>VZRI01010182.1:472545-661278 GCA_013397515.1 Upupa epops | reverse complement strand
GTGAAGAGCTTCCTCCTCACATCAAGTCTAAGTCTACCCATCTCCAGTTTTGCTCCATTCCCCCTAGTCCTGTTGCTACTTGAGATCCTAAAAAGCCCCTCCCCAGCTTTTCTGTAGCCCCCTTCAGTACTGGAAGGCCACACTAAGGTCACCTCGGAGCCACCTCCTCTCTGGACTGAACAGCCCCAACTCTCTCAGTCTGGCTTCAGAGGAGAGGTGCTCCAGCCCTCTGCTCATCCTTGTGGCCCTCCTTTGGACTCGCTCCAGCATGCCCACATCCTTCTTGTAATAAGGGCTCCAGAACTGGATGCAGTACTCCAGGTGGGGTCTCACCAGAGCGGAGTAGAGGGGGAGAATGTTCTCCCTCGACCTACTGCATCCAGTTTGCCTTCTGGGCCACAAGTGCACACTGCTGTCTCATGTTGAGCTTTGTCCACAAGCACCCTAAAGTCCCTCTCCTCAGGGCTCCTCTCCAGCCAGTCACTGCATCTGTGCTTAATATTGCCTCCTCCATCCAGATGCAGGACCTTACACTTAGCCTTGTTAAACCCATGAGGTTGGCTTGTACACCCTCTCCAGCCTGTCCAGGTCCCTCTGATTGGCATCTCTACCCTCCGGTGTGTCTGCTGCACCACACAGCTTAGTGTCATCACCAGATTCGCTGAGGGTGCACTCAATGCCTCTGTCCATGTCACTGACAAAGATGTTGAACAATACTGTTCCAGTATTCTGCATAACTAAGGTCTTGCCATAAGTGAAAGTAGTGTCTGTGGGTGACAGCTCACATGAAATTAACATACAAAATAAACTCTATGAGACATGTTGGACCTGCTGCTACAGAAGCATATTGTGACTTCAAAACCAGTACTTCTACTGATGACCACAGAGTACTGGATGAAGAATGAATAGCCACCAGAATCTGAACAGCCACCAGAATCTGAACAGTCGCCAGAACCTGAGCAGTCAGCAGAGCCTGAATCTGCAGCTTTGTTTGGTGGCTGCACCCAGAGCTCAGGTTTCCAGACTGCACACATTCAGAGAAAGGTGAGAATTTCTTTACATGGTTATGGTCTGTGCAGTCACACATTAAATGGGGAGACAGGTGAGAATACAATTCTCTAAGTCCGGCCTCCTAATCCCATTCTTCAATCAGTAAAATAAAATAAAACACCTCTCTCTTTTTATAGGTACTGGCAAAATTCATTTGCAATGTGGTATTCCTCCAAAGGCCTATAGTATCAGGAAATATTATAATCTGTGGACACATGGGTAGTTTATAAATGTTAATATTTTTTGACTTTCAATCCTTTCCAAGAGTTTAAATCAATTCAAATGCATTTCCACAAATGTCTCTGCATAAGACTTTTATACAATGCACACAGCTACAGGTTTGGCTATGGAAGATACATTTCTGTGTTAAACAAAGTTGTCTTCCCCTATTAAAATTGACAACCAGGTTCATATGTCCCATAAAATAAAGGGTCACTGTGAATAGGGCTGCAATGGATCCCAAAATTCTCATAACCCCTTAGAGTGTGCTTTTGTAGTAAATTCTTTAGCACCTTTCAAACAGTATTGCCTTAAAGTTCAGACTTACTGTTCACTTACACAGAGGAAAAAGAAGTTAAACCCAAATCCTGGCCACAGTTGCTTGCACAAGATTCCAGGTACGTGCAGTAGACTGCTTGTCACTTGGAGGAAGAGGAAAACAACTCTTCAGTCAAGATGTATAGTAGCTCATTTGTATTCAGTCTGCTTCAATATTTATTGTATTTAGTGGCACATTCTTGGTCCCTTGGTGTCCCAGAAGTGACAGCACAGGGGATGTTTACACCACCAGTACAAATCACCCACTGCCACCTGTAAGTACTGCATGCTTCGAGTTGTGTTAGCCTGGCAAGGTGAAGAAGCTCTCAGAGATTGAAGCTTCCTGAGATCGACAGTTGTGCAAACATTTCAGGATCCATGCCAGCCACTAACGGACCAAACGGCTTCTCAGAAAAGATGGTTGCAATCACAGAAGAGTGATAAGGTAGATAGGTACCTTGAATATAAAGAGTAGTTTGTTAGAATAAAGGAAACTCAAATTTATGAACTGTGATCAAAACACATTTCTTCAAACATTCTGAGAGAGTTTTCTCATTATGAGATTCAAGGTACAGTGGGAGGAACAATTCTCCACTGTTGGAACTGATGATGATTTATGTGATTGCAGAGAAAATAATGTAAAATGACCAGGTCCTGAGATGAATTAGTAGTGCAGATATAAGGGTATGTCCCCTGGATCTGTTACTTTCAATACCTTTTAACACACTAACTAGTGACTGGACAAAATATATTAGAGCTTTAAAAGAAAAGGCTGGAACCTGCTCCAATTGTCAAGTCCTTCTTTCATGGCAAGAAATTTTGCTATGTAGTGAAAATCCTACATAGATGTAACTATCAATATACAGCCATATGAGGGGTAGGACTCATCCCTGTCCTTAGAAGAGATTTCCTCTTCCTATATTTTGTGCATTGCTCTAGTTTCCGAAGCCCACTTAAGAGGACAGGGACCCCAGGTTTTTTTCAGATGTGGTCTCAAACGTTAAAAACTGATGTCATATATTATGCATATGTCTATTCTCCTCTGCCTTCTGCCTCTTCTTTTCTCAGATTAAATTTTCTTGGCTTTGCTAATGTGGAAGGTCATCTAATGGTATGAGTAGGGGTTTGGAGAGATGTTTGCAGTTTCTGTTTTTAAGGGAAACTAACCATTGTTATCAATCCTGCCCATCAGTCTGTCATTCCTGCCATTTATTTTTTTGGACCATGTGTGAACATAATAAATTGCCTAAACTCAGTGTCATCTAACTGGATTTTTACACACTTAATTAGCAATAGAGCATATAATAATTGCATTCATGAGTACAGTTTGTGTGTTAGCCTGGAAGTAATGTTATTCCTTTTCACTTACTATAAAGAGATATAGAATTATATATAAGATATAGGATTGTGTTCAGTTCTGGGCCCCTCAGTTGAGGAAGGATGTTCAGGTACTGGAATGAGTCCAGAGAAGAGCAACTAGATTGGTAAAGGGCCTGGAAGGTAAGCCCTACAAGGAAAGGTTGATGGAGTTGGGTCTGTTTAGCCTGGAAAAGAGGAGGCTCAGGGGTGACCTAAAAGGTGGTTATGGTCAGGCAGCGGTTGGTCTTTTCTCCCTGGACACTGGAGACAGGACAAGGGGTCACAGTCTTAAGCTCCATCATGGGAGGTTTAGACTTGACATTAGGAAGAGGTTTTTTACTGAAAGAGTGATCAGGTTTTGGAACGGGCTGCCCACGGAGGTGGTCGGGTCACAGCCTCTTGAGGTGTTTAAGGTTAGGCTGGATGAAGTGCTGAGTGGCATGATCTAGATGTCAGATGTTTAGGTTTACTTGGTTGGTTTTAGGTTGGACTGGATGATCTTTAAGGTCTTTTCCAGCCTCATCATTACTGTGATACTGTGATACTGTGACATAGTAGCCACAGATCATGAAAAAACCCACATGTTACAAGAGCAAACTTGAGTAATCAGAGTGATAGTCTCCTGCAATTTTTCCAAATATGAGCAATCTGTCCTGTATCCAGCCTAAAGCGGACAGATCAAAAGCTCATTTGAACGTGCATATATCAGATCTATTTAAATATCATAACTTTTATAAGTTTAACACTTTGGCTAAGAATATTTTTACTACCTGCACAGACATCTTCATAATTGGCTTTTACAGACAGGATGAGAATAGGTTCCAGCATCACTTGGAGCTTTGGCTCCCTAGGCTACCTGGACACACTGCTGGCTATCAACCAATATCCCCAGGTCCTTTTCTGATAAACAGTTTTCCAACCAGTCATCTCCAAGTCTGCAGCCTTCCATGATATTGTTTTGACCCAAGTGGAGGACTCAGCACTTGGCTTTGTTGAACATAAAATTTGTCTTGGCCCATCAATCTAACCTGTCCATATCCCTCTGTAGAACCTCTCTGCCTTCAAACAGATTGGAACACCATCCTAACTTGATGTCACCTGCAAACTTACTGAGGATGCACTTGATTCCCTCATGAAGATTATTGATAAAGATATTAAAGAGTACATGCCTCCACACTGAGTCCTGGGGACACCACTTGTTACTGGACTCCAGCTGGATTTCACTTCATTGAATACTATTCTTTCGGCTTGGCCACCCTTTGGGTTATTGTACATCTTGATTGATTCTTCTTTTTGTTATTGTTCTGTCCCTGGCTTTCAGGTTGAGTGTTTGGTGCTGATACTGAAACATTGACAATAATTCTGTTTCCTCCACTGCTAGTCGTTAATTTTCTTTGGATCTCTTAGCTGAGTTTTCCAATGTATTCATTTCCTCACAAAAAAAAAGCTGCTGAATTCCCTACTCTTCTTTTAGTGTGAAATTATTCTCCACCATCTTAGATAATCAAAAGCCTGTTGCAGTCCAGACATATTAAAACTTAGCAATTTATTGTAGCCAGTGCTATGCGATTATAGTATTTTAGCAGCCAGTGCATTGCTTTTGTTCATAAGCTGTTAAATATAACAAAAGCCTATTGTGTTCAATGTGGGAAAGCAAATAATTTTTAAAATGTGATTAATTGTGTAAGTATGGACCTTTTAAGTACATGTGGTAAGCCCTACGCTATGAGAATGGCACTAACTACACTCTCAGCATGAGCCTGATGAAGTAAACAAGAAGTTAAAATACAGCCGATAGTCTCCCTGGCATTCATTAACATAGCATAGAAAGCAGAAACTAGCCACATTTTATATAAAAAGTCTCTAGAAATCTGTGTCTACTTACATTAACATTAGTCAACTGGTGGGTGCCAGCTATGCACATAGCATGGTTTATTTATAGGTCTATATAGTAGTCAAAAACATTCTATCACAGAAATGTGTTATTCATTAATTCATATTTTGCTCAGACTTACTTTACTTCTTGAACCCATCCAGGTGTTTTTTAAATGATGAGAGTAATTTAATACCAAACAGCATTCAAACTCACCCTATTTTTCAATTCCATGTAACTAAATATTCCTCCTGATTTTGTCTATTAATTACCTTTAATTAGCTCACATGTATTGCAAACTAGAGTTTGTCTGTGTTATTGTGAGAAAATTCCACACAATGGTGAAAAATAAAGCTGGAATATTTGGTCAGATTACTTAGTAGAGTACTTCATATCAGCTTTTTCTCAAATATGCATCTTTATATCAACTGAAAAAGTAAATAGTGCTATAAATATCAGCTTCTGGTGCCTAATTTGTTTTTAAAGTGTTCATTCAACATGTTAAAAATGTTCATTTTAGCCTACTGTTGCAAAGCTCCGTATGAGATCTGGTCACACATTGCAGAACATAGATCATATCAAATGACCTCAACAAATCCACCAACATGCAATCTATATGTGTTTCCACTAAAGGAGCTTTATAGGTTTCCATGACTTAACCTAGGAGGTTTAAGGGGGTTTAAGGAGGAAAACCAAACCCCTTTACTTCGTTCTTTTTATCTTATATGTGAATGTGAACTTGACATAATCGAATTTAATAATGAGGGAAAAGCTAAACCAAAGTTATAACAGGGACAATATATCAAAGCTTAAATGCTGCCAATTACTGCTAATTACCATATTGGTCATGTGAATCAGTCATACAGGTTGTTCATGAATAGCCATAAAGAAACTTCTTCCATTCGCAAGGCACACAACCTTTGCCATACAGCAAAGTATGTAAATACTGGTGTCAAAGCTGCTTCTCAAATACCACCACTGGGCAGAGAGAGAAGGAGAGGGAGAGAGAGAGAGAGAGAGACAGAGTAATCTTACTGCCATTAAGACACATAAGCTTTCAACTCTGAAGAAAAATAACTATGAAGAAAGCCAGCAGTAACTTTTAATAATTAGAGTTTATAAAGGAAAAGATGTCAACATTGTAAATGGCTTCTGCTGGGGTACAGAGTATTAAGATGGGGTCACAGGCTTTTAATGAAAATTCACAAAGTGTTGCTAATGTCCTCAAAACACAAACACATTTTTAGGTCTTACTGGAGGAGCAAGACAGGTGTTTCCTGTTAGATGCTTTTATTTTCTTCTAGTTTATTTTTTAATTTAATTTTAGTCATTTACTTGAATTTCTTTTTAAACTAGTGATCACACTCTGGTGGCTTCTGCATGTTTCAGTTCTCACATATAGAAAGACTGAAAAATTATGTTTTTCCTCTTCTGTGGAAGCTATAAATTATCAATCACTTACACTATACTTTCTGAAGTTCACAGCCCCAGACAAACATTCTCTATTTCATAGAACAGCACAAAGCTTTAGAAGGGTTTCAGGTATAGTCAACATTTCTTGGTCTTCTCTGTAGCCTTTCCAGAAAGATTTCAGAAGATGCAATTAGGCAGTTGAACAAGTTCAGTTCCATGAATTCATAGAATCATAGAGTGTATTGGGTTGGACCTCCAAAGGTCATCTAGTCCAAACCCTCTGCAACAAGCCACTCTAGAATCATAGAGCCATCACTCACCAGACCAGATTGCTCAGAGCCCCATGAAGCCTGACCTTAAACATCTCCAGGGATGGTTGCTCTCTAGGGAACCTGTTCCAGTGATCCAGCACCCTCAGATTAAAGAACTTTTTCCTGATGTCTAACCTAAATTTACCCTTTTCCAACTTAAAACCATGACCCTTTGTCTTATTGTCCCCGATGTTGTGAACAGTTCTTCCTCAGCCTTCTTATAGGCCCCTTTCAGGAATTGGAAGGTCACTGTAAGGTCCCTGCAGAGTCTTCTCTTCAGGCTGAGGAGGCTTCTCCTCTCTCAGCCTGTCCTCATAAGGGAATTCCTGTTTAAATACTTCACTAATTATGTTTTGAGTTTTAAAAGTTGTAACACAACTAGGAGAGAAGTCTCCAACAAAGGTGTTGCCTCTGTAATTTCTGGTAAGATTCTTAGGAAAAGAAAATCAGGCTGAGTTGAATGCCTTCTTTTTCACCAGGCTGTATGAAATTTAAGGGCTCATCTTTTCAGACTTATGCAGCAGTAGCAGTATTCAAAGTACCTTGATCCAGCTCCATAGCCCAGGGGTTTTAGATAGGGAGAGTGTAGCTGTTCATGTATTTGGAAGAATAAAGATAGGTCACATTCTATAAAGTGAGGCTAGCTTTGGTCTGAAGGATCTATTGATCAGACTGAGGGACAGCTGAAGAAAGCCAGAGAATTTAGATGGAAACATTACCTCAGGTGAAACTTTCTTGTTAAAAACCTTACCCCTGAATTTTTCAGGAGCCTGAAGCCTAGAATGAAGGACCTTTTGTCACTCCAGTGAAAAACACCTTTTCTCTAGAAGTGTTTCCTTATAAATAATAGTGATTACTTGCCAAACACTGACTTTGCAAGTAGCAAAAAGCATTTGGGTCTAGGATGCAACTTAGGCAGAGGTTCTATTTCCAAGTCCAAAACAGACACAGTATCTGTTTAGCTATTATTTGCGTGGACAAGTATCATAACCTCAGTCAAATTGAGTCTATCTCTAGAAGAGTTTATGACATCTGGAAGTCCCTGGAGGGGACTGTTGTCTTACATACTGAGAGAGAAATCCCAAAACACTTTGTCATCAGGAAGGAGTTTGGCATTAAGCAGAACCCAGAGACACTTTCACTAAATAAAATAATTTCAAATAGGTGTAACCTTACATGTTTACATTATTAGTGACTGCTAGTTACTGATTAAAGCTCTGTCCCAGCAAGTGGGAGGCTTGATTTCAGCTCACTCACCTCCAGTCTCAGGAGGAAGGAAAAAACATTCTTGTGGTTTTAAAAAATAGCAGAGCCTTGCTGCAGAAATTGTGACAAACAGCCACCGAGAGAGAAAGGAAACCAAGAACATATCTATCTGTGTTATGGCATTACTGAAATGGGATGTGCCTGTTGATGTGATCCTTGTCTGTATGCTGTGCTTCTTGAGACAATTTTAAAAGGAAAAATATCTATATTTCTACTTGCTGCTAAGGCTATTTCTGTTCAAAGACAATGGTGTTTAGGCAAATTATATCCAGAATTTGCATCACTGATTCCTGTTCCAGTGGGAACATGGCCCTGGATGTATATGAAAGGACAAAAAAATGCTTTTACAGAAAGAGCTGAGAAAAGCATATTTCCTGTGTCTGGTTACTTGATGCACCTGATGGATCAAGGTAAATAAGCCTTATATTCTCTCTCTCCCCAATACTTTTCTAACATGATAATTACCAAGTAAAAGTCAAGAAACATGTAATCACTCAATTTTAAAGCAAAACTGGTTTTTCTCTAAAATTGCCTTGAGATATACTTTAATGAAGTCTTTACGATAATAAAGAAGTGGACATTTTCTGGAAGCCAGTCTTCAACACAAGTGACTCATGTACACCGCAAGCATCCATATAGGTTGGTTACACCAATCTGTGCTTTGCTTGTCTTTAATACTGTTTACTATTGATGCTGAATCATCCCTAACGTAGGTGTAAACAGTTAAGTCACAGGTGTTTTTCAGGTTCTACCACACTGAGATGCTGAGGACTCCTCCAATTCAGTTTCTGATTGTTTACAATCGCCTGCTGTGCCTGCAATATGCTGGAATTGTACTTAAAACACATAAATCTGCCTTCAAAGGCAGCTTGGGAGGCAGAAGTGTGGCTAGGGAAGTTTAAATGGAAGGGACAAGCAATGGCTACAAAGAGCTCAGTTTTTAGTAGTAGGTGTTGCAGTTTGTTCCAATTACTGCACACACCACAGTGTGAAATGTTCATGCCAATCTAGTAAAAAGAAAAAGTACACGCAATGCTGAAATTAACACCTTTGTAATTACAGACACGTTCCTTTACTACTACCCAGCAAGTGCAGCTGAGGTAGGTTTGAAGCAATGAAAGCAGAATGGGCTGTGCAATGGGAAATGTGACATTATTTTTTCGATCTGACTTGATAATTGGAACCTTCTTTGACAGCCAGATAAAACCACTTGCATCTCAGAGCAGAGGGATTTAAAAGTGTACTATATCTATATTTGCCTAACTGAAAACCAGACTAAAAGTGCTTTTTTTCAAAATTACTTGTATTCCTTCTCTTTCCCTCGTGTGTCATTAACATCACAAAACTATACATTTGGCATTCTTCTATGTAATTTTTCGGTAGTTTTGCAAATCAAGCTAGTCACAGGCTATCACAGAGGCAAATATGTCTTTCATTTATATTGAGTAAGCTGTCTCAGACTCATGGCAAAATGAATAGCTGGATATTCCCCAATAATCCCAGTCCCTCACTATTCACACATATTCTCAGTGACTCATACAGGAAAATATCACTGTGTCTTTTAATTTTAGTCATGTTTCCACCATAAACCTGCAGAGGCTTCTTAGTGCCTGTAAGATTATTTTAGTTAGCTTCATTTGCCAAACTGGTCTTTCCCCACCTTATTATACTTTCATTATTTCTACTATACAAGAACTATATCATCATGTATCATATATCAAAACATTACTAACATCATTAAGACAAGGCCAAGACTATTGTGTGATATGCATGAAAACACAGCTCATTTTTTCAGAGAGTCTTGTACATTAGCTGACCAGGATCTGTACAACCAGTGTTGCATGTGGATATCAAAGCTAGATACAGACATCCTGTCTGGGACAGAAGAAGTAATCTCTCTCTCTTGAAACAAAAGCTGAGAAGCTATCCTTGTAGATGAGAACCTTTGGAAAAGACAACATGCTCTTGTCCAAAGGCTTTTTAGATTTTGTTAATATTGGAATAGATTTTGGGGAAGATATAATAGAATCATAGAACCATAGAATCATAGAATGGTTTGGGTTGGAAGGGATTAATTAGATCTAGATACAGAACTCTGCAATGGGAAAGAATATCTTCCTCTAGACCTGGTTGATCAAGGTTCCTTCTAACCTGGCCTTGAACGGTTCCAGGGATGGGGACTCCATAACCTTTCCAGGTGACCAGTTACACACATGTCAGCACCCATACAGCGACGAACTTCTTTCTCATACCTAATCTAAATCTACTCTTTCAGTTTAATGTCATCACCACGTGTCCTATCATTACACCCCTTGAAAAAATCCCCTTTTCAATTTTCTTGTAGGACCCCTGTAAGACTGCTATAGAGTCTTCCTGGATCCTTCTCCAAGCTGCACAACCCCAACTCTAACAGGCTGCCTTCACAACAGAGGTGCTTCAACCCCTTGATCATTTTCATAGCCATTCTCTGCACCTACTCAACAGGTTCGTGTTGTTCTTATGTTGGGGACCCCAGAGCTGGATGCAGTACTCCAGATGGGGTTGTCATTAGAGAGAAGCAGTGCTGGCTGTTCATGCTTCTTCCAATGAAGCCCAGGATATAATCTGACAAGATAAAAAACTTTCTGCAAAAATATTTTGGCTTGCATAACTTTTTATTTAGATATCAACACAAGAAGGACATTAATCTTCCCAAGCAGGTCCAGAGAAGGGCTGGAGAATTATCAGAGGGACAGAATACCTCTGTCTCTCCCCTGTGGGAACAGGTTGCAAGAGTGGGGGCTGTTCAGCCTGAAGAAGAGAAGGTCACAGAGAGAGCTTATTGCAGACTTTCAATGCTTCAAGGGAATCTATGAGAATAATGGTGAGGGACTTTTAAATAAAGCTTGTGGTAACAGCTTACCACACACTTTACACTTAAAGCAGGTAGATTTAGATTGGATTAAAGAAGAAGTTAAATGAGAGAGTGGTGAAAACCTGGAGCATATTGTCTAAGAGGTGATGGAGATCCCATCCCTTGGAATATTTAGGAGCAGGCTGGACATGGCTCTGAGCAACCTGATCTACTTCAAGATGTCCCTGCTCACTGCAGGGGGTTGGACTAGATGACCTTTAATGATCCCTTTCAACCCAATGCATTCTATGATTCAATGATTCTATGCTTTTGTGTAAGGTGAGGAAAAACAGTATCATTCAGTTACGTCTCAAATGACAGAAGCAAGATCACAGGCAACCTAAACCTCTTAAGCCTTGCCTCTGCAACCTCATCATCCAATTGACAATGTATCTTCCTGTAATATAATGAGAAATCTCTTTACAAGAAGTTGTCTCTCCTTCTAGGTCTTGAAGTCCAGCTATTCCTAAATACTTGGGTCAGTAACCGAGTGTCCTACAGTTCTGATCTTTACTCCTCATTTCTTTTGGAGCAGGGAGAGCTGAAAGCAAAACACTAAACCAATTCAAATTCTTACATTTTCAACCTTTTTTTTTATTATTTAGTCCAAATTTTCTGGTTTTCATAACATACTAGATATTAAACAAGCACTGGGCATATGTGTTTTAGTATTGATTCTCACTATTAGCAGCAGCCTGAATATAATTAACCTAGGAAGAATTGGTGTTTAGTTTTCCCTTACCACAGTGGATGTTGTTTTTCATTTGTGTATCTTAGCAGAAAATATAGTGTATCTGGTCACCATAGGAACACATTCCCCATCTGCTCTATTATCACATTTTTTCCCCTTGACTTCTGTAGATTGCAGTCCTCTCTACTATGTTGTCAAGATATGTAGGGGCCAATTTCCTCCCCATCTAAAAGGAGTTATGACAAACATGAAAGCAGTCCTGTTTCTTAACTCTTGGAATTCCACGACTTTTCACGTGCACAAAATTGTCAACAGTTTGCCTGTAAACCAATTCCTCTCCTTCTAGCCTTTCTAGTGATTTTGGTTTTGTATAAAGTAGTCTAGGAATGGTGTCAAACACTCGTAAAGAAAAAGATTCAATTTCTCTTTATGGAAGCTTACGTTCGTTCCATTATACATCATGAGCTCCCCTCTGACCAATTCATACGGCTTATCATCAGAGTTACATGTTGTGGGACAAAAGTTTGCTAAGAAGCATATTCCTTATAAAAGCATGGGAACCAGGGAGCACTACTTGAATTCTCATAACACACAATAGGCTAAAGCAGATTAATGTTAAACTGACTTGAGCAGAATGTTTGTGTTCCATTCAAGCAAATAAAATAATTTGATTTAGTAAGTCAAAACTAAACATAGATATTTCCAAATTTAATTATTTTGGAACATTTCATTCTAAGAAAAAAAATTGTGATATTTCAATGTTTTGTTCCTTTTCTGAAGGAAAATCATGTTGAATTAATGTTTTTTTCCCTGTGGGATATTTTATGTTCCCAGAGAGGAAAAATTAGCTAACACAATACAACAAATTATTCAAACTCAATAATATCTGTGCCTCGTGCTTTTGCTGCTTTCCTCCCAATTTAAAATGTAATGAGAATTAGCATACATAATACATAAGAAGAAAGAGGTGAAAACATTACCCGTTTTCTGACTGAAAAAGACTTACGCTCAATACATAAAAGTCAATTAGATAATTTGGGTTTAAAAATGAAAAGTAGCAAAATATTGTACAGCAACACAGTATAACCACAATACTAAATTCACTTGTTAAACTTTTGGTTTTGATTTAGACAAGCTTTGGTCTGCTCCTTATAAAGGAGGTCAAGTCAGTTGTAATTGTTCATTAGGTTTAGAAATAGAAAATACTACCCTAAATTTTCCATGGTTTAAAAGCAACCTCTAGCATCACAGATAAGCACGGTGTATATTTATTTCTTTGTATGAAATAATAATTAAGCTTGATCTTAAAACTAGCTTTTGCTCCTATTAATCCTAATTAGATAATAATCCTTTCTGTTGCAAGCCACTTAGCAGGCAGCCACAATTTATTTGCCACTAATTGTCACTAAATATTATTCAAATGACTCTCCTTCATGAAAATAATTTTCTTTCTCTTCCCTGTCCTGAAAAATTAATAATTTGAAGTTTCCAACACTTGATCTCACTGAGTTTTTTGTCCTTTTGCTGTACTTTTAATTCTATGTTCTCATTACCATTCAGATATTCTGCTCTTGTTCCCATATTCTGCATTGTTCTCCACAGCAAAAACCTCAACAAATGGTTGGTCAGATTTGCACCAGGTCTTCATTACATTTAATCTCTCTGCTTCATCTTCATTTTGCCTCCTTTCTTACTGCTGAACCACATTTTGCTGCCTGCTACCTGCAAGCAAGATTTGCTGAGGTGAGATTTGGTCCCTCCCATGCTTAAGTTACTTAGGTGCTCCTCCAAGTTCAAGGGAAGGAAGGTCCAAGACTACACTTCTGTTCTTGAAGCCTGGCTTTACTGACAAGATTTATGGTAACAGGTTGAATTAATCTTTAGACTTTCTTCAAAGTTGGCTGCCTGTCAGGTTTGTATCTCAGACTCCCCTGAATGTGTGTCAGAGTTATTCCACATGATGAGATAAAGAGTTGCTTTTACCAGCAAAACACACTACACTCTCTCAAGTTGTAATGATTTTATTACTATTAATCAGATTAACTCCTGGTGGAGGTTTTTCCCAAATTTGGTGTATCTGTATGGAAACACAAAACTCCTTGGAAAACTGAATATTTTATACACATAGTAAAGAATAATTCAAAATACTATATAACATTATACAGAGAAGTTATTCACCAGTAAAGCCATATAACTCACAGAGCAAACACTTGCAAGATCACGTAAAAGAGTTGGATTGTTATGTTTTACTGGTTTTTATCAGGAATGAACAACCTTGGCATATTATTAAAAAGGGTCTGTTGCCTATTTTGGGTGAGGACTGAACTCCTGAAGCAAACTTTCCCCTACTCAGGAGGTCTTCAGTTCACACCATGGAGTGGTCTGGTAGTGCAAAGAACTAAATCCTGAATATGGAAAGTGGAAGAAGTGCCCCAGGAATGCCCACAGCTGACCTCCAACATCTAGCAAGAATTTGGTCCCAAGATGAGCCTAACATGAGCCAAAGTAACATGTATTGTGCTTGTCACTTGCCCAGCACCAGGTCTTTGTTTCCCTCCACATTTGCTCCTATCAGGCCACACTAGTTGCTAATGAAGAGGTAGCCTCAGATGTTAGCAGTGCTGTCATACAGACTTGTTAACTCAGAAATGGAATCAAATATCTAAGACAAGCTATAACTCTTAGGCAGCACTGAGTTCCAAGCACAACATTTTGTGGGCCTGTGAAAGTCATGACATAATCATAACTCTTGGGGTAGAGGTTAGGTCAAAAAAAAAGCAGGATATGGAGAAAAAAAGAATATGGAGAGGCAAAGTTATTCGGTTGTCAAGTGTATTGGATCATCTCACCTGTCCAAATTGGTGCTTGTTGAAAGGTTTATCCTTGAAACTGATGTTCAGTTTTAACCCTCTTTGAAGTCAATTGAAAGCTGAAGTCAGCAGGATCATCACGCTGAGGCTGTTGTTGAGTATCTGATCCCTACTGCCTATGTACATTGCAATTATCCCCGTTTCTATAATTACACTATGCAGTCATTAGCTGTCCAGGACAAGATCCTTATTAGGTTAATAGCAGAACTTAAAGGGGTCAGTGTGCCCTTTTGGCATGGTTGACATACCCTGTGCTTTTGTGTAAAACCAAAATCACTATAAAAATGATACGTGAATGATAATTAAACAGCCACCGCAAAGCTTGTCATGTTCAGTTTATGCTTATAGTTTATAAAGATTACTTTGAATCCTGCTTTAATCCTGCTCCTTTTTCTGTGCCTTTTGCTACCAATAGCAATGTGATTGCTTTCACTCACAATTTGGAATAGGTTACTAAGCTTCTATTCAAATTCAGCTTCAGTGCAGAATCCTCACAAATAGTGCAAATAGAAGCAGCTCATGCAACAACATGATTTATGTCTACATAATTTTCACTAGATAAATTAAGCAAACTCCAGTGCAGTTGGTGATAGGGGTGGGAATAAACTATGTAATGTGAAGACAATAGACTTTTTCTGCACTAAGACTTCACAGTTTTTATATCATGTAACAGAGATATAAAAATTCAATAAAGGCAATTATTCAGACGAAATAATT
Organism: Upupa epops; assembly: GCA_013397515.1. Classification (NCBI taxonomy): domain Eukaryota; kingdom Metazoa; phylum Chordata; class Aves; order Bucerotiformes; family Upupidae; genus Upupa; species Upupa epops. The sequence continues at coordinate 646,298 of VZRI01010182.1, read as the reverse complement.
TAGTCAATGGAAAAGCATAAGGTTGTCTATATTGTTTTCTTTATTTGATTCTTTTTCCACAGGTTTTTATCTGTCCTTTCACACTATTTATATTCATTCCACATGCTCTAATTGACATACTTCAATAAATGGTGTTACCTGCAATTTTTTTGAACTTCCAGCACTGCTGCCTGGCCCAAGGCTCAGTTTTGTAATCACTAGGAGTTTCTGCACCTAGATTACACTGCGGCCACTTTTTCCTCAGATTGCCCACAGCATAAAGTGTCCCAGTTGCATCTCATATCCCCATCATTCAGTCACTGACAGACCCTTCATTTTCTGCCACCAGTGCTTGGTAGCTGGAGATATGGTTTGCTCTTTGACCATTATTCCCTTTCACACGCAAACCAAAACAATTCCATATGCTGTAATTTCTTGAATGGCTATTTGCTAAGTCCAGAAGTAAGAAATAATCACAAAAAACAACCAAAAGGTACAAAAAGATCGAAGTTTGAAGAAGGCATATCTTTAAGAAGATGCTGAGAAATATCCATATAATATATAATTCTCTTGTATGATAAAAGATATTTTGGAAATTGTTGTCAGAATAGGTGATTAGAAAAAAGGAATTGTGGAAAGCAGATGTTTTCCCAAAGGTAATCTAGTGCCATTGGTTTAATCTCTGCTTGCAAACTCAGTAGTAAATTTATCATTTTAGTTAGATTTCATTCCAAGTAAAAATTCTGCCTTATGGGGGGGGGGGAAATCTGTATCTCTTAAGTCAGTTATGCATTAAATTGCACTTACCCACATCCTAGAGTACCTCACAGGACTTGAAGTGGCAGCATAGGTTTTCCTGTTCCTTCTTTGTGAAACAGACAGGTAGACCAGAAATAACACTCAAGTTATTCAAATGTCTTTTTTCAGGCAGCATCATAAAGCACAATATTTGTCCTTGTTCAGGTAATGCATAGTTTATAGAATCATCGAATCATTAGGGATCAGAAGGGACTTCGAAAAAACATCCAGTCCAATACCCTTGCCGCAGCAGGATCACCTAGACCAAGTAGCACAGGAACACATCCAGATGGGTCTTGAACGTCTCCAGAGAAGGAGACCCCACAACCTCCCCCTGGCAGCCTGTTCCAATGCTCCCTTTGAGCAGTTCTTTGCTAAAAAAGATAGTTATCTGGTGAATATTCTGGTGAATGGTTTGTTCTGATGCCTATTGTACATCTCACTTCTTTTTCAATCTTTAATGCATACAGTTCACATTCATGGGCATTGGTTTAACTCAGTCAACATAGGAGTATTGCAAGAGTGTGTTAAGATATAACCCCAATTTTGGGGTGGCATACTATCTGCATCTGTGTACTTTTTCAAAAGACATAAAACTTTTTTAAATTCTATTAGCTGATTATGATGACATTTGAAAATGGACCAAAACTAGGGAATGTGTAGGAGTCAAAATATAATGAGAAAACCTCCACATTCAAATATACCAATACAGGAATTAAATTAAGCTTTTTATTTATTTTCAATTTCAGTTGTACTCCAGAGGATGTTATCTTAAAACTTAATTAAATGATCCAATTCTATATGAGCTACACTAAATAATTGTTAAAAACAATTCACAATGAGAACAAGCAATTGAAACTTTCATATGAGATTTCCAGACCACTTGACTTAGCAGGGTTAGTATGATACATGTTTTTACACAAGTGTCAAATGTCCATGAAGTCCCACATAACTGGAAATGAACTCTGAACACTGATTTGACAGCTTATCTAAAAAATTGACATCATCATTAGAATGCCTATGGTCTTTCAAGTTCTTCTGGGAAAAAGTCTCTGACCAGAAATGTCAGCATAAGGTACATGTCTTTTTCCAGTTTCTAGTAGAAGAAGTTGATCAGCTGTAGAACTTGACATTGATATAGACCAGTAAACAGGTTAAAATCACTTTGTTTTTGTAAGACACAAAAATTGTAGGTGATTTGGTTGCAAGATAGATGAAAACATTATTTGTTGTATTACATTGAAATTCTCAGTTGTTTCAAAAGGTTTTTTTTTTTTTTAAATGTGCAATTTAAAAAAGAAAAATTAGAATAGTCTGTGATTTTTTGGATGCTGTTTAATACAAATGTATTAAATTAAATCCCATGGAATCATAGTGGTTCTATCATTTTATGATTCTGATTCTTGTAATAAATTATTGTCAATAGCTCTGAATTCAGTTCTGAAAATATTTGGTTTACTAAATTCACCTCATAATGGCTTATTTTAATTAGAACTAAAAAAAGTAGAGTTTCTACAGCCATTAACTATATGAAATGAAATATATACAGTGCCATCCAAAGTCTAAGATTAAAAGATCTTGCAAAAAAAATATGATGAAGCTGATCATTATGCCTTTATGTCCTATTTCCAGCAACTTTCAAAACATGCATTCAATGGGGCGTTGAATTTCACTGACTGCTCAGCACCAGCATTATGATGAAATTTATTATTAATAATACATTGTAAATATTATGACTACAGTGAAAGACAGACACACAGACTTACAGGAGAAGAGACTCTGTAAAGATGTTGTCTGACCTGAAACTGGAAATGTCTCAATCTAGTTTCAGTCATGGCATTTTTATTCTGGTGTCACATGCAAGTAAAGAGTTCTCCATAAGGAAGTAAGTGGAAAAAAACCCCAAACCCAAACAAAGTTGCTGCTGAAATTAAGGAACATGATGAAAGATACCTTTGGAGTTTCTTAGCAAAAAAGAGTAAACTGCTGTCACAGTAACCGATGTTCACTAACCAGTGCAAATACTCGTTATTTACCTAAAGCCACTTAGTTTAGTGGAAGATTTTAAAATTTCTTTAAAATAAAAGGCTTTTGAATCATACACTGGAGGTAGTGATGAGATTTGGAGCTGTAAGGAGATAAAAATAGGATACCACTAATGTCCTCAAAATTGTTTAAAGAAGAAAGTAAGAGTATCTATCTGATATGGATACTTTATCTCTCACCTCCTGTAAGCGAAGATAATGATTACATTATCAGCTACTTGAATCTTGCAGATAATTTTACCATACATGGAAATAGTTAAACTTATATAGCTACAATTGTTACAAAAGCAATATTCCATGAACCTCCCTGCTTTCAAGCAGTATGGCATACCGCTGCTGTTTCAATATGTAGGAGTCATGACATGAGCCAGGAAGTTTATGAACATGGTCTCAATGTTTTGTTTTCATGGTATAATTCAGGGCATTATAGTAGGCTAAGAGAAGTCCTTTACAGGATTGCCGTGCTCACTTGATGCTGGAGGGATATGTTTGTGGTGGTTTGTTCCTGTTTGAAAAAGTATCTGAGTTATTGCAGCATAACTCCAGTAAAGGCATTGCTTCTGGTTACTGGAAGTGAAATTGCAATTCAATCTTTAAATAAGTATTCTCTTCTGCTGCTATGATTTGTCTGGAAAGTTGTGAATTTTTTGAATGGTTGACAGACAAATCCACCCTTAGACAGCAAGGTCTTTTCCTTAGGATCCTTTGTGAAGGTTAGAAAGTTACATTCACACCCAGAGAACAACATAGTTCAACACACGTAGAAAATAAACAGACCCTCCAGCTTCAGCCCAGTCCCATGACCCCCGCGTACAGAGCTTAACCTTCCAAAAGGCATTCAACTTTGTTGGGTCACTGGAGGAGGGGTGAAGATGTCTTGCTCACTGGAAAATGACACTGGGACCAAAGAAGTCTTTTATGAGACAATATCCTGATGCAAGCATTTACCTTTCTGTGATATACCTATGGTATTTCATGCCAAAGATCAAGAAATAGTACTCCCTTTGGGGAAACTATTATCATCCATCAAGCACTACTTGTTCAATTGCTTTTGATAGAGAGTTGTAGTACCATACTTCAGAGATTTAAAGTGGGATGTGGTATGTGAACTAGCATACTCAGTGATTTCAAAAAAGAATAAATTACAAACATTAGCTAGGAATTACATTCCCATTTAAATTAGGAACTGTAAGCACTTAAAATTGTGTTAAAATAGGTATTTTCTGTATAATGTGGGACAGTAACACTTGGCTGAGATGCCATGGAAAGAACTGAATGCAATTTTTATCACTGAGTTGAAAATCCCACTAGGGGATACCTTTATAGATCTTATTTTAGTATATTGCAGTCATGCCATTATAAAGCAATCCAATGCAATTTTGCACAACTTAAATGGTGGTCTGAAATTAACAGACCGAATTACCCTCTACAGGCAGCCAAAGTTATTTATAAATTGGAATTCAGATAAGTAAGTGGAGTGCCTTACTGAAGTCTGTACTTTTATATTCCAAATCTCAGCCTTGTGTGCTTTGAAATACTCTTTGCAGTCATCCTTGAGTTGAACTTTCGCAGTATGTAGCCACTTAAAGAGGAGCAAAACTGAAAGCAGGACTATGTATTAAGTACTTAAAGGAGATAGTGCTTTTACATTTGTAAACTGTCTTGTAAACAGTTTTAATTAAAAGACCTACATCTTGGCATCTGTGAGGTCTAGTGCAATTAGTTGCCCTAAACTCCGTTTTCTCCTCCCGCTGCCAATTAAGAAAAACTTGTGTGTGAGAGTAATGGTTGCCTCAGTGACAAAATCAGAACATGCTAAATAATGTGATTAAAGTTGTTAAAAGCCAAAATAAACACTTATAATTATCTAAGGAAAACCCACATAGCACAAGTGAGAGCTCTATAAAGCGAAAGTCAGCATCCATAATTTCAGACTTTCCTACACAATAGATCATAGTTAAAGATCTGTTAACAGACCTCTGACTGCTGAAGCAAGCAGCTTGTGGTTTTCTTCTAAACCTATTGGCATAAGTGGATTTATGTAAGAGGTGCAAATTGGACGTTGTCTGCTATTGGAGCCATTGGCAGGACAGAAATCATACTGTAGGGTTAGCAGCATGAAGTACATTGCTTTGAAATTACACAGCAGGGTTTCTGCTTGTTGCTCCACTTGCCTTTAAGACCAAGGTCTTGTACTGTCTGGCCGTGATTAAAATCAAAGTGTAGACCTCTTTGCTGGATGCCAGTAAATGAAGGTGAAAAACAGAAACAATCTGGATTCTTAACTATTTTAAAAAGCAACATAGGCAAAAAACTAAGATGAAAGCATTTCTTACTAATTTATCCTAATTATTCCACATAAAATTATTTCCTAAAGAGGCCTATATCTTGAGATAGTCACTTTCCAGGACTATGCAAAAAATCTCTTTCCCCATACAGAATCTTTTATGTACACCCACACTCGTATAGAGGAAAAGAAAGCTGACAAGAGGTTTTAATGGTAGGCTTATTTAAATCCAGGATCATGGGTACATCAAAACATGAAATAAACCAAAATACCACACTGAAATGACTAAAAATTAGATGACCATTAACTTTAACAGCGGTCCACCAGTAAAAAGGTACTTGTCTTGGAAATGCTCCATTTGACTGCTCTGTTATGGAAATACAGTTAATCTATAATGTAATAGAAAGTGGGATCAAGGCTGATTGTTATATTAGAAAGTAAAGACACGGTGGAAGGGTAGGAGTCCTCAGTTTAAATCCAAGACTCTCTACTCAGGGAATCTTATTCAGCTTAAGTCACCCTGGTCACTTTTCAAGCAACATCACAGCAAAATAATGATGTGTCGCAGAAAGTCAATGCTGACAATGCTGCAAGTGGGCAGTGTGACAGCTAGCTACACTACTGTCAAATTTACTGTAAGTGAACATGAGACTTTTTCTTTACTTGTCAGCATATTCCAAAGTGCTTGTTGTCATGATATTTTCCCTAATTGGCTCTTGAAGGGCTTATTAATAGACCACTTGACAAAAATGAAGATGCTACAGGCATATCTGGAGATAGCTAGGTCAAACATTAAAGCTGAAGTGCAAAATACTTTTCTAACTTCTGACTTATTTAACATTGAATCTTTTGAGCTAGACTACAGTGCCTGAAAGTCAGCTTTAGGCCCCACATGAAAAACAGATTATTTTTTTTGTTTTCTAGCATAAGCTTCCTCTTCATGATGCTTTTTCTCTTAGAAGGCAAAAGTATGCCTTCCAAGCTACCAGCAGAAAAAATGTAATGCATAGAAAGGAATAAAGGATTCAAGCAGTGAGGCAGTCACTTTGAAATGTAGCCTACTTTGCTTGTTTTTTAATGCATTTTGAATACATATTGAGTACTTTTTTATTAACAATTACAGAATTGTCATGGGAGTTTGTTAAGTCCCAGATAGTTAAAATCCAAACATCCTGTGCCTTTAAATCTACAGCAGAGAGATGGAGATGTTTCTTGCATGCACTATGTTCAGAACAGTCCCTGATATTACATTTCATTTTCATTCACAGCTACCTGTATGTGACCTTCTGAGGATAGTTCTGTTTTTTCTGCTCCACCTCTGGCAAAACAAAATCAGGCAACACTGGTGAGAACAGGACAGGAGAGCTCCTTGTTTACCAAATACCTTAGAACAGGGAGATTATCCTTACACCTCGCTGACTACCATTCTGAAATACAAAAAGTTGTATTTAAGAAGGCTGTGGTAAGAAATTTGGAGTGGAGTTACTGTCTCCCGCTTCTACTTCTGATAGAGCCTTGTAATCTTTTCCTATTTTGCTTTTTTCCATTTAAGTAATCTCATCACTATTAAGAAATGACATTATCTTTTTCCCAGTATCCAAGACTGGTTAGTACATAGAGTGGCTAACTTAGCCAAATAAAAGTAGCCACCCTGACTAAGTTCTAAAACATTTATTGCAAAGTGCTCTACTGTAAGGACAGTATTCAACTCTCCATTCTTCTTCCTTCAAGTCCCCTGTTGGAATTTGTCCCAAGGTAAGGAGAGAGCTGCAAGTTAAGGCAGATGTTTCTTCTGCTGTGTCTTCTCTACAAAATAGTTTTCCTATTCTTTTCCATATGCTTAGGTGATCCTCTGTGTGAGATAGGCTCCTGTCTCTTCCTCCTCCTCTTCCAACTTTTTGCACAGCCTGCATATTCCATCAAGTATATCACTGTTACATCAGTCCAACAGTGTTCATTAGGGACTGAAAAGGGACTCCTATGGAACAATAGGTATAGCCTATTGATGGAACTTAGTCTATTAGGCACAAAATACTGTTTCTACAGGTTTATGTATCTTGGAAAGACTTTGTTCTTTGTATGGGATATGTTACTTGGACACTCAGAACTTTGCAATATAACAGCGAGCAGAAATCCTGTCATCCTTTCCTTCTCCATGTGTCATACCTTGGTACACATTACTTGACCTCTCACTGAAATGAATGTGTCTTCAAAGAAATAAGTCATTTTAGCTGAATAAAAATCTTATCACTGTTCAAACAAAGATCAAATCCACAGAAAAACAGATGGTTCAAGACAAAATGTTTCTCCTAAACCATTAATAGGTGGTTAATGCTTTCAGTTACAGACTTGGGTGCCACATTCAAATCTTTTAAAGTCTTATTTGATGATAATTGTGGGTGTTCTTAAATGCCCAAACAAAAAGTATTTATTTATTTGTATTTATGTATAAAATTTATAATATCCAAACAATATTTGTTACAACTAAAATGTTGTGAATAAATACGTATTTCTCAGAGTAAAGGAAGAGAAGAATATGAAAGGGTTTACATTGCCGAAATAAAAATTAGTTGATGGGCAAAGGAGACAAAACCTGACAATTAATATAAACTTCAAGTTGAATAATTAAACAATGAAAAATGTGGGGAAAATACAAGGACACAGACAGTGAATTTGACCCTCCTTCTTCCACTGTAACAGAGTTTAAGGCCGCTGAGTCCTGCTATCCTTTGCTTCAGTGTCTCAGCTTGTATCCTTGGGCAATTCATTGAATCTCCCCTCAGCCATAAAACAGGATAAAATACTCATCCTAATATGATATGTAGATAGTTAATACTTTTTTAGTTCTAATTTATTATCAGGAAAAGAAAGGAAAGCGAAACAGAAATTATTCCTAGAGGCATTTGGGATATGTAGTGAATAAAAATAAATGTTGCCAATGCATTTTTATGCTCTTTAATAGAAAAAAATCAAAATTGATGTATAGGGTATGGTAGCTTAATGTACATTATCTTAGCTACTTAGTAAAGTCTCATGAAACTATTTCTTTCAAACTATAGTTTAAAAAAATAATTCAACTTTTTATGTAAGTAGGGCCTAAAGATTAGACTGACCTGTTGAAGAGCAGTGTAGGAGAAAGGGACCTGGGGGTCCTACTGGACACCAGGATGGCTATGAGCCAGCAATCTGCTCTTGTGGCCAAGAGGGCCAACAGCATCCTGGGGGGGATCAGAAGGGTGGTTAGCAGATCGAGGGTGGTTCTTCTCCCCCTCTGCTCTGCACTAGTGAAGCCACATCTGGAGTATTGCATCCAGTTCTGGGCCCCTCAGTTCCAGAAGAACACAGAGCTGCTGGAGGGTGTCCAGCATAGAGCAACGAAGATGACAAAGAAAGTAGAGCACCTCCCTTATGAGGAAAGGCTGAGGGAGCTGGGTCTCTTGAGCTTGGAGAAGAGCAGGCTCAGGAGTGACCTCATTCATGTCTAAATATGTGAGAGGTGGGTGTCAGGAGGATGGAGCCAGGCTCTTCTCAAGGTCGTCTGGTGATAGGACAAGGGGCAATGGGTGCAAGCTAGAACAGAGGAGGTTCCATATAAATATCAGAAGGAACTTCTTCCCAGTGAGGGTAACGGAGCACTGGAAGAGGCTGCCCAGGAGGGTGGTGGAGTCTCCTTCTCTGGGGAAGTTCCAGACCCAGAGATGTGTTGGGATATGTTCCTGTGTGACTTGGTCTAGGTGATCCTGCAGTGGGAGGGGGATTGGACTGGATGATCTTTCGAGGTCCCTTCCAATCCCTAAGGATTCTATGATTCTATGAAAACTGGATAATAATAAATGTCAAAATATTTAACTGTTCAAGCCAATAGAAGGTTTGGTGTAAAAAGTGTTTTTAATTAACCTCTTAGAGGTTTGGAAGAAGGAATAAAGATCATATTTAATAAATGTGCTCATGGCACTGCACTGGATGGTCTTGCCAAAACTAAAGCCAGGAAAAATAGGAAGGACCGGTGGAGTTAAAATTATGGCAATGAAAGTAAATTATAAAATATACATAGAAGAGAAAGCAATGGGAGTGAGCAATTCCTTGGGTTGTTGCCAAGGGTTAGTGACAGTTGTAGCAAGATGGGACATTAAAGGGGTTAATCTACTTGAGCTGTCTCTACCATGGCAGGCAAAAAGGAAAGTGATTCTCTCTAACCATAGTCTTGAACCATTAAAAACTGATGGAGAATTTCTGATGAATTTCAATGAATAACCCTACATGATGCTGCTGACTCTAACTGTTGAACATTTGTGAGTCAGCCTCTTTCCTCATCATCCTTACTGCAAGTTTAAAACCAACATATTTTAAAAGTAAGAAGTGCTGTGTTCTGCTTTTGCATTTTAAGATTTTTGTGGAGAATAGGGCTAGGGAAAAAAAAATTGAAGTGATTTTGCTGTTACTTTTTCCCTACACAATTTCTTTCTTCTATTAGCAAATAATACTGCCCCTCATCCAAGGGATATTAGTGATGTCCATGAATATTGGATGAGGCCATGACCTTTATGCAGAACTACACCTTCCTGCTGTCCTGGATGTCACATCTGCCAACCTACAGTGCAAGCTGAGCCAATCTGTGCTTACAGACCTGTCTGATGTGCTACTAACTTTTAAGCTTTTGTTGGCTTACATTAGTTTGATACCATCTTTGCAAAACATTTTCAAAGTCAGAAAATAGGGAAAAAAGATATGTAGTGAGTAATATAGTGATTTCTAGATGGATTTATGTGAGTGCATGCAGATTGCTATGTTATGTCTACTGACACTGAAGAAAGAAATTAAAAATACACTCCAGCTGTCTGATAAATCCAAGGCCAAAGTCTCTCCTTCAGTTCAGACACAAATGGCTTCCACTGAGATTAATGGGACAAGGGCGCTCACACTATAGGTTCCCTAATCACTTCTTGGCTGGCCAGCATTTGATATCTATACACATACAGTCAGTATTGGAATAGATGTGTCGTATCACTATGATCAGCTAGATGATAAATAATACTCTGCCATTAGTTCTGACAGGAGAAAAAGATTTTGGGGTGCAATCAAGAGAAGTAATTGTTAGAAATGAAATAATGACATGTAGTTCCTTGACAAATTACTGAACTTCAAGAATGAACATCATATGTTTTTATGGGCTATAAGCCAGCAATCAGGTAGCAAGACTGAAAACCCTTGTAAAATTTCTAAATGCCTTTAGGCTGGAAGATGAGGATTAATTTTTTGTTGTCTTCATGCAAATTTTTTGATAGCTGTTGCTTTTTGGTTCTGAAATTAACAACCTTACTGCTAGTGTCAGCATCTAACTAGTTAAAACTAATATGCAGCTTATTAGAAGAACACCATGTTACAATTAACTGGGCAATTTTTATAAGGAGAATTCTGTGAAAGCTCCTAAATCATCAGCTGATGTCTTTGCTACAATGAACTGGAAACTTTCTACAATAAATACAGGGCAAATTTTAAAATAAAAGAAGTCAAAAGAAAAGGATCCAGTGAAATACTGAAAGTGATCGATAATATCTATAAATAACACAGAGTTTATCTTATATCTTGGCTAGGCATGAGTTGTCTTCAATTCATAATTAAGCATGTAAAGACTTTGGCAATTTAGTATGAAGTCTTATTTGCAATTGAAAACATAGATGCAAATGGCTCAACTTTGTTTCTAACAAAGGAGAAGGTTTTCAGGAAAATGCAGGTGAGGTACCACAACATCATGAAAGAAAATAAATGCACGTGTTATTTACAGCGATTATTTAATCACCTGCAGAACTCCCATACATTTGATGGGTTCCTACACTCAGAGCAAGATGCCCATCGAGATAGTTACAAGGTAGGTTCAAGTTGCAACAGGGTAGGTTTAGATTAGATATTAGGAACAATTTGTTCATACAAAGGGTGGTCAAGCACTGGAACAGACTTCCCAGGGAGGTGGTTGAGTCGCCATCCTTGGATATGTTTAAAGTTTGTTTGGATGTGGTGTTGAGGGATATGGTTTAGGGGTGAACTTGTAAGGTAGGGTACACAGTCGATCTTTTCCAACCAGAGTGATTCGGTGATTCTGTGACAGATTTATATACTTTTTTTGTTCTCCTTTTAGAATTCTAAACAATGTCATGAGGGTTTTTCTTTAAAGGCCGATGCAAAATACCTATGTCAAGCTATTACAATATTCTTACATCGTATCAGCCAAGTAGCCTTTCCCCTATGGAAACTCTGATTTTTGGCCAGATTTCTTTGAAACTACAATCAATCTGCAGTTTTATAATGCTTTTTATGTCTGGTTCCAGGCTATGACCTCATTAGGGTATATCATGTGAAATCTGAAATATCTGAATGTTGAGCAATAGCTCTGGCATTCAGATCTATGAAAATCATCTGGAAGCCTTTTGATATGCTCATGCAGATTGCTCAGCCTCTCACAGAGGTAATTCTTTACATTAGGATACACACTTTGGTTTATATTTTGACTTTAAAATAAAGTCAAGATTTGTAGATCTCTCCACACATCCTGTTTCACCAAGTGGAAATAGTCTGTTGGCTCAGTGGTCTCAGTTTCTTCCACTTCCTCAAGCATTACCCAATGTGAGATGCTGAGCTGGCATCAGGTGTCTAACTTATGACTGCTCTGCAGCTGCTTCCTTCCTATGGATCTGGGCTGCTGCTTCTCCTGTACACTGAGCACTTGAGAGCTTTCCCTCTTCCCAGCAAAGCCTGTGAACACAGTCTCTGGGAAGGATGGATCACATGTGAAGAGGAGTGTGTTTGAACTCATCAGATTCCATGTACTTAGGTGCTGAGTATTTTAGACCAGTTTGCTGTCCTGGCAGCCACAAATTGCCTGGGCATCTAGCAGCCATGCTGGCTATAAACACCCTACTAACACACTGCCAGCATGGTATTTATCACTCTGACTTAGTGCCGGAGGAGGAACCAGTTCTAAAACAAAGAACTTTTGTTTAATGTTTTACAAGTGCCAAGAGTGTACCTTGTTGTTTTTTAGGTTCTAATGTGACAACTCTTCTGTATGGGGCCACAGTGAATGAATTCGGTAGGATTATTCCAGCAAGTCAACAACTTAATGGTTTTAAATGTGTAGAAACCAAACAATTCCCCCCAAATCTCTGTAAGGACTTCTGAGAAGAGATATTAATACCACAAACACAGCCCCATTACTGCACTGGCTTATGCTGGCTTCAAAACACTATGTGGAAGTGTATCAATAAAAATCACGTGGCAGGAGAAAGCCTGCGAATAGAGTTTAATCTGGAAAGGAAAACCCTGGGTTCAGTTCTCCTCAGTATAAAACTTCTGCTGAAATTACAAAGGAAAAAAATCATAGAAACAGAATCATCAGGGACCTTGAAAGATCATCCAGTCCAACCCAGCTCCTGCCATGGGCAGGGGCACACCACCCTAGATCAGGCTGGCCAGAGCCTCATCCAGCCCAACCTTAAACACCTCTAGGGACGGGGCCCCAACCACTTCCCTGGGCAACCCATTCCAGGCTCTCACCACTCTCACTGTGAAGAACTTCTTCTATCCTGAGAGGAAATGCTCCTTTGAATTCATCTAAATTTCTTTGCAACAGCAAATGAGTCACTGAAATCTAGATTTCGTGTTCTTTAGCACAGGTTACACCTAACAGAAATTTAAGTAAAGTGAATGAAGTAGTTCAGCCAAGATCTGCCTCACGGTATAAAGATAGTTATGACTTCCTGGAGAAAAGATGAGAATACTATTAGAAAATGTAGTATTCCTGTGGAAATGATGTTAAAAACCTGGGTATCTGATGTTTGGCTTACAGAATACAAAAAGACAGAAAATTTAAATTAAGATTTGAGTTAACCTTTTAAAGCTTTATGGAAACTTAATGACTACTCTGTAAATTACCTACCGATGCTGACCTAGGTGAAAATGATGGAATAGGATAATCCTGTATTTTAATCAGCACCTGTAGCAGGTGAGATATCTCCAAAATTTGTTTCAAAAAATATAAATGTATCAAAAATTATTTTGCGTGTAGGGAAAATGTGATAAAGACTAAGTTCTTTATGAGCAGTAAGGGTTTCTACACGTTAGAGCAGTATTTATTCCAGTTTTTATGGTTACAAGGGAGAGTGAAAACACTCCCCAGATGTGACTCCACAGAGATATGGTTATAAATGTATAGATATAAGGAACTGAACCATGAATTACTGTGCAAATATTGTGTTTTTCCTTTTGTTTCATTTTTCAAATAACTTCACACAATGAACAAAGCCAACACAGTTTCAGAGCACAGGTCTTGGTACTGATCTTCCAGCCCTTTACAGCCTCACTAGTACAGTTCTGCCTGTTTTGGGGTAGGAGCTGAGATTTTTTCCTCCTGTTTGCCATGTACTGGACAAGGGGCAATGGGTGCAAGCTGGACATAGGAGGTTCCATAGAAGTATCAATAGGAACTGGTATTTCTATGAAGAACTGTGACTTCTTCACAGTGAGGCTAATGGAGCATTGGAACAGGCTTCCCAGAGGGGTTGTGGAGTCTCCTTCTCTGGAGATGTTCCAGACCTGCCTGGATATGTTACTGTGAGACTTGGTCTAGGTGATCCTGCTGTGGCAGGGGGATTGGACTAGATGATCTTCAAGGTCCCTTCTGGTCCCTAAGGATTCTATGATTCCATGTTTCTAAGTTTATCAATTCTAATCAAGTTTCTGATGAAGGTCCCTAAAGCACATGACACTGATTCCTTTAGAGATCAGCAATCAGTTGTGAGAGCTGTATCTATAACAAACAAAACCAAAAAAACAATGTTTATCGTAATCAAGGAATAAACTCACCATTTGATACTTGTATATCTTCCAGGACATTTTTTAGAGGCCAACAAAGTTGAGGCGCTAAGGATGCTAGCTCAAAAACCTCCTTTGCTTGTGAAGGAGCCCCTCTTTCATTTCTGTTTGTAATCACTGTCATCTTTGTTTCTTATGCTTTGGATTAAAAAAAGTTACTTTTATATTTATTAGAACTGGGTTTCAATAAACTTTTTGCAATATGGTAGACCTGAGAATAATTTATTGATAATTTGTCACTTATATTTATGGAAGTGTAGACCCTGGAGCCCTAGAGCTGGTAAATCATATTATGCAGCTCCAAATGTTTTTTTTTTATTCTTTGCTGCCAAAAGAGCACCATGTAAACTGATTGCCTCGACAAACCCCTGAGGTCTGATAATGATGCACTTGCTAATACAAAGGGAGGAGGGATGGGGAGAAGACAACTAATTATACATTTATTTTTGTTTCAATATGTTTGCCATTTAATCTAGAGTTCCATAAACAATAGATTGATGAAATATAATTAGAAGGAAGATTACAGTTTAATGAGGCAAAAGATTGGGAAAGAATGTAAATGGAGTGGTAGGCTGTGCGGAGTTTTTAGCTGTTTATTATCGTACAGCTGTAAGGCACTTTCACACAGTTCCCAGATGGAAGCAGCTGTTAGCTCTTCACCATTAGAAAAAAAGGAGGATCATAGTTCATTTTTATCCACTTGTTCGATCCTAGTTCTGTTCATTACAACACTTCACCAAGTCACATCTCTCAGCTAAGGCTGCAACTGTCAGGATGGGCACCCTGTCTTCATTTGCCACTTTGCTATTCACTTATCTCATCTGGCAACCTCTCAAGCAACAAGCTGTTCCACTGCTTGTAATATGTTTATCTCCCACAGTGATGTCAGCAAAAGTCAGCAAATCTAATATTCTTGCTCAAACAGATTTGTTGATGCTCTTTGTTTATAAGAAAGGGCTTTATATCACTGCTGCAGCTGCTTCCTCTTCATCAAGCTTTGTTTTTGCACGGTACTCTTCAGATAGGCCTTGGGAGCTGTACAAAACATGTGCCCATCTGACTTAATAGTGTTTTTGTTGGTTGTTTTACATAAAAAAAAAAAAACAAACCACCAAACCCTACAGCACACATCTCTTTTTTTTCCACAGCGTGTTTGGAAACCTACATTTTTCCCCTCAGCTTGTCAAGATCTCGTACACAAGATAGTATGTAAAAGACAACTAAGAGAGGTGTTTCTTTAAAAAATAGTCACTGGGAAAGAAAGAAGTAGGCAGACTTTTAAGAATGAATCCTACAGGAACATTACTTTTGTAGCACTTAAACAGTTCCACGTTATGGGCCAAGACATCACTGCCCTGCACCCTGTGCAGGCTTTTATATCGCTGCGAAGTGAGTGTAAATCTTTACTATGTCAGACAGGTTGTATGTTGTGTTTGGTGCCAAAGTATCACGACAGGGAATGAGAGACTTTAGTGCTATTTTTGTAACAATATATGCATTTTGAGCTTCTCATTTTATAGTACTTGGGACTATCTCAGAGGCTTTATGAGGCTCTCTCTGTGTGGCCTTCTATCAATTCATGTTTCTAGGGTACCTTATGAATGATAGTCATATCAGTCAAGGTGAAGGCAGAGTGTTGTGACTTATTCAGGGCTGGCATTTGGCAGGATCTTTCTGAGCAGGTTCTCCACTGGATGAGCCAGGCATTTCTACATTTGTTTGTGTTTCGAGACTATTTATTTATTTATTGAGCTACTTTACTGTTCAATCGAATATTTGGCAAGACCTTTGTTGCCATTTTATGATTTGCACTGGACAAATTAGGGGTAAGTAAGAGTGGCAAATTCCCTTTCCCCTAATGCACAGAGCAGTCTGATTCTAAATTTATTATTATTTATTATTTATTATTTATTATTTATTATTCTGAATTTGTTATTATCTTTTAGGAACAAAGAAGAGGAGTTCTTTTAACATTGAATGAAATTCTGGTTTGTTTAAGATATTTTATGACAATTTATTTCACAATTTCTAAAACATCTTTCAACATTATTATATGTAACACTTTTAAAATTTAAACTTTATGAGAATCTCAGGAATAGAATTCTATCCTGATTTCTAAAAATATATACATCACAAAAAATTCTGGCAGTATAAAGTTGTTGTGTTTCTTTTCTTTTTTTAATTCTATCATTATCAGCAGACCACCCACACGCTTAGTCTACAAGAACCACCTCTAGGCTATGCGAAAGGCTGTTCAGCCTCTGTGCCCCTACAAAACTTGGCTATTTTGCTGACAAGGATGCCAGTTAAAGCCAATTATGGTGGGGAGTTTTATAGTCCAAACAGCTGTCCAGTTGGAATTGGAATAAGACCACCAAGTCATTTCATGTGTCACAAACATAGGCATCTGATTGGCTAAATAAAGCTGCATAGAGATTTTTATGAATAGAAGTGGAAAGTTTAATTTGCTTTTGTTTGTGGGGTCTTATTTATTGCTTGAAAGTGTTTGGATGCCTGCTGGGTATTTGTGAAAAAGGGCTGCAAAAGCTACACATATTTAATCGTCTGTTCTGGACCAGAACTAGGGTGCTGTGATTAAGGCTAAATGAAGTAGAAAAACAGGAGGTTAGTATAGGAAGATAGAAAAACTATTGCCAAGATTGTACACCAAACCCCAAAACACCTAAGAACCCCACCTGGGTATTTACATATACACGTACATAACAATATACATTAAAATATCTTTGTGTTTATTTAATATTAAGAAATTGCTCAAAAATTCTGTTTAGGTATGTTATAACTTCAAATTACAGTGCTTAAAATTACTTCCTTACCTGCTCTTTAATGCCTGTTTTCTTCTTTGCTTATTTCATGCACCTAGAACACTTTCATATGTACTGTTTTTAATACTTCCACCGTTTATCCAGCCTGGTTTTTCATCCTGTTTTTAACTTGAAAACTTTATGCAGCAACTTAGCATATAAAAGCATTTTTACATTTCAAAATTAAGACTTCTAAAAAAAAAACCCAGAGATGCAATAGTAAAATCTGAAACACTAGCAAAAGAGTTTCATTTTGAGTGTCTGCAGCTACCTCTAATTCCTAAAGATCTCCATTTGTCTGAATGTCACTGCTATAATTTTAAGATACCAATCCCAGCATTCCTGGGTTCATGAATGACTTACATATTTCTCAATAAACTATTAACATCACAAACATTTAATAATATGGTATACAGTCCAGATTTTTGTATTTTAACATGTGTTTCTAAAGAAAATGGCTTGTTCATGGCATAGAATTAAAGTTTGCAAAAGTTAAAGGTCCTATCTTCTTGTGAGCCTAAAAGATTTACCACAAAATATTTGATTGACTTGAGGAACAATATTTTCTTCATATTTACTTTCTTTCACAGGACTTCTTTCGTCAGCTTTTCTTGCTGTGTCACTGCATCTCTTAGATTTTTCATCGCTTAGATTTTTCCTTTCAGATATGTTCCTTTTTTCTTCACTGTCTTAATCTTTTCTTTGTCTACAGTTTTCACCTCCAAAAGTTTTTTCATAATTCAAGATTATTAGCCTTTTATTTATCTTACATCTTTTTTTTTAATCTCCCACTTTGATATTCTGCTCCTTTCCAGTCACAGACATTCTGCCTACCTAATGTTTATTCTCTCAAAAATGTTTTCTATTGTATTAATCATTATGTCTGTCCTAGCGTCGTAAGACTTTCAAACTAACTCTTGGTCCTCTCTGTTTTACTTCTCCTCATCCATTTCATATCTTGCTTCAGTAATTTTGTTTATCCTTTCCCAGATTCTCACAATGTTCTGGTTTTGTCTTGAGTTAATCAATTACTTTCTCAGTCTGTTTTTCAAATGTCAGCCGTTCTCTGAAGAATTTAAACTATTTCATTTTATCTTTGAATTGACTTATAAAAGTAATGAAGAATTCCCCAAAAGTAGAGTTTTTACTTATGCTAAAATAGAGTTTTTACTTAGGGCAGCACAAGTTAGAGCAAGGAACAGTATTCCACAGTTTTGCTTAAATAATCAAATCTGTCATGAGCCTTACATCAGTTTTATTTCTTTGGAATAAAGATGGCCTTCTACATGAAGAAAACATGATAAAGGCTTGAAAAAGTAAATAAATTTTTAAGTCTTAATTTTTCTCAGATGTATTTCTTTCTCATAACCCAGTGGTTTAGCATGATACAACGTTCATATTTATTGTAAATGGACTATAGGCAGTATCTAAATCAAAACTAGCATATCTAATATCTTTATGTAAACATAATGAATTTCTTCCCTTTTTGTTTATTGCTATTGATAACAATTGACATCTAAAAGCAGGATTTATGTGATGGGATGCAATCAACTAATGATGAGAATGTTTATTTATTCTCTCATTTAAACAAGAATAATTGTGTAGTATAGAAACAGCTTAATTCTATAAACCTGTTTTTTGTATGAAAACTAGTGAAGAATTTGTCTCCAAGGTATCACTTGCCCAGATATAAATTTTCTGCCTATCTAGCCTGGATTCTGCCTATCTCTAGGGTAACACAATAGAAATAACTCAATCATTAGGTTCCTTTCAAGCCCATTAAATATACTTGAAACTTACCATATCCTTTAGAAGAGCACCTGAGTATAAAGACACAACTGATAGAGAAGTCATCACTATAAAGACACAACTGATGGAGAAGTCATCACTTCTCAGTTAATCTGGATTTGAACAAAAGTTAGCGCTACTTTGCAGGTAGTTTTAACCAGATGAAAAACGTGTGTGAATCACATAGGTTTACAGTGAAGCTGCAAGAAGTTTACTAAAACTAAGCAGGAGGAAGTTTTCCACTCTAAAAATTTCACTAGATTTTTTTGTAAGTTTTGTGGGCTTGGACCTATACTGCCATATGGTAACTATCAACTGTAAGGCATGGGTCAGCCTGATATGTCTTTGATATTAAAAGAATAAAAGGGAACAGAGGGAAGAGTTGCAGGGTTTTCCTTGAAAACAAACCTCCTCTCATCCTCCCCTCCCTCCCCACCGCCCCATAAAAAACCCCCAATGATTTCTTTTAAGTGAAAAAAAATTAATTAAAACTTTATTTTTAACTTAAAAAAGTTTTATATGAAAGCTCTCTGTCATTTGACACTTCAGGTGAACACCAGTATACCCTGGGTGTGTACTTCACCTGCTGACACATGCTGCACCTCTGTAGTATGATAAAGAAAACAAAGTTAGCATGTCTTTGTACAGTGGCGATCAATAAGGAAATACAGGTTTTAAAACTCACCAGAAGTGAAGAGTTTCTATGTATGTGCCTGAATATCTGCCACTTGGCCTCAAGGCCATTTCAGGTCCCCAAGTAAGCTGATATTTAGCACCTCATAAAAAAGTGGCATACACCTGAGTAAAGGAAAAAAGTGACATTTGTTAGTGGTTTATATGGAGGATCACATTACCTGTTTTAAAAGTGAAGGAAAGATTTTCATGTATGTGTTTAGAAGAAGGAGAATGAGGAAGGTTGGCTTTGCAAAACTTATTCTTTCTGGAGAAGATGCTATTAAAAAAAAAAAGTAGCTTTTCACAACAACAAGAGAACATACTGAGTTAAAAAATAGCCTGCCATAGGGTTGTATTTTACTCCAAATTAAGAGATTTACAGCTCATTGCCAAGAAAAATTATAGCTACTCTGCATTACCCTCCAAGGCACCCAGTGGCTTTTTGACTATCATGTGCATCTCTCTCTGAATGCGCCCCAATGCATGCAATGATTATACTTGCTTTAAGGCCAAGCAAGAAGGCTATGAGCAGCACATCCAGCTCTGCTTTGTTTTCCTCAAGTGAAATATGTATTTAAACCTAAATACTGAAATAGCACCAACTATTTAAAATATGTTATAGTTGCTGAGTTTTTCCACAGTGCCGGTTTGTTTTCCATTCTCCCCATGACATCTCACAACTCTAAGTGCTCAATGACAGCCTGTAGAGGTTTTGCCATAATCCACCTTTATCCATTAACAGACACTCAATCACTAAAGTGCTTACTAGACTAAACATATTTATCCAACCAAATCACACTTTACAATGCAAAACTGCCAATCAGGCTTGGGCTATTAACGAGGAACTGCTTTAAGGGGATTTTGGTGTTTGTGCTGTGAAGAGCATGCTTACCTCCAACAAACCACTAAACCAAATTAACATAGCTGTATCCTCATAAAAGAAACCAGATATCCTGTTGTGAAAATAGAAAGCTTGGTAGGACAGGGCTCCTTTGATGGCTAACAGTGTGGCAGACGAAGGCTTCAGACTACAAATCTGGTTACCACAGGCTCATTACAAAACCCTAGCATTAAGCTTTTGCTAACTTTAAAAGCAAAATAAAAATGTATCATTTGGGTAATTCAGTAAGTCATCAACTTGCTCCCTTGCTATTATAATTGCAGTAAGTGCCGCAATTGTTGGATAAGGCTCCTTAATTGTAATTGTTCCTTTACCCAAGATCATGTTGTAAAAAAGCTTGCATTAGCCAAAATAAAATCCAAGAGACACAAATGTGGTAGTAATAATACTTCTTTTTATTAGCCTGGAAAAAAGGAAGAGAACAAAGCTTTAAAAAGACTTCAAAGTTCTGACCATGAGAAAAAAAATCTAAAATCAGAGAAACATGCATACACTCTGCTCTTTTATTGGACTCATACAAACTAAGTGCCATCACCACAACTTAGGGCTTGACAGCATTTCTTTCCCAGGCAGAAGGAAAGTTACACCATCCACGTTGCAGGGCTAATTTAAATTCTCTGTCAAAAAACAACAACAACCAGTCCTGTATATTCTCACTAAGAAGCCCTAATAATTTTAGACTTACTGGTATTATGCCTCCTTTAAATCCCAATATTTTAAAGCTGGATTTGACATTAGCTGAGACTTGGTGTATTTCCCCTCCATTCAACCATAGTGCAAAGAAAGGTGAAGTTTTAAGCCCTGAGGTAAGCGACTAATGAAAATTCACATTTTTAACAAACAATTATCCCTTTAAAAATTCATATATACCTTTTTTTTTTGGCCTCCAAATAGTTTCAGCTCTGTGATCGAAATATGTATTTTCAATCCTTCACTGCTTATCAAAAATAATGAGGGCTTTCTTTTTTTACTAGCTTTTATAAACACTTCTGGGGAAAATTTTATGAGCAGCTAGAACAAGTTTCGCTTCTTGGAGAGAAAGCTTCACATTAGAGTCATATCCAAAATGAGCAAGCTACAATAAGAACAGATTTTCCAAAGATCACTAGAGCAATGTTCATAAGTTAGAGCTGGAAACATGGAAAGTACAAATTAAGTTGTCATGTAACAGGACAGTACAGTTTTGTATGCTGGAGTCAGGCGTCATATTTCATCATAATAAGTATCTCTTGCCACTAAATCTTTAGTCTCCATGTGTTCTGAACAGTTATGGATAACACAAACCTTTGCAAGATTCAGTTCCAGGTTTATGCACATGAATGTCCCCTTCTATTTTTACATGGAAGAAACTGGTGCAGGTTTTCAATGCATAATGATACCACTTGAAGAAAGGGTTAATGTCATCATGACACTAGAATATAAGAATAAAAGAATGAATTACAGTACAAATTAAAAAGAGGGATTATTGTAGACCACATTGAGTCTCAGTATTTATAAAACACTGGCTGTGGTTAACAAGAAATAGAAGCATTAACGCCTTTGCTCCATATCCATGTTAATACATATTATATTCTGTATTGTGTGTATGTGCCACACAGAGAAAGCTCTAAGAAATTACTGATGCCAGGAAGAGTTCTCTTCTGCTTAACAGAGAAAGCAGTGTTAATAACTCTAACTCTGCCAGTTGGGTTCTGCACCGCCAATTTGAAACAATTTGAAGTTCCATGGAACATTAATGTCTCAATGTTCCCTTTTGTTTTAATTGGTGTTTTGTTTTTGAAAGGTACCCTATGTAGCATATTGGAACTTCTCAGCTAGCACCAAGTGAAGAATAGTGCAAACACTGGAACAACAAAATATTTCACTCATGACTTTGTTACTTAAGTGAAAAACACAGCTGCATCATTAAGGAATTTTCCTTGAATCCTCGTGTTACATTTAGATGCTATAGATATTAATGAATTATATGCCAACTTCTTAAACACTAAAGGAAGGGAGGGAACAGCTAGTTGAATTATATGATGCAACTCCATTGATACTTGGAATGTGTAGAAGTAATAAGAAAAACCAGTTTCTGTAGCTCCCAATCTAAGTGTCACACCCCCAGTTTCCATGTACGAGGGCAGTATTATGCTTTTCACTTGTGACACATGGAAGTGCCAAACTTCCCATTTATTTTCCATTAGTGTCTTTAAATAGACACATCCAGCCAGATTGCCTATATTTTCCACCATATGGCCAGCACTGCTTGGTTTGTCTTCTGGAAATGACATGATTCATTCTTTAAACTTAGTCCATTGAGAAGTCTTTTCCACATGGCACCCAGTATTGATAGTCTCTGCAGAATTTAGGAGACACAGTAAATAAGCAAGTACAGAACTTGTTAGCTGTCTCTAAGCATCTTTGAACAATTCATAAAGAGTTCTCTGTAAAATACTTAAAAGTTAAAATAATTTCAAGATTTCTAAGTCCTTAATAAGCAATAAATAAATACATTTATTCATTTAAGAAATTAATAATAATATATCACAGCTTCACAGTAATGATGAGGCTGGAAAAGACCTTAAAGATCATCCAGTCCAACCTAAAACCAACCAAGTAAATCTAAACATCTGACATCTAGATCACAGATCATAGATCATAGACCATAGATCATATCTTTACCCACGTGAATTTCTTAATATAAGATGTATGTCTTTACCTAAACATGGATAACATTGGAATGTGCTTTATAATTCTTTGCCTCAGGCTTTGGACAGAATCTGAGAATTTCCATCAGAAAATACATCGTTGATAACACGTCTTACAAATGGGAGTCTTCTTTTACCGTTCCAGACTATTGAGATCCACAGTGTGATCATCCTTGAGGCATGTTGTCCGATACTCCTGTAAAACAAGCTTAGGTGCTCCTCTTAAGTTTTTTTTACTGTATGAACACTTTTCACCATATTTTAAAACAGCTTTACACACTGAAAATCTTCAAAGTTATTCTACCTATATTTGTGTCCTTAGCAATGGTGTCACCATCAGGCCATTGTTCTCCCAATCAGCTATTGGTTATTGCCTTACCATGAGTAGATAATTACACTAACAATCCTTTGTTACACAGGCCACTGTAGGTAAAAAAAAGTAGGTAACAGAGGCAGCATTTGATATCACAGGGATGCTGTAACTGACAATGGGGAGTGAGGTCCTTCAGAGTTATGAGGTCCTGGTCACTACTGCTATCTGCTAAACCACAGCTCTCCCTGGCAGAACCATTCAGGCTTGTGCCCTGTTTTTCTCCAAATACGGAAAGGTTTATTATATGAAATGAAACAGTATATATGTGAAGACAGATATGGACTGGCTTGGGACTGTCTTCTATACAAGCTAACGAGGTCTATATATAACTACACATACGTACTTGAATACAACCTGCTAGCCCTATCTGGGAGGGCAAGAGAAGGTAGCACTTGATGGCTAGCCAAGTGGTTTTATCTAAAGCACCTCTTGGCTACCTGAAATGTGTTTCTTCTGCTCTTGCTCAAGAAAATTGCTCAATAAACTGTGTTATGTAACCCTTTTTCAGAATAATTGAAGGATTTACTCCTTTTTGTGGATAAACCCAGATGATACCAACAGGCTTTTTCAAGTCTGCATGTTTGAATAAAAAATCTTTTCAAATAAGGTTTTTCCTTAAGAAATAGTAAATATCTTCTCTCCTTTACCATGTTAATTAATGTAAGAAATATGTGGTAAATAAGTGAACAGCTTTAGTAAATTATTTAGTTAATTATTTAGCAGCTAACTGAAAAGAGGTTCCAAAAAAGCGATGTAATCATACCGGACATACAACAGCTAACATGATATCTAGCACAGGCATTTCATGTGAGAAAACTTCAATATCTATTTTTCCTTCTGCTGAAATGTTCAAGAAGGCTGACAAATGGTTTACTACCACCTGTCCTTCTCAGTCTACATCTGAATCTAAAAACATACTGAAGACTTTCAAAACCTGCCTGGATACAGTCCTGTGTGACCTGTCCTATGTGATCTTGCTTCGGCTGGGGGGGTTAGACTGGGTGATCTCTAAAGGTCCTTTCCAACCCCTAACATTCTACGATTCTACGAATTCCCTGCACAGGTCAATGAAAACTGGATCTTCATGTAAACACTGTTGTACCTCAAGTGGAGGTTAGAGGCATATATGGGCAGAACATACAGTTCCTCTATGCTTTAGTAACCATTACATGAAAGTACTTAATGAGGAATATATATGTTTATACCAATTAAAATACACATAAACAAGGCCTCTTAAAATGTCACTATCTTGAATATTCACATTATGACAGCATTCAAGGCATTCAGCCATGCATGATATTAAAAGCACATTGTGCTTTTAATAGTCTCCTTTTTGCTGTTAAAGCTAATGAACCTATAATTAACCTGAAGGTTTAAATACAACCATTTATTTACTTATGGAAAACCAAGCCTTACTTTTTTTCATTGTTTATGTGTTCCAGAAAAATATTTATCTGGCTGCCTAGTTCAAAATCCTCTACTGAAAGGTCAAAGATTAAAATGGAGGATCTTCCCCCTATGCCCTCAAAGCCAGCACACCAGACAACCTCTGTTGTCTTGGATTCTTGCTACTTAGTAGTTCGGCACTAATTACATATAGTATCCTGAGCAGTTACACTCAAATGTCATAGAATCATAGTATAATTAGTGATTGAAGGGACCTTGAAAGATCATCTAGTCCAATCCTCCTGCCACAGCAGGATCACAAAGACCAAGTTGCACAGGAACACATCCAGGCAGGTCTGGAACATCCCCAGAGAAGGAGACTCCACAACCCCCCTGGGCAGTGTAGGAGAATGGGACCTGGGGGTCCTAGTGGACGGCAGGATAACTATCAGCCAGCAATGTGCTCTTGTGGCCTAAAGGGCCAACAGCACCCTGGGTGCATCAGAAGGGGGGTGGTTACCACATCAAGGGAGATTCTTCTCCCCCTCTACTCTGCACTAGTGAGACTGCATCTGGAGTATTGCTTCCAGTTCTGGGCCCCTCATTTCCAGAAGGACACAGAGCTGCTGGAGGGTGTCCAGCATAGAGCAACAAAGACGATGAAGGAAGTAGAACACCTCCCTTATGAGGAAAGGCTGAGGGAGCTGGGTCTCTTGAGCTTGGAGAAGAGCAGGCTGAGGGGTGACCTCACTAATGTCTATAAATATGTGAGGGGTGGGTGCCAGGAGGACGGAGCCAGGCTCTTCTCAAGCTCATCTAGTGATAGGACAAGGGGCAATGGGGCAAGCTTTAACAGAGGAGGTTCCATGTAAATATCAGAAGGGATTTCTTCACAGTGAGGGTAACAGAGCATTGGAACAGGCTGCCGAGGGGGGTTGTGGAGTGTCCTTCTCTGGGAAAGTTCCAGACCTGCCTGGATGTGTTCCTGTGCGACTTGGTCTAGGTGATCCTGCAGTCGGAGGGGGATTGGACTGGATGATCTTTCAAGGTCCCTTCCGATCCCTAAAGATTCTATGATAAATATACAGTGACTTGGTACTTCTACGATGGAGAGAGGAGTGGGTTCCTTTTTCTGTATTTTGCTGTTTTTTACTTTTTGGAGCTCAGATACATTGGTCACACAGCCTTTAATTCATGAGTATCAGTAACATTATGCTACTTATGCCACTTCACCACTCTCTGTTTTTTTGCCATCATGCCACCTCACAGGAAGAAAGAAAGTAAATCAGGCTATTGAAAATTGGAAAGCTTTAAAATAAAATAATGAGCAAAGAATTTTCCAATAGGTGGAGCAATAAAAATGAAAGGTGGGTCCCTCAAGAGTCACAAACATGGTAGATTATAGCAGAGGAAATGGCCAAGATTGGATAAGCCGGCTGAACAGAAAGAAACAATACCAGAGACACAGGATAAATTGTTCCACAAAGGAGAATGGAAAGGGAATTTTGAATTGGTGATAAAGGACCCATTATCTACATTTCTTTAACTGACTGATGTTGCAATGGATGTAAAATAGAAAAATGAGGATCCTGTAGAACGATTAGCATTTAAACAAGTGTTTGGGGGGAAAAGCTCAGAGCAGAGAAATTCATGTAGAGTGGTAGAGTTTGGGCAAGATATGAACATACTTCCAGGAACAGTGGTATTATTAAAGGGATTTTCAACGGCTACAAATCCATCCATGCTCATGACAGGAGCCCATTCTATGTCTGCAATAATTCCTAGTGCTGCTGTGTCAGCTCCCATATTGCAGAACTGAGTGTCAGGTGTGTATAGCAATTTTAGAGATACAGTTAATTTCTCTGTTTCATACTGAGGGCGAGAAAAACATCCTTCCAGGCCCACCAAGAATGTGCTCTGACACTGAGGCCTCCAGCTTGAAAAGTCTTATCCAACTTGTGAACTTTATGCTTCTTATCTTGAAAACAGACATATTTAAAGTTAAAAGAGGTTGAAATCTTTGTCCGCTACTTTCATCAAATGAGTACACTGGAAGAGTAAACAGCTTTTTACTCCCTGCCATACTAAATCATACACAGATTTATGGAATGGATCGGGATCCAAGAGCAAGAAGTCCTTCAGCTTAACCTGACAAACAGACAAGCTTTACCATTTTATCCTTCTTTGAAAATATTCCTTCAATGGACAAGCATTTTTATCCATTTATCAGTCAGTTTTGTGTGAATTACTAGCCTCACAAGCTGAAATTGTACCAAAACTAGGCTGAAAATGCAGGTTTTCCAACCACCCCTGGGACTCCATCACTGGGACTCCACTGCCGGATCATGAGGCAGTTTTATTTTAAATCCTTATGCTTATGTGTAGGTTTCAGAAATGGGTCTAACTTCTAAGACATTGAGTAGCATTAAACATTTCAAATAAAGACTAATTTAGTAGCTAGAACACTAACCATGAACATAGGAGTACCCCTTCTGCTGTAGTGGAGTTGGAAAGTAATAAGACAAATTGCCTAGTTTCTTTACAGCTGTCTCACATCTGTCTATCAATAAATTATTCTCTTGAGACCACAAAAACATTATTTAGAGGAACCGGTACCATCACCATCATAACCTTCATTTTCTTTAATTGACACAATAATGTTAAGTTTCAAGTGAAATTTACCTTTTCTTCTCTAAAGCTCCTTCTAAAAATTACTCTATCTGAAAACAGAGAATCTTGGAGTTGAGAATGCTGACTTTCAAGCACTAGATTTTTATGAAACTGTCTTAGACAATATATTTTTCCCGATACTTAATACATAGGCCAAATGAAAACAGATATTTTGCTGAAGCTGTGCAATTATTAACATTTTCAGGATACATTCTGTGCAGATCAAGGGAGGGGATTCTCAAGCTCCTACATCTTAGTCCTGCATCCAGCTCTGGAGCCTCCAACATCAGTATATGGAGATGCTGGAGTGGATCCAGAAAAGAGCCATAAGGTGATTAGGGGCTGGAACATCTCTCCTACAAGGACAAGCTGAGAGAGATGGAACTGTTCGACTGGAAGAAGAAAAAGACTCCAGGGATATCTCACTGAAGCCTTCTAGTATCTGAGAAAGGCCGACAAGGAAGTCAAGGAGGGACTTTTTATAATGGCATGTAGTGATATGATTTAGATTACTAAGAAGAAGAGGTTTCTCACTATGAGGGAACAGGAACACCTGGTACAGGTTGTTCAGAGAAGTTGCTGATGCTCTATCACAGGATGGGTTCAAGGTCAGGTTGCATAGGGCTTTGAGCAACCTGGTCTGGTGAAAGATGCCCCTGTCCAAGGGAGGTGGTGTGGAACTATATAATCATTAAGGTCCCTTGCAACCCAAACAATTTTATTACTCTGAAATTCTATGATGTCTTTAGTGCTTGTTTTCACAAATGGGAGACAATCCACTCCACCTGTAGCAGAGGAACTACAGGTGTACAGCTTTGATTATAAGTTTGTACCTATAAAAGCTTTCTAACCAGCAGGCTGTTAGGTGTTGTTTGGTTAGTCTTTGTATGTTTTGTGTAACCTGCCTAAATGCTGGCTGTGGCAGTGTGTTCAGACATGAGTGTGTCTCCTAGGGGAGGTACAGTGGGCAGGTAAGTGGCAAGTTGGTCACCCCAAGAGCTTCAAGGATAGCTTGATGTATGGCTGTGGGGCAAGCAGTTCCAGAAAGCAGGTCAATTCGTATTGCTGTGAGCAATACTAGTTTTTTTTTCAGCTGTATTTTAAAATATTTTTCACACCAATTGCCCTCCTTTAGTCATTCCCAATGACTGTTAATGGTTTCTTAGCCTTGTATTTTGTCTCAAAAAGGTATGGTGTTTCAGAAGAGCGCAAGGCTTCATGTACCAGCTTTTCCTTGCACTCTCCTAGCATCCATGGCTAATTTGAGATATTAGAGAGACCACCCATCCCAATCGTTTTAGAGTCTGTTTATGCATCTTTTTTCCTCTAACAAATTTGTTGAACATTCTGCTGCCTGCCTCACCCATCTTCTTTGGCAATAGATTCCCAAACTTCTCTACCTGCTGAATAGAGAAGTACACTTAACCAGTTTTAAATCAGCCTTATGCTTGTTGAATGGAATGCCCCTAGTTTTATCCAGAGACACTAGCTGAGTAACAGTTAAATTGGGTAAATCCAAATCATATCAATCTCTACATTACTCTACATTGGGGATTCCTAGCCTTTAGAAAGTTTAGTCTGTCAAGGGTGCTATCTCCTTAGCTGTTTTCTTGCTCTTTTAATACCTTTAATTGCAATGTGCTTTTAAGGAATTATGAAGACCAGAATATAACACAGAACTGATACTAATAGATGTCTTCTGACTCTGAAATGTACAGATGTGGGCTGCAAATATCAGTGAATGCAGAAGACCTGCTTTTTCCCCATCTGGTGGCAGTAGGACAGCAGGTTGATGCAGAGAAAATGTGAATCCTCAGCAGTTAATTCACAAAAGCTTCTCCAGAACTATCACAAAATGTCAATGTTTAAGGCCTCTCTACGGCCGTTAGATTCTCCCTTCCTCTATATGTTTAAACAACATACAGTAACTCAACTAATTACATTTTTTAAAAGTTCTTTAAGGCAGCAAAATAACTTGACTCCCTGCTTTGGCACAATTAAGATCAGGCCCAATTATAACAAACTTCAACCAAATGTGAAACACACTTAGTGCTGGGAAGCCCATGCGATTCACAAGCTAAGCAAAAGTTATAGCTAAATTTTTCTGATTATATTAGCTTAGTATTTTAGTGAAGTCATTGAATGAGCAAGTCTACACAGTATTTGCTTTTAGGAAGCTAACAGATTCTGTTTCAAAGTCAAATCAGCAGACTTCTGGACTCTACAGCATTAACTCCTACCTTCTCTGTAGAGATTGAGTGATTTTTAGTGTATGGCACTGAGCAATAGCTGACTGAGACCCCAAGACCATAAACCATTTCTTAAGGTCACATCTCTATATTTATTCAGAGTAGAAGTATACCTTCAAAAGGAAGGTATCTTAGTTATGAGTTCAACTCAATCCAAAAATCAGTATCAAGGGACTTTCAGGCAGCCAAAAAATTTAAGATAAGTGGCTCCTGTCCAATGCTTCTCCTTCTCTCAGTATCAGGGACTCCAGTTTATCTCCTGTTTCTACTGCGGTCTCTCAAAGTAGCAAGGATTCAATTTCTCCTCTGATTTACATTATGCTGTTTGCTCAAGCAATAATCCTCATCTATTGCTTCTCTACTGGGAGACTCTTAAAGCTCTTCTGTTTGCTGATGAGCAGACTTGTTCCAAGGCAGCATACTGGTGTGAGAATCTCTCAGCTTCCTTTCTCAGTCAGATACCCATAAGCTGCAACTTCCAAAGAGGAAGAAAAGATTGTCTTAACCCAGACTAGAGATAACCAAGGCTGATTAACCCACATGAAAGTCCTGCTGGAGATAAGATTGTTGCAAGCTGAACCACGTCAGTGAGTCACAAAAAAGTCTAAGATTATTATCTTTAAATTCAATAATAGGAAACTAAGTGCAGCTACTAAAAGTACATAAAGTAAGCTTGCTGAGGAAATGAAACTTTTAACTTGGTCATCAAAGAGACTTGGTGAAAAAGCTAGTTAATAAATGTGAGATAACTCTACTACTATGACTGTTACAATATCTTGTTCAGCTTCAAAATGTAAGGAAGTTAAACTTGTCAAGTTAAATGTAAGGAAGTAAACCCTTTTAATTTAGAATATCTTAAATCTCCTAACATTAGGATTAGGAATAACTTTAGGGAATTAAGGAATTTTGTTAAAATTTAGAAAGGCCTAATTTTCTTTATTTCTACGCTCATTTTAACTGTGTGAGTCTTCCCATACCATAATAAACAAAAGTCAGGAAGGATGCAGATAAGTAAAACTGATTCTAAAGTAACGTTCAGTGAGAATTTGTTAATTGACTGAAAGAAAAACATTTTGCTGCAGTTTGGTTGAGTTGAAAGAGCGAATTTTGAAAGTTACTTGACTTGCTTCCTCCTGACTGACTTCTGGCTGGTATAATGTGGTGAGAGGAGCACGGAAGCTCATCTGTCTGTCACCAAGCACAGACATAACCTGACCCTACAGGCTTTCCTATCTCCTGACCTGGACTAGCTAGAAAACTGCCAAAGCTTTTCTCCCTCACTACTCTGCACTAGTGAGACTGCATCTGGAGTATTGTGTCCAGTTCTGGGCCCCTCAGTTTGAGAAGGCCACAGAGCTGCTGGAGGGTGTCCAGTGTGGAGCAATAAAGATAGTGAAGGAAGTAGAACACCTCCCTTATGAGGAAAGGCTGAGGGAGCTGGGTCTCTTGAGCTTGGAGAAGAGCAGGCTGAGGGGTGACCTCATTTATGCCTATAAATATGTGAAGGGTGAGTGCCAGGAGGACGGAGCCAGGCTCTTCTCAAGGTCGTCTGGTGATAGGACAAGGGGCAATGGGTGCAAGCTGGAACAGAGGACATTCCATAGAAATATCAGAAGGAACCTCTTCCCATTGAGGGTAATGGAGCACAGGAACAGGCTGCTCAGGGTTGGTTGTGGAGTGTCCTTCTCTGGGGAAGTTCCAGACCTGCCTGGATGTGTTCCTGTGCGACTTGGTCCGAGTGATCCTGTTGTGGCAGGGGGATTGGACTAGATGATGTTTTGAGGTCCCTTCTAATCCTTAATGATTCTATGCTGCAGCTACAGCTACACCTACCTGTACCTCATCCTCTAGAGCGTCTTTCTGGAAAAGCGGGGAAAAAGGTGATACTGTGTCTGTGAAGTTAAAGTCAGATGCAAGTTGATGAGTGCTATAATGTAAAATTTGTCCACCAAACACAGCAATGAAATCCTAGGTTTTTTGAATGAAAAGCTTTCTTGTTGCATCCAGACAACATGAATCCCCTTTCCTCTACCCAGAGCTCTTGAGAAACATTAGAGAACAGGGTCTTTTTTTGTTATTTATTGTCTATGTTGGCTGATCTTCAATACTTTCATCACCTTCATAACGATTATGTTTTCTTCCAGTGTCTCTCACCATCCTTGGGGACTCTTAAACATTTATGTGTGCACTCTGCTGAAGAAATTAAAGTTACTGTACATGATTTCAAGTTAAGTCCTAGAGCAATGTATTACTAGGGAAATATTGAAATTCTGGCACAACTACCAATTTTACTTGCAAAAGAAACCATGGAAAACCTGTAGTTGTAGCAGTCAATGGACAGATGTGCACAGAAACATAATGAAGTTTAAGGCAAGTATTTAGCAAATCATACAATTGCTTGTATTCTGGTTTCTGAAGACAGTTACTGGCATATCAGCATCTAAATTCTTGAATTAAAGAGGAGACTTCATTCATAGACATCGCACTTATTTTCCCTCAATTATTCTAATATTCCAAAAGAAAAATAAGACAAATCTAATTTCTAATATGTAGGTACTCAATATTTTGCCAAGACTACTGGACAGTTTTGAGGTCAAAGACTTGATTTATCCATTAGTTATGTTTCTAAAAATATTTGGCATTATATAGTATCGCATCCATGACACTCTGCAGGAGGCAGATCAGCATTTACATTTTTACTTAAGAAAATCCTTCAAAAATAAATGGTTAACTTGGAGCTATTACCAGCCTATTAAGAAATACAGGATTTCTCACCATTGAAAGATGGTGATTACCCAAATATGATAGATTTATAATGCTTATTAATTTATGAAACATAGTTGAACCTTAGCTTGTAATTTGTGTTACACAACTGGATTTAGTGTTCCATTAAAATGCTGATGACAAATGGCTGACTTTCAATTTTCTTAAGCAATAATGGAACCGATTCCCTTGGATCATCTAAAGGCAATCATGAACATTCTGGTAATATTTCCATTACCTAGGCATTACTCTTGTCTTTGCTCTCTTCTAGAGTTTACACAGAGTTATTCAATCTTAATTACTCTCCTTGCAGCCTCATTCTTTGTTCTGAAGTACTGTGAAAATATTAAAATTTAATGCCATTTAATTTAAGAATAGGTGTCATGAAAGACCACCTGCATTTAGACACAAAAAATAATCTCAGGCAAGCTGCTCTATCCCTATTCTATTCCAGGTTTACACTGAGTCATCATCCATTTGTCAACCTACAGAACCAACACAAATTAGTACAATCAACTGTATTTTGTGATAAGATAAAGACCTCTTCCTGAAGATTGTTTTGGAGGGAAAATATTTTGCAGTAGCGACAACACATTGTGAGCTGTTTTGGTTCTTTTTCTTCATCTGAACCCAGCAGTAGGAATCTGCTTACATTTTATCATACAACTGAATTGTCAACTTCTTTTGAAATAAGAAACTTGTGCTCACACTTGTATCAGCAGCAAAACAGAGAAAACTGGGAGCTATGCGCCACCTTTTTACAAGTTAACCAACAGCTGAGAGTAGAGGGGGAGTTAGTAAGATTATTTTCATACCTGCTAATTCTGTGCATACATTGATCTACATCACTACTGCACTCAGCCCAGGAGATACTGAACGCACTACTAATGTACTATTTTCCTCTTGCATAAAATACACTTCTCCTCCAGGGTCTGTTAACCTAGACTGTAAAGAGCCAATGTTTTTACTTTTTGTTGGAAATGCTTCCCTCTGTAGGCGTGTTTTCCAAAATGACTTGGGTACTCTTCTTGGATATGGATGTGTAAAGTCCAGGATCCCTAAAGTGATGATGGTTAGAAGTACTTTCCATAAAGAAATTTAGTACTGTGAGTACTAAATTTTTGAAGCAACAACAAAAATCCTTGGAAATTGCAAAAGATGCAAAGATTCTAAATGAAAGTGATTTTACTTGGGAGTTTAGCTATAATATGGCATGCATTTACCACATTTGTCTAGTATGACATGTTAAGAAATAACAAGTTAGACTTTTTTTTTCTATACAGACTGAAAAAACTCAAGATTTTCTTTATTTTCAATTAAAATGAAATGCAACTAGCCAAAAATTATTAAACAATATAAAGAGCAATATTAAGAAGTGCCTGTCTGGGTCTAAGTTTAGCTTTTAAATCTCTGGTTTTAATTTTTCCATACATACTGGTGGCTAACCCTGAAATTTAATTTATACGAAGAAATTAACAACAAAGTAATTGAAACATTAAAACTTCTTTTCATGCATTTTGACTTATATTTTAGCTTAATTCCCTACGTCATCAAGACAACTGCTGCATAGTAATTCACTGTCTCAGTCTTCCATTTAGTTATTTCATGAAGTTTTGGTCTTGCTATGAGAGCAACTAAATATTGGAGTAGTTTTCCTAGGGAAATGGTTGATTCCACAACTATAGATAGTTTTTAGGCTCAGCTTGACAAGTTGTTGGGTCATCCCATTTAAACTGGATTTCTTTAACAGATTCGATGATGAGTTGATCTTTGGGGTCCCTTCCAACCTAGTCTCATGTGATACTGTTCTAGTGTTAGACTCTCCAACGTTCCCTCAAAGAGAATCCATTTAAACCATTATTCCCTAACCAAAAGCACCACCCTAGTCTAAGTTATTTTTTTTCTGTAAGGACTTAGTGACAAGGAAGTTTTCTAGCTCAGACTACAGAAAAACAACTTTAAAATGGAGTGGTGTTTCTGATATACTGTCTTGGCTACACACAGGTTTGCCTGGACACTTTGCTATTGGGCTGACAATGTACAAAGAACTTCAATGTTTTCTCTAACGATAAAGATGGTTACACACTGTTTGAATCTTCCAGTTTAGCCAGTCTGTGCCAACAGAATAAGAATTGGATTCTTAAATTTCAAATAAATTGGTCCTACAGCTTCCAGGCTGATGATGTCTAGCTCAGTAATGTCCACTAAGTGAGGAGCACAAGACTGTCAACAAAACAAACATTTGCAGAGCATTTACATGATGACAGATAAAAGTTAAAATTGAGAATTTATTTTAGGAGCCATTCCACTCTGTGATTCCCTAATTTTACTGACTTCCAGATTATCTGGTCTTGGAAAATAAGTTCATTGCAGCAGAGATGCAAACCTCCCAATGTGGTCAATGAAACGCTGGGGATGAGGGTGATGTAACGACAAATGCCATGTTACATTCTTCCTTCCCTGTTCTGGACTGTAATCTCACTCATTGACCACATGCACCAATTCAGTAAATTCAGTATTATGTTAAAATTCCTGTGAGATTACTAGAGTTATTCAAACATAAATCTTTCTAGGACTGAGGACTAAGGCTCTACAGTCCCAGGGCAGGAAAACTTTTTCGCTAGTCTACTCTAGGGCCAAGCACACTGTCAGACATAACAAATAAATAATGCTGTGGAAATATCATTATCTGAATCACAAGTCTCTTTTTCCAAAAATATCATGTTCCCTAGTGGTTGAAATGTTATTCCAGACTAGGTCAGTCTTGAGTTTGTATTTCAACATTACATATCATAGCATAGCCAAATACTATGTAATTCATCCAGTGGATTCCTATCTACCAGTAACAACAGCACAGTGTATTAACAAAAAAGGTTTTTGCCTATTTCTTCCCATGAATGTAGTCAATACAACAATAGAATTGAAAAAGCTCTACTTCATCAAATATTTCCTTTCATTTTTATATAAACTACCATATTGACCTCCTACTTTTATATCAAGGTCCTGTTCTCTGCCATATTAAGTTACATGTTGCCCCTGGAGTTAAATACTACTCATATCCAGGTGGATAGGTGATGGCAAAGCAGTGGAAGTGGGCTATCTTGACTTCAGTAAGGCGGTTGACACAGTCTCCCACAGCATCCTTGCAGACAAACTGAGGCACTGTGGACTGGACGATTGGGTAGTGAGGTGAACTGGTTGCAGGATAGAAACCATAAAGTAGTGGTCACTGGGACAGAGTCTAGCTAGAGGCCTGTATCTAGTGGAGTTTCCCAGGGGTCAGTACTGGGACCAGTACTAGTCAATATAGTCATCAATGACCTGGAAAAGGGATTAGGATACACTGTCAGCAAGCTTGCTGATAACACAAAGTTAGGAGGAGTGGCTGGGCTGCCATTCAGTGGAACCTAGATAGGCTGGAGAGTTGGGCAGGGGGACATTTAATGAAATATAACAAATGTAGAGCCTGGCATCTGGGCAAGAACAATCCCAGGTACCAGTATAGGGTGGGGGCTGACCTGTTTGAGAGGAGGAGAAAGGGACCTGGGGTTCCTGGTGGACAGCAGGATGACCAGGAGTCAGAAATGTGCTCTTGTGTCCAAGAAAGCCAATGGCATCCTGGAGTGAATTAGAAGGGGAGATGGTTAGTAGATGCTTCACAGTCTTCATCATTGGATATTGTCCTTCATGTTAATCTGAATTTTGCCCTTATAATTAGATGATAGTAATCTTATTCTAGTTTCATAATCCATTTTTTCTTCTTTTCTGCTATGTCAAACCTTTTGAAAGCCTTTTTCAAGATCAAGTCTTCAGCAGCAAATAGTAAGATGGTTGAATGTTAGATCATTCAACCCTGGAATCTTAGGATTGTAGATAAATAATGTTTTCTCTCTCTTATCTGTTTAGAGCATGAGGTGGAACTGAAATTATTAGTATGAAGGCTTAGTCTGCCCAACTGTCTCATATTAACCACTGATTTTCCTAGTCTGCATTTAATTTCTAGATATCTTCTTTCCTAATCACAGTAGCATCTCTATTTTTATATAACATTATTCTGAATTACATGAAGATTTTTATTCTACCCTGGCTGTATCTATCAGCTGGGCATTCCTCTCAAATACCCTGTTTATCAATGCTCCTATCTGACAGCTATGTGACACCTGCATGCTTGCAACCAGTCTTTTAGTCAAGAAACAAGGTAGGGGAAAAACAGGGACAAGTAAAACTGATGCTTTTTGTGCTGTGACTCTGGAACAATGAAGCCAAGTACTTCAATGCTGTGATGTAAAAGCAACAACAAAAACAATTGGAAAAAAACCAAATACACAAAACCCTGTTGTTACAGTAATTATCTTGCCATCTCATTCTACCTTTAGGTGGGAAGTATTACCTAAGGAGGCAGTTGCTTTTCCTGTTCATGTCCACACACTGGTTCACTCTTTTTCAGGACTGGTCCACTCCTGATTGCATTCCTAATGTAAGTATTCCTGGAAATTCTTATGCATTTCCATCTGTCACAAACTTTTCTCTCCACTTCTCATCATTTTTATTTTAGCTAGACCTTACTGTTTAATTGCTCCTTCTGGGACCTGGTTGTTGTTGATTCTTCACCTTTGTTTACTCTCGATCCAAACAGTAAAACTGGTTGTCAGACCTACATGCTGGCACCGAATGTGAAAGTGATGGCTCAGTGAACGGGATGGGAGTGATCTGAGCCTGCTAAATCTTCATGCTCTCAGGCATCAGCTGATCCCTTCTAATTTCTTGTGAATTGGTGAACATTCTGGATTCTGGTTTTAAATATGTTTGTTAATGAATTTGTGGTTAGAGTGAAATCTGTGAAAACACCACAAAATACAATCCGTTGGACACGGAACATTCAAAACATGCTGGAGGCTTCATGAAGTGGCTTAGCTGGCTAACAGGACTGAGGCAGCATCACCTAAGTCAACAATGCTGTTAAGTTTCTGAAGATTTTTAGCCTGTTTAGAGGTAAAAGTTACACCAGCTCTCATAGCTAATAGTGTTTTGCTGTGAATATGCATCAACAAAAAGTATCTCCGAAGACACAGCAAGCAGGTCTCTTAGCAACAAAACCTTGTAACTAATGTGAAGCAGCTGTAGTAATTTTAGAAAATAGCTCTAACTGTTGAAAAGCTATTAAGAAACCAATATATAGAGAATAAAAAGAACCACTTAACTTTAAAGAGACTTCCCAATAAGGAGTGTTGTGTTATGTTATTTTATAACCAAATCACACTCATCCAAAGTTTACATGCCACAAAATGCTATTTATGACTGTGTCCTGGGACTTTCTACAAGTAGCTGGAATTCCATTACATACCTGAAATTCTCCTTAAAAAAATGGAATTGCTGATGGCTAAATACTAAGTATTCTGCGGTAAAGGTGTGATTTCTGCATTTCAGTAAAGCTGATGCCACTTAGGGTTTGATTTATTATATGTGCTTGGAATGGGATTCTAAATAATTGGAATCAATTTCTTTAATCCTCTAACTTTTGGTCTTTACTGAAAATAATGAAAGCCACTTGCTTTAGGTAGTCTCTTTCACATGGCTGGCTGTCAGACATTAGCTAGCAGGCTTTCTGGCTTATTAGACAGCATTTTTTTTTTTAACCGAAGGTATCCGATGGCTCAAAGAACAGTAATCTGGAACTAAAAAGCAAAGATGTCAACGACAACCAATGTTGTTGGTTTACTTATCATGTTGTTACTCATTGATGCTTTACTTGTTATTTTTACTGCTCATATTTAGTATTGAACCATGGTCTCAAAATAACATCAAGCCTCTTTTTGAATAAAGGCCAAAGGTTGGAAAAATAAAGAATATTAATTAAATAGTCTGCAGCAGACAGAAAAAAAATATGCTAGTGGAGCTGGATGGTCTTCCAGATATTCAGTAGTCCCAGACACATGTGGATGGCACTATAGAACTGATCTGTGTGTGCAATGTGAACAACTGCTCAGTACCGCTTGGGCACATCAGGCCCTTGAATCTATCCTTGCCATCACATCTTGCTGCATGTGGGGAGACTGGAATTCCACCCCGTTCTCTTGTGTCAGACAGCTACATTCCCTCTGATTACAAAAAATTATTGTACTTGGAGATTTGGCCACGGATAAAACTACTCAAAAGATTTCTGGAAGCCTCTGTTCGTTAAACCTTATCTGCCTTCTGGCAGAGATGACTAAAGGAATGTTTTATATACAAGCTACTTTATAGGAGACAAAAGGCAAGCTATATGCTGTGGTATTGAATGATAGTTATTAGGAAAACACATATTCAGCTTTAAAAAAATTAAATCTTGAGATAAATAATTGAAAAAAAGCAAACCAATTTCAAGTTTATGAAAAGGATATAAACAGAGCTCTGATAGCTACCAAGGAAGGAGCCCAAAGAATAGTGTTACCTATAAAAAACCAAAACTAACCAAGTTGTCACAAAGAAGTTGATTCTTGAAAGCTTAGTAAACTGTTTTTAATATTCCCCAAAAAACTCAGCCAAGATCCACTTTTCTAGTATCATGCCTGTCTTTTCAGTTCCTCTGTTTTATGGTGACTGATGTGAAACTGAGGATGGGAAATCACAGCACAGAAGAGATTGTACAATGGTTTTCAAATCTGGTGGTTTAGGCCACTTATAATTAGACTGACTCATACAGTCTCTTTCATCTCTTAGATTAGATAATACATTTATTAATGTTAAACAATTGAATTGAGATTACTGGACAGATAAAACTAAATCTAGCAAAGTTATGGGGCTGTACAGAAATTGTGATATTTAATGGCTTTGAGTTGGAAGGAGATTGGTAACCTGGCAAAGCTCTACCTTTTGGCTCTAACTCAGAAACCATGGCTCTAACATAGAAACCATGTGAAGTCAAGTAAGGAAACAAAAGAACATTTTTCAGGAATGACTAAAATTGAGGCTGAGTTCACATATCTGAAATAAGAATCATAGAATCAGAGAACTGTTTAGGTTGGAAAGACCTTCAAGATCACTGAGTCCAACAGTTCACCCAGCACTGCCAAGTCCACCACTGAGCCATGTGCCTGAGTTCCATATCTACATGTGTTTTAAAACCCTCCAGGAAAAGTGACTCAACTACTTCTGTGGGCAGTCTGTTCCAGTTCCTGTCAACCCTTTTGGTGACAAAATTTTTCCCAATACCCAATTTAAACCTCCCTTGGTGCAACTTGATGCCATTTCTTCTTGTCCTATTACTTGTTACTTGGAAGAATGGACCAACATCCACCTCACTACAAATTCCTTTTCATGTAGTCAGAGAGAGAGTTGTCCCCTCAGCCTCTTTTCCTCCAGACTAAACATTACCAGTTCCTTCAGCTGCTCCTCAAAATTCTTCAAGTCTCTTCAAGAGATGTCTTCAAGTCATTTATTAATGCAGTAAGTATGACTTCTTTCAATTTCATAAGAGACCAATTTGATAACCTGATAAGGAAGAATTATCAGTCTTAAATCACTCTTGTAAAACCTGATTTATTATAGGAGACACAGATTGCAACTAAATTTTCTGCAAAACCAAAATGAATAATTCAATGAATAAAATGCAGAGAGATTCATTTGCAATGAGAAAGCAGGCAAGAGGGATAATTTATGGTTAGGTGCTCTTCTGTTTAAAAGTTCTGTTTAAAATTTAATTAATTTTCCATATTTACTATCATGAGAAACTTGATAATTGTTATCTTAATAGCAACCCAGCAGGTTTTGGTGTAGTTAATGAGATTTTATTCCCAGTTAAATCAGTTGATTAATTTTTAGTGACCTAGTGACTGATAATATCTAGCAGTGATTGATATAGAAATAGATTTTCTCATTGTTGGCAAAGTACAAAGGTTATTGCTCAGTATTGAATGACAGTGCAGTCATTTTTCCAACCGAGCTGGCTAGACAAGTGCAATCTACTTCTATTTGAAAGCTTCCTGAATTATGTACCTTCTCTTATCATTGCCTTTCACAGGCAGGATTTCTCATCACCTAACTTCCATTTTTCCTGTCCAGCTCCCACTTTCTTTGAAATCATTCAGTGTAATGTTTCTGTATGCTTCCTCAACATTTTATTTCATTCCACCATCGTTGTCTCTTCTTCATTAACACATGCACAGGACTTTCAGCTTAAAAAAGTAGACTAATTTGTATTCTGTTTGTGCTTTGTACTTTATTTTACCCTGCATTTGGTCATTGATCTTTTATCCAATATAAATCATAGAATTGTTAGGGATCAGAACGGGCCTCGAAAGATCATCCAATTTAATCCCCCTCCCACAGCAGAATCACCTAGACCAAGTTGCACAGGAGCACATCCAGGAGGGTCTTTAATGTCTCCAGAGAAGGAGACTTCACAACACCCCCTGGGCAGCCTGTTCCAATGCCCTGGTACCCTCACTGTGAAGAAGTCCCTTCTGATATTTATAGGGAACCTCCTCTGTTCCAGCTTGCACCCATTGCCCCTTGTCCAATCACCAGATGACCTTGAGAAGAGCACTATCGCTAAGCTGCAAAAACTGTGGCATGTGTTAAAACCAAGTCAGCTTCCATGTTTTATGAAAAGTCAGGCTCTTTGGAACTTATTCAGAAAAACACTTAAGAGTCCTCAAGAAGAAAATCCGCAAGTGCCTTGAAGTCCACTTCTCTGATATACAGTACTAAATCACAGCAGGCAGTGCTTAAACTGATATCCCTTCACAGACAGGAAACCATCACAGGATAAAATTGTCATACTTGGCTGCTAATTACCTAACTTTTGGAGTAGTGTAATTTGAGAGTAATAATAGAAAAGGTCTCTTTCAGTACTCCTGAGTGATGTATTAACTTGAAGTTTTGCCACTGGCTTCAACACATGCTTTGAAAATATATTCAGAATAGTCTTCTAGAGAATCAGTATCATGTTTAGGTCATACAAATGAGCTATTTATTAATAGTAAGTGTACAAGTTTCCCTGCCTAATGACTGTAGTTCTTATTTATCCATAGATTCAAACTTCACAGGATTGTCAATATCCTTATGATATGGAACAGCCTTACTAATCTAGTATTAGATGTCCATCTCTATGCCTACCTGCCAATAAAAAGGATAATCATCAGCCATTGCTAGTTACTAATGTGTACATCAACCTTAATCTTTACTCTGGTGTTGGAACTATATGTTATACACAATATCCAGAAGATTGAAATTTTATTTACTTTCCATTAATTTGTCTGCAAGACCATATAATGTGTTTAATGTGTCTCTATGAACAGGGTGTCTGGGTATATTTTTTTAGTGCCAGCAAAGGAACGTTTGGGTGGAGGATGAACAGAACCTCCTTAACAGCATTTAATGTTTAAAACTATTCCTTAGCTGTGACCACTCCAAGTGAGACTTTCAAGATGGCTTTTCTTTATGTAAAGCTACAAAGATACTTTAATGAACGTATCCAATTCTAATATGCTACTGATACATCTTAATTTGTGGATGGAGAAAATTATGAGTCAAATGGGAAAGAGGATAAGCACTCCAAACTGACAATTTGATTCATATGAATGAGTACAAGTCTCGTTTACTACTTCATTAGTTCATGTCAGCAATGATAAAAAAGAACATTAATGATGATACCGAAATGCCAAACTTTTAGAAGTTCTAACTCAAATATTCCTGTATGTCAGACAAGACAGCCTTGTTGACTCCTAAACTCTAGTTAGACAAAGAGGGAATGTAAATGAATAAAGAAAATGAAAGAATGAATAAATGAAGATTGTTTATTTGGCATGGATGTCTATAAATTGAGTGAGGTCTTACGAAACCTTCATGACATCATAATTCTTAATTTTTAATGAGAAGTACCATCAGTTGTGTTAAGGTGGTCCAAGAGATATGTGCTGTAAATATATATCTCAGCTTTGAAAAACAGTGAACTCCCTCAGTCATTGCTGTAGAAATTATCCTGAAGCACATGAGATTCTTGGTTCCAAGTGCACATTTTCTTTGAAGAGAAAATTTCTGTCATCAGATCCTGATGGCATCACATTTAGGGAGAAACATGAAGAGCAATCATCAAATAATTCCATCCTGGATTATGAAGTGGTCTATGTGTCAAGACTAGTGCTCTTAAATGGTTCTGTTGGCACAGTGGCGACAATTACAGAGCAGTGCATGGGCTGTAACAAGCTTTTTTATTGCTTTCACATACTGAGATACATAGGGTGACAGTTTGAGAATCCAAGCTGATTTATAAAGAAATTAATCTCTAGTCTATTACTTTTGCAGGATAAGAGTGTGGAAGCAATGGCAAACTTTATACATGATAGAAATATATGTGAGGATTACAGTGGCAGGAGTCAGATTCTCACATTGACAGTGTCAGTATTCATCTTTTCATCATCAGTTTGCTATGTCTGAATGTTGGAGAGTGATTCAAATGCATACATTGGTCAAAGATACAGCTCACAAAGGATTAAACTGGAACAAAAAGAAATATGCCCATAAAAATCATAAGCCTGCCATGTTCCTTGAGGGAAGAAAGCTCCCAATATTGTAAACATATTGTGATTTCTTAATTTCCGTCTTCCAGAATCCTTCTGAAGACACCATGTCAGTCTCCACACAGTCCCTCCACCAACACTGAAGGTAACAATGACCAACTGCGAGCCTTCATTTCTTAAAGAGATCTAACAGTAATGATTTCAGAGCATAATTCCTGTGATTGGCTCTACAGGCTCCATGCTTCTTTACAGGGTTCTGCTTAAGCCACCAGTTCTCTGTGTGGGGTAATCTAAAAATCACCTGTATGTCTGTCCTACTAATAACTGGTACAATACTACACAAAACTCATCTTCTAACAAGACAATCTTAATGGATTAAAAGGGAGAGAGGATTAGCACTCTAAGCAGACAATTTGATTATATGAATTAGTACAGACTGCATCAAACTACAATTGTTAGTAGAGAACACATATGCAGTAGATGCACATTTATCTAACATGCAAGCTGAAATTAGCACACTTGCAGGTTAGTCCGTGTAATTGCTCCTCAGCCTGTTTGATGGTATCAAGTGAATATGAACAGCAGAATAGCTAAAGCATACAAAAAATTTAACCCTATTGGCATCAAAGGTATAAACCCTTGAGTCGAGGGGACTTCAGCTCAATATCTGAAGAGTTAACTTCAGATGACTGTGAACTTTTCTGCTTGCAGGTTTATTTGGTGAGGAAGACAATTTCATGTCTTGCAGAACCCTTTTCCTGAAGTGCTACTGTACTATGTAAAATAATTCCATCTATGTATGGAGCCCTTTTAGAATTTATTTTGTGGGTTTTTTTTTTATTCAGGTCACCATTACATTCCTTGGTGTAAGAAAAACAAATCAAAGGGTTTTTTTTTTTTGCAGGAACCAACTTCACTGTGCTTAAAGATAAATATATATATTTATATATAAAGGGATAGCCTCAGGCTTCTATAACATAGAAGTAAAAATTAATAGCCAAATGATATATTTTGTCTAAAAATGCTCATTCAATTTTATGGCATGGGGTTTGCATCTGTTTTATTTTTCCTAAGATATTTTAAAAAGGTTTGG
Source organism: Upupa epops (assembly GCA_013397515.1). Lineage (NCBI taxonomy): Eukaryota > Metazoa > Chordata > Aves > Bucerotiformes > Upupidae > Upupa > Upupa epops. The sequence continues at coordinate 602,412 of VZRI01010182.1, read as the reverse complement.
GCTACATACAGCTTTCAAAGCCACTTATACAACAAAAAAGGACTTTAAAAAACCCCGTAAAGAGCTATTGTGGAAAAAGAATAGTGAGTTTCCTCGTGGTCTCCAGCAAGTATCCTGTGTGTTATTGGGAGATCCTTCATCATAGAGGGTGGTCTGCTGGTGATGTATAAAAAAAGGATAGTATACAAAAATTAAATTATTATTTGACCCCACATCATTATATGCCACATAACTAATTAAAGCACACTTTAACAATGTACTCTTAATGTGCCTTCTGTTACTTGCATGACTCACTCATCTTTCACAAAGAATAAGTGATTTGTGTTAGATGAGAGTCGCTAAGGATGTTTTTTGGGGCTGGCAATTGCTGTCATTGCTATGTTAAATCACAGGCCGAAGCTTGGGATAGAAAGAGACAGGCTTATCATGAGCCAGGAAAACAGCATCACAGGACTGATAGCTCTGACTTAGGGCCTTGTTTAAAAAGTTATGACTCAGTGCAAGAAGCCAAGGATCCTTAGCCTTCCTCAGTTCACTCCAAAGCAGCCATTAAGAGCCCTAATGTTCAGGTTGCGTGCCTCACTCTGATTATTTTTGGGAAGCTGATCACAGCAAGCCTTTTTTTTCCTAATAAGCATTCATCTTCATTTAGTGGATGAAGGGAGCTCTCAGTGAAAGCTCTATACATGGGGCAGGATAATGGTAATTTCTGCCAAGCTCTGTAACTGTATGGGTGCATGGACTGTGAGCTTCTCTTTCCTCTCTTTCAGTTGTAAAGTAAGGAGCGGATATCATAATAGCTCTTCCAGATACAAGTACAAATCATACATTTGGAGCTCTCTGGTCTAAACGTGCAGTTAGTGCTGATAAAACTCTATCATAAAAGTATACATAAAAATCCAAGACCGTGTTATGCAGCAGTACCAAAACTTGAGAAACTGTGGAAAATGATGGGGTTTTTTTATTGGCACTCTTTTCCATACTGCCTCATTCTTACAGCCAGACTTCTCTAGCAGCATGTGTTCAATTTGACAAGGCATGGAGGGAGAACATATCTTTTCTTTATAACACATTACAAAAGTGACCTTAGATAACTTCTATATGCTTGAGAATGTTATTATTTAAAGCACTAGGACTGCTAGTGCTCCTTGGAAATTGTGAGATGAGTTTTCTTTGCTTGCCATGAAGTCTTGATTTTCAGTTCAATAGTATTGTGAGAGATCTGAATCTAGAAGCTAAATGACTGAATGTTGGCTGTTTGAACATTAAACCAAATTTATTGAGGGGAAGAAGGAATAGATGAAAAGATAAAATTCCATTTTCTAAAGTTATCCAATCTCATCAGTCCTTAATGGGTATTTTAGCAGATAGATGGCAGAAACAGCAGTCAGAGATCTGAGGCCAAGGATATGGGTGTGCCATTTAGCACACATCATACAAGCTGATACCTCGTGTGAGGTTATGTACAGTATGAGTGTCAAGTTTGATTATAATGTTAGGCACACAGAAACTGTTGAGTCCACTGTCAAAATTCTGCTTCCTAACTCAGTCCCCCAGTGGTTCACACACATCTAAATAAGAAGATATGATTGTTTGAAGGACAACAAATCTGAGGCATTAGGCATAATGATACCTGACAGTCTGGATGTAAAAGTATTAAAGGATGGTTAACAATATAAACAAGGACCCTATTGTTCATGAGGTCCAGCTGAATCTATAATCAAAGTTCATACAGATTTCTATCGAATAATTTACTAGCAGAAAATGTCTCCCATTTGATATAGAAAGTAAGCTCTCCAAGTACTGTCTTATGGACATAAAAATATATTGACATGCAAAACAACATCAATAAAATGTAATCTCCCCCTGTATCATCACCCATCTGCAAACAAACACTCATGCTAGAAACCTGAGGAATCCAAACTGGTTAAAACATGAAAACAGTTGCTTCAACACAGGGCAGGATGTACCTCTCTCTTTCCCATTTTTCCATGGACAAAAGGCTCAAAAGAGAAAAGAAATAAGGGTTCTAATGAAAAAGAAAATGTCTATTCCCTTCTGTGTCTGTTGCACACTTTCTGTATGCTCTTCCTACAAAAACAGGAGAAGCTAGGAGTCTGTCACTCTTTGTTTCTTTATATGAAGAATACAATTTTGACAAGCTGAAATACTTAAATTTCTAGTTCCAGAACAAATCTTGTCCTCATTTTCCACGCTGTTGATGTCTCTGTATTTTGTATTCTTCTTCCTATTTCTAGTATAGCTCTACTTTTTAGTTTTTCTCTAGAGGTGTCCATACTGATGCTCTAAGCTGAATCATGGGGTATTTCGGCATAACTCTCCAGAGCTAGACCCCAAAGTGGGCTCTGCAAGGTAGTCTCAGACTGGAGGTGAAATGAATCTTGGAAGATGCACTAGCTCTAGTGCTAGTGCTCCTTGCAATTGTTAGAGGTGATCAGCGTGAACATACACCAAGTAATAGAAAATCCTTAAAAGAATGTATTACTTGCTTCAAGCCTTCCATCACAACTCTTGTACTCTACAGATGTGCCATGATAGCGTATGCTACTTCATACATTACCTAAATATAATCTTTTAAAAGGGCACTATAACTAATCTCTATGTAGAGTCTCCTAAATCCACCTCTGCTCTCTCCCTGCTCAGCACCTGAATCTGAATTTATCCAGCGAAACAGAGAACAGAATTGGCTTTTAATGCAGTGTAGTTTTCACAGACTTCCCTCTTGATGTTTTTCTCTTAATATAAATAATAGTGGAAAGGTCTGCAAGTGTGCAGTTTGAAGACAACATGTGCTTCCTGCTGTGTGATGGGTTTCTTCTTAAGTTATTAGTTATCAGATGAGTTCACTTTGTCCAATTGCAAAACTAGAGGAGAAAATGACCCAGTGCTGGTGCTAAGAGTATGGGCCTGTACATTGTGGTATTGTGGAGGAGGAACAGGAAGATGGAACCAGGCTCTTCTCAAGGTCATCTGGTGATAGGACAAGGGGTGTCACCATTTGTGACCACAAGACAATCATACATCAGAGGTGAGGAGAGAGAAGAAAGTCCTACTGTGGCCAGTAGGTCAAGGGAGGTGATGCTCCCTCTCTATTCTGCTCTCATGAGACCCCATCTAGAGTAGTGCATCCAGCCCTGGAGCCCCCAACATAGGAAGGGTATTGAACTGTTGGAACGTGTCCAGAGGAGGACTGCGAGGAGGGCTGGAGGACCTCTGCTATGGTGACAGGCTGAGAGAGTTGGGGCTGTTCAGCCTGAAGAAGAAGAGACTCTGTAGAGATCTTATAGCAGCCTTCCAGTACCTGAAGGGAGCTACAGGAAAGCTGGGGAGGGGCTGTTTCCAAGAGCTTGGAGTGGTAGGAGCAGGGGAAATGGTTTCAAGATGTAAGAGGGGAGGTTTAGACTGGAAGTCAGGGGAGAGTTCTTTGTAATGATTGTTCTGAAACACTGGAACAGGCTGCCCAGGGAGGTTGTGGCTGCCCCCTTCCTGGAAGTATCACAGTAATGATAAGATTGGAAAAGACCTTAAAGATCATCCAGTCCAACCTAAATCCAAACAAACTAAGTAAACCTAACATCTAGATCATACCACTCAGCACTTCATCCAGCCTAACCTTGATACTTCCAGAGATGGTGACCCAACCACCTCTGTGGGCAGCCCGTTCCAAAATTGGATCACTCTTTCAGGTTTTTAGGAAAAAACCTTTACCTAATGTCAAGTCTAAACCTCCCCCAATGTAGCTTAAGACTATGACCCCTTGTCCTGTGTCCAGGGAGAAAAGACCAACCCACGCCTGATTAAAACCACCTTTTAGGTAGTTATAGACAGCGATAAGGTCACCCCTGAGCCTCCTCTTTTCCAGGCTAAACAAGCCCAGCTACACCAGCCTCTCCTCATAGGGATTACCTTGCAGCCTCTTTACCATTCTAGTTGCTCTTCTCTGAACTCCTTCCAACACCTTGACATCCTTCTTAAACTGAGGGGCCCAGAACTGAAATGTTTAAGGCCAGGTTGGATGGGGCCTTGAGCACCCTGGTCTATCGGGGGGTGTCCCCGCTCATGGCAGGGGGGTTGGAACTAGATGACCTCTAAGGTCCCTTCCAATCTGAACCATTCTAGGAATCTATGAAAGTAGGACTAAAAGGAGTTCTCATTAATTTTGCAAAGTCTCCTTTAAGAGGAGTCTATGCTGTATAAGGATAATAATTACTTTCATAAATATTCAGTGTAATGTGTTACAAAAAACTGACAGAAATAATACCAGTGCTGCTTCAAGCTGGTGGTTGGTACGAAACAAGGAGCCATGAAATCATGTTCTTGAAGAGAATGACCTCCAAAGATTTGGGAGAATGCCCTTTGATTAGAAGACATAGTTAATTTAGTAGGTCAGTTGTGATGCATTTGAAAATATTTAAGATGATCTTGGTTTGTGCTGGATTTTGCTGTCTTGGGGAAGTAACAGGTGCAGGGCTTTACAAATAAGCAGATTCTAGCAGCTGCCAGCTGTAAGCAAGTGCTAGACTACACTGAGACTTATTTTATACAATGTTGCTCTGTAAGACACTGATGGGCAGGCTTCTTCCAGGTCCTTTGGTTTATGGTTGTGATGAAAAGCATTCTGGCCTAATATGGGTGCTTTTAGCTTCAGCTTGGTTGCCTTCCCTCTTCTGCTCCTGAATTTTCTTCTTGCCTGGTTTCTTTCCTGATCAAAGTGTCATTGTTCACACCAACCACATTATGAACTGTTTGAACAATCTCTGAAATGTGGCAGAACTGATCTTCTTTGAGGCATAGACCACAGAATAGCTCTGAGCAGGTTCTGGCATCAGACATCTAAAGATCTCACAGCTGAAGGTCACAGACAGATTTTCAGACTGTTCATTACAATGAGGCTGTCCTTTACCCCAGAAAATGAGGATATGTACAAGTTTTAGGGAGCTCCCTGGGGGGTTCTGTTTCAACTTATTCTGATAGTGATGCAAGAAAAAAATGAGCTATGTAGTTTATATAACAGATGTTTAATTGCATCTGGGGAAACATTCATTATGGGTAACATTCACACCACACTTTACCTGTTCCTCTGGTATACACCTGTGTGTTAGTAGTGCACGTGGTGGTAATGTGAGAAACTCTCACTACCAGCCTTTTAAATTTTACTATGCTCTCCTTTTTAAAATGTGCTAAATTAGATACAGAAACAAAGAAACACACCTAAATAAACAAAAGAACATGAGGAACGTGAGCTATGCCACGATGTCAGAAAAAGCAGGTGGAAATGTAAGTTTAAGAGCCATTAAAGCACTGCAAAATTTTTCAGCATGTCACAATTACAGAAACACCTGGGTCAAATAAATTAGTACTAATCCATTGGGGGTGTTCTTTACAGTCTGCTCTGTAAGAATGGTTTGACCCTAACCTGTAATCCTGAACCAAAAAAGAGTGAATTGCAAGGAAAAGCTTACCAGTTCATGTGGCTGTTGTCAAGGTAATCCATTGCTTTGTAATAGACTACAAAGGCGGCAGGGAAGGAATACGTATAAGGAAATGTCTCCATGGGCCTTAAAGAGGAAATAGGTGTATGAGCAGCTTGATTAAGAGTCTATCTCTGATTACCACTTAATTTAAACCATAACGAAGGCAGCACTGATCTACAATTCAAGACAAGCTTGGGTATGAGAGCTATGTTCTGAAAATTATTCAAATATTAGATCAAGTTTCCTGATTTCTGAAGACTGAGAAGACGTTCTGGTAAGCAATATGTCTATAGCCTTAAAATCCACTCTCTTTGCTCCTGGGAAGGGAAAAGGAACCAGACTCAAACTATCCAAGAAAGCATTAGCTGACACTTCATTTCCAGTTCCTTTACCTTCATATTATCCACCATGGTAGAGAAGCAGAATTCCCTCGGACCTAAAAGACACACCAGCCTTAACAAACGAGTACAAGAATGCCTGGAAACATGCTGAACCTCATCTACATAGAGCTAGTATGTCAAAGGAAATTCAAAGAACATAAATTCAACCTTTTTGATGGCTATGCCAGCACTAAAAACAAAAGCTCTTTTAAAGCAAGAGTTCCTCCTTTTTACACAGATTCTCTTCCTTGCTGGATTTAGGTGGTAATACATCTGCTTCTGAAGAGAGAGTATCTCAAATTTCTTATCCTAATCTACATGGAAGGAGCCCTAATACCACAAATATACTGAATTGTAGTGCTTTGAGAACATTGATAAATGGCAGTTGAAAACAATGTAAGGGAAGACTACCAAGTGAAACAGTATTAACCTGTTCTTTACTTCAAGGTAAAGAAGAACTGGTTTTAGCGGGGTATGATTATCTCTTTAGAAAGACCAGAATGTGATTTTCATTAAAATGTGGGCAAGGTCATATGATGACCTATCCCCTCAAACAGAAGCATAACACAAAGTCATATAATCCTTATTTTAAAACACAGTCCTTTGAAGGCTGGTCTTTATGGAGAGATTGATTGCTCAAGATGAGCCTAGGGATCAAAAACTTGAATCCAAGAAGGGTCTAAATGGCACTTCAGGAATCTAAAAATCTGCATTTATCTAAAGTGAAATCTTTCAGAGGTTCATACTATTGCAGGTAGAAATCCATCAGGTTTTACTAGAAATGCAAAGAAATATCAAGTCCTTATCTATGCCCCTTTCATATCTGCAGTAGCTGTCTCAAATTTGGTATTTTTTAGGCTTAGCTTGACAGTAAAGACTGTTCTGATTTTTTGAGAACAAGTTTCTATACTATAAGTGATAGGCTTCCGATTCAGTTTAAATTTTCAGAAGGTATTGTGACAGACAAGGAATAAATATACCCGTGTTCAATACCTACAATGTATGAATCTCAGCTAGAGTACAACTTGTAGAATGCAGAAGACTGTATGTGAGTTTTATAAGCTGTACTTTGTAAGACTCAAGACTTCAATGTGTAGAAATTTGTCAATGTTAGAAACTGAAGATTAGAATAAGAAAATACACATAGAAGGACAGTTTTACTTACAATGGGACTGTCATACCTGATCTGTTGTAATTTTTGAATTTGCATGACACTAGTCTGCTGTAAATTAGACTGTAAATTAGATCGATGCATAAATCAGCTCCCATGTATTTTTACTAAGAAAGCAACTAGGTTTTTGTTAGGTAGAACCCAAGGTACAGCCATCTGAGATTCCTTATATAGGGAGACCATGTAGTCTGAAGGACTTTCCAAGAAAAAAACTTGATTTTAAATATTTGGCATAGTGTTCCAGGAATAAACTCACCAAGGAAAATGAGTTGGCATAAAATTTAGTACTGATAGTGAACATACTGCTCATCTTTTGCATAGTTTCCCTGCTACTGTTTCTTCTGTTATCTTCCCTTATGGGGACTGAATCTTGACAGAAAAGTAAATTCTGATTCACGTTGTTTAGCAACAGTGATGTTTTCTACAAGCCCCAGTGTTAGTAAACAGTAATTAACCCTACAGTTTGTTTCAGCTATGAATAGAGACACTAGAGTGTCAGAATTCAGCTATAGGCCACTTGCTTCCATTACTCTGAATAGAAATACAAGGCTTCTTGAAAAACATTGAAAGGTTCAACCATGTAGAGTTGGAATTGAAGAGCAACTTCATACATGAAGGCCATTGAGGTGCTGGAGTGGGTCTAAAGATGGGAAATTAATCAAAGAAGGGTCTAGAGCACAAGTCCTCTCAGGTGTGGCTGATGGACCTGAGGCTGTTTAGTCTGGCAAAAAGTATGTTCAGGGAAGATCCTATGGCTCTCTGCAACTGCCTGAAAGGAGGTTGTAGTGACATGAGGGTTCACCTGTTCTCCCAAGTAACAAGTGAATGTTTAATTCTGAGTCTGACCAACTACTTATGGCTATAAAAAAGGATGAAAATGCAGAATATGGGAACTTAGCTTAAGACTAAAGAGCCTAGTAAATGTTTTGAAGCCTATGCTGAAATCTGTCGAGTTATAACTGCTACTACATAAGTGCACCAATGGAATATGATTGTGTTTGATGCATTGTTTGAAGGGCAATAAAAATGTTGGTACTCCCAGAAACGATTGTGAAAATTAATGGTGGAGACTTGCAGATATTTGAAATGTCTAGATCACCCAAACTGTTGGTAAAACCAACTTCATGTGTTATATGCGTGCATCAGTGAATTTATTTATTTTGGCAGTTGAATTGAATATTTGCAAAGACTACAGTTCTAGTTTAAATGAGAATTAAGTGTTCTTGCAGCTCCTGTGGCTATACGGTTAGGTATGAAGTTATCTACAGGAATAAGTCATTGTAACTTGAAAGGAATAGAATGAGTGGATGAAGAGAGCCAAAGGACTGAGTTCAGGCTTAAAGATGGTTTATTTTTTCTCCTGCACCTTTTCCATTAGCCATGGTTATTCCTAAACTATATTTTCTTAACTGGGAAACAGTCCTTGGAGCACTAAGAAGAAAGAATGGAACCACACTGGCCAAATGAATTACACTGTCACAGCTTCTGAATGAAGAGCTGCAATCAGGAAAGTAGTTATCTGACAGCTGTGGTAAGAAAGAATAAACCTGAAACACATCCAGGAAAATTTATTCTCAAATACTTGTAGGAATAACACATCTAGTGCTGAACATAAACTGGGGCAAGCAAGTACTAAATGAGTACTTAAGTCCCATTCCTAGTCTATTTTTCTGCAGCTGTAACTGCTCTGACTTGACTCTTGTATAATAGTATTTGTTGTAGTAGAGGCTATAAAGCAATGGTACCCAATTTTCTGTTGTTGAAGAGGTTGGTTGTTCTGTATTGTAGTTAATGGAACAAGATCAGAAACTATTTAATTTATCTGTGCACATGAATCCCACTAAGAGTAACAACTTCCAGCAGAACCAGCTGGGAGAATCAGCTGTTTGTCTACTAAAGCACGAGAGTGGGTCTCTAAGTATTTTTTTACATTAATTTATTTTCACACAGTCTTTCCCTTCAAACTGAGCAGTAAAAAACCCAATAGATACAACTAATAATGTTTGTTCAAAAAGGCAGGCAATAAACCTTTAACAAACAATGACACTGTAACCCTTAAATAGTAATTGTACTGCCTAAGGCATCTGATAAAGGATTCTAGCGTTCTCTCTATATTGTGTCAGGCAGATGCATCAATCAAACTCCTTAATGGACTAAATTGGGAAATAGGGTACTGGGAATAAACAGTTCTAAAAAGAGGTGAAACTTTGTGACAAGCAGCCTTAACAGTCCAATCTTGATTCTAAACATAGAAACAATTTTAGGGCTTCTCTGTAGGCAAAGGACAATTATTGCCTAAACAAATAAACTAGTGTCTCAGTACCTTAGGCATTCACTGAAGTTAGTTTGAAACAGTTTGGAGATCTTACTGGTGCAGTTGCAGGGACATTGTAGCTTGACCTGTTAACTTTCATTGAACTGTAAATGGACATCCTTTTAGATAATCCATAAACTAAACTGGAATAGAATGAGAAAACTGGAATGTGTTATGATTTTAGCACCAATTCTGCTGCCAACAAAAATAACTAGGTCTTAACTAAGACTGAATGTATGTCAGGCTCTGAATTTGAATCCATGTGAACGCTGCACACTTAAGGTTGTCAAGTTCAGTGGAAGCCTTAAACTTCAGCTTCTACTTGAAGTGTTTATTTAAATCTGTATAGCAAGATGGCAGCAAATGTGAATTCTAAAAAAAAAAGGAAATAAAAGCTTATCTGACCATTTAGACTGTATTGTACTGTGTGCCTCAGAGTCTTTGAGGTGTGTACTGAGCCTACAGATTCGTGCTTGCATTTTTTCTTGCACCATGTACTGAATGGCATCATACTACAACAGAGGTAAAAAGAGTTTCCCAAGAGTTTTTCCTCCATGGGTAGTTGTTATTCAGACTCTGAGAACAGTTTTAAATGTCAAGAGCATTTATGTTTCTCTGAAATAGTTCAGCCTCTGTTAGCTTGTGGTTGAATTTTCACTCATGCCCTCTCCCAAGATTGTCTGAAATTAACTGAGACACAATATTCAAATAAGCTGTTGTGAATGTAAGAAGCATGGTGCTCATAGCATTATGATTTTAATGAAGTCTCAAAGCTAATGCATAATCTCATTTATGTTGCATCACCATCCTGTGACATTCTATCTAATGTGATTTTACTTTGAATGCAAAGTGACATCAGCTTGTGTTGTGGAGAAATTGCTGGGTTTGATCCAGCCTCACATTATCACGGGGTATGATTTGGTGCTTTTGCATTGAAGAACAACTTGGCTGATAAGCAGCTGCTCAGTTCCAACGTTGTTCTTTATCAGAAAAATTTAAAATAGCTCCCAACTCACAGTGCAGAACCCTGTTTTAACATTTACATCTGCCCGAATGAGATTCTGCCCAGCTGCACTGCAGTACCATTTCCCATACACACAGTATTACATTTTGAGTGCGCAAACATGCAATAGACATTGAAAAGCAGGACTGTTGTCTTATCTCTCTACCAACTGAAAAGTGGGTAGGTTGCTCCTAGTAATGGAATTTCATTAGTGTTTGGATTTTTCCTATTTCTTGTTTGCTGATCTAAGCACAGTGGTATGTTCTTGGAGTTTTTTTCTTCCTTCTTTATATTTATTCAGGCACTGGCACCATGAACTCTATTTAGTTTTCTTAGCTACTTCCAGTGGTTCTTCTGCCATTCAATAGAGATGCCTCTATGCCTTACTGGTTTAGTATCATCATAATATTTTATGTAATTGAAGAAAAATGAGAGTTTCCTTTTATTTTATTCACTTACTTGTTTCTGGTTTGGTTCATTTCATTTTCTTACTAGCATCGCTCTGACATTTCAGATCTACATCTTCCTACTGCTCTTACTTCCTGCACATCTGATCATACTTTCTCTGTCATTATTTTGACAGCATAAAATATGTTTACATGCTTAGGCTGAGGGAACGTAATTTATAGGTATAAGCACCCTTTCTGTATACATTTCTGCTGAATTTCCATCGAGTGAGTACACCTGTTCTTCATTAAAAAAAAAAAAAGGAAGAAAAATGAATTAAATAATTAAATGCTGGTTTTTCTATTTTTTTCAGCTGTAGGATCTATGCACTTTAAAACTGGAAAGAATCACATTGTTTTGGAATTAGCAAGACTCAAAAAACCAGCCATTCTAGATCAAAACAAGATCACATAGTACTGCATTCTGCCTCCAACTGTAACAAAAAAGACTGAAGAGTATGGGAATGAATAGGTCCAGCTGATTGCTTTTTGTAGCTCACTGAGCAGTTCAGTTAAAAATATTTATACTTTGTAGTAGAGGGGAAATCTAAGTCTTCATAGAAAAATTGTCAGGTATTCCATGCAGTTTTTTCACATTCTTATAAAAAACATCTTTCAGCTCGCTTCTGATGTAACCATCCATATTTAATTTTGCTATAAACTCAAAAAGAGAAAAGCCAGCAATGCAAGGTAATTTATCTGTGGGCTAAACCATCATTTACTTCAATAATCTAGACATAGAACATTTTCTAAATTCCCTTACTTATAGCTGAGAGAAGTTTCTGTTAGTCAGAGTTTTGTTAGATTAGAAATCTGGATTTGAACAGTTTGGAGATATTTAAAAATTAAGTTTTCACAAGTTGTTTTGACATTTCATTGAGTTTGAAGGTCTAAAGGCATGAAGCAACTGGAAATGGAATAAAAGTCTATATCATGTATAACCCCATGATTTTTTAAAGCCTTAGTAAGAGTGATCAGGCTGGGTCTAATTTTAATCCTATGAGTCTGTACATCAGTATCATTACTTAGTAGAGGTACAGAGACCAGTTAGAGAACTAAGTGAATAAGCAGCAGCATTGTATTCCTCTCTTACACATAACTTGTCTTACCTTCTATGTGAAGTGTATCTCGTGTTCCTATCCTGTGGCGTATTATTGTAGCAGAACAAAACGTGTTACTTGGAAAGTACTGCTAAAGAATACATCATGAATATAAAACCTAGTTTTGGGACATATTTTGCTAAAACATCCACACACCTGATGTGTCCTAATTCTTGTTGTCAGTCACGTGTTTGGTCCGGCATAGAGTAGGTTAACATTTCCACCTAATCACGACCACTTAAAACATTCATGCAGCTATGCAGAGCAAGCAGTCTGGGAAACCTTGTGGCAAAACTGTTGTTAGTGCCAGGCTGATAAAGCACTTAGCATTTGTCAGTTACTAGGGAGAAACTGGATAATAACATATAAATCCAGCACAATATTTTGGCTGAAAAATACTCAAAGGCATTAAGTGACATTGCTATTTATTGTTCTTTTCTTTTTTTAAAAAATAAAGGAATTTTTATAAAGATTAAAGCAAAAATCAGGAACTTTATCCCAAAGATTGTCATGCCTCGTTACACTTTGTTTCAGAAGTATTAGGACTGTGTAAATTACCGTTCTTGAAAATCTTGCAGTGGCTACTAAATGAAATCACAAATCACATACCTGTGTTGAATACATTTCTTTGAGGCTTCTTCATCTCCAGTTTTCAATGTCTTGTGTAATTTCTGAAACACTCCAAACAACTCTTGACAAGAGCATCAGATTGAACATTTGGGGTTTTACTAAATTTTTCAAATAGTTTCGTGATGATCAGTCTCACACAACAGTGTGAATCTGTCTATTATAAGCAGTGAATTCTGGATTATTTGCTTAGAGGACCCACATTTCATGAAGAATCTGGCTGATAGTTCACAGTGGGCTTGTGTTTTATTCACAAACCTCTTTTCTGATCTTAGAAATTTTGCCTATGCCTGTGCCTTTCATTTCACATGTAGTGACTTTATGGAGGTTTTCTTCAATCATTACTACTTTAACCTGTTTACCAAACACAGTGCAACTTAGGGAACACCTCTACTTGTATCTACAGTCACCAAATTAGCTATGGAATGGAAGAGATGCTCTGTTCCTTTGATGTGTGTCTTCTTGCTATTTTTACATACTGAGTGGCTGGCCAAAACACATTGCAAAGGGCAAGAGAGGTTCTTCTGTAGAAAGGACAAAAAAAGAAAGAACTACTAAAAGTAGGTATTTGCTTCACCTTGTCTACAACTTTTGTCCATCCTTGTGGTCTAGACAGTCTCCATCATTCAACTTTCTGCAGAGAATGAAGTCTTATGGTTGTGGGAGTTCAGAAACATGTGAAAAGTGGAAGAGCTGAGTATCCAGACCCATATAATTCACTCCAGATATGGTAGCTGAGCTGGAAGTAGAGTATTGTCAGGGCACTGCATCGTCTTGGAGAAACCAGGGGAGCATCAGGTTTGGAAGCCAGGACAAACCCCACCACTCCAACGCCAGAGCAGAGCAGCCAGAGGACTCCAGGGTAACCCCAGCCCTGAGAATCAGGCACCTACCTGGGGAGAGGTTTGGGCTGTGGCCAAACTGGGTGATTGGCCTGTGGGTCTGCAGAGAGCTGGAGATTGACACAACTGTGTGGTTGCTGAGATAAAGATTGATGGCCTTCAATCACTGAAATAGGGTTCTTGGCCTTAAGCAGAAGGGAGAAAGTCCCGAGTACACTAGGAAGGGACTTTTAGTGGTGTTGGTGCCCTCAGGTACATGACAACCATGTTGCCATTTATCTTTGATGGGTAGTTATTTTCCCACTTCATGTCCCTGGCCCTTCCTGCTTTTGTTCATCTTCTTTGTCTTTCCTGATGCCCTCATTCAGCTCCCTTCTCAGTCGCATCCGATTTCTAACGCCTGCAATTGTTTTCCCACTTTACTTTCCAAACTCCCACAGGATTTGTAAAGTCAAAATCGAAGCACTGTGACAATAGAAGCTCATTTGGTTTTGGTCATCTTCAGTCTTTTTTGGGTCTTCTAGACATTTCCATTGGTTGTCCAGACAGACTTGGTGAACAACTTTAATCCTCTTGCCAAACAGTTGGATTTCTTCAATCTACTCATCTTTTACAAGGCACAGTCACTCGTCTGTCAAATCTATGGGGAAGCTTGGACCTCTCAGGAAATGTTCACACTAATAGGCAGGATTAAGGAGGAATGGAGCTGAGGATTGAGGTATTTAATGTTTACACAGTTTCTGCAAGCTAACTTCAGGCTAGCTCTAACCTAGGGGGTGAGAAGAGCCCTAGAAGAGTTGGGAACCTCTCATCTGAGGAACAGCAGACCTTTCATCCACTATAATGACTTGTGTCACGATCAAACCTTCTTGTCTTTGTTGTTAAGGGGGAAAAAAAAGCTCTAAACATTAGTTGAATTTCAGCATAAAGAGAGGAAAGCACCCCATTCCTGTGTCCCATTCAGCTGGGAAGCCAAATATGTTTCCTGAGTGCTGAGTCAAAAAGCAAGCAGAAAACATCACCTTTCTGTCCTTAAGGTACAGAAGACTGGGGATTGAGGTGTTAAATGAAGGCAGGAAGAGTGAGAAGCAGTACAAGCTCTTGGGAGAACTGAAAACCAGCACTGTGGTGAGAAAGTGGCTCCTTACCTCTCCCTGATCCCACATTTCACCATATGCTCTTAGCTTTTAGGCATCTGACTTGAGTCTCTGAGGTCCCTTTTGCTGAAGTGGTAAGTGCTCACAACTGCTCCTGAAGTTAATGGGAGTTTTGCCTTTAAAGCCGCAAGCTTCAATGAGTGCTATTTTTCCTACCTTAAGGAATGTGAAAAACTTCAGCTAGGTTGTGCTTATATACACCAGCTGTCTATTTTAGTTTAGATAGGCAACCAAAATATCTTAAAGGAACAGTACTTTGTTTTTTATCCCTTCTCATTTAACAAAAACTTCCTAGTTCATCTTTCCAGCCAGGCTGTGTGTTCTTCAACACCATGACCACAGAAAGTGTAATAAAGCAACTTCTTTTTTATTGTTTTGCTTGGAAAACCTGTGATGCAGGGGAAGATGGGAATACAAAGATTATGAACTACAGCTGCCTGAGATAGCACAGTGGTATTTCGTTACTGAAGTATTTTATTTGTGAGCCAAAATAGTTCAGATTTTGTTTACTTCTGAGTTCGAAATTTTCCATTGTTTAATTTCCCTAAATAGTTTTTCATGCTATGCAGTCTGAAAATGGTCTAGATATCTTACACTGGACATCCAAAATTAATGAAGGTGTTTTTTCCTTATTCTTCTATATTACTGGACTTAACAATAGACATAATAATAGAATGTGGTTATCAAGAAGAGCTGAAAAATAAAACTAATGCTAAATCATGTGATCCTAGAGTATAACCACTTTGAAAAACTGTTGTAAAAGTAGAAGTGTGTTCAGATCAAGTTGCTGGAGGATAAAAAATGTGAAATGAATCAGGATTTTACATATTTCATTTACAAAAAGGTTGTGTTTGTACTACAGATGTATGAAGATTTTTGCAAAGCTTCTGCAAGAGCATTTCAAATTGAATGCAAGTGCCACTTCTGAAAACATTGTACAGAACATTTATTCAGGAGCAATTTTCTTAGTAACCATAAGCAAAGTTTTCAAAGTGCTTATTGTACCAGAATGCATATGTTCTCACATATTCATTACTACAGTGCTTGCTATCAGTAAGCCCAACCTTTGCAATTTTTCAAGGTCTTCTCTCACTTTTTCCAAGGTGATAGTGAGGGGGAAGAAGTATCATTACCAACTACAGCCTTTGTAGTGCTGTGAGGTCAGAAATATTAATGCACTGCTTTTCTTTAGAATACCTATCAGTCTATGCTGATGTGGCTTTGGATTGCAGAGACAATCACTCTATGTTCCTATAAGTTTATGGGTGATGTCATACCTGCTAAGAATGAAACAACACAAACCACCCAAAGCATGCCTAGTGACTCAGGAAACTTTCAAATCTGATGATGATATAATCCTTTTCTTTGGGAACATCAGTTTGTAACAGTGGCACATGCCTGTCTGTTACCATGGTGTATTAATGCGATGTATTGCTTTGTCAGAACAGCCTAAAACACAGCTGTAAGGGATGTTTACTCTGTGTGTTTAGAGTGCTTGCTCCTTGTCAATTGGGGAAGACACTAAGGCTTAGTGGGATCATGCACAGCTCCTGTAGGATATCAGACTAAAATATTTTCTCGAGGAATGGTTGGAAACGCTGTGCTTTTATTTTTGTGTCACACTAAACAAACTAAGAAGTGTGTTAAAAAAGCTCAGGGGTCTCACTAGAAGGCAAAGGCTAAGAACAATGATTTAAAGCTACATTATCCTGTTTCTAATTCCTTTTCTTTCTTCCTGCGGAAATGTAATTGCAAGAGGCTGGGAGAAGGGATTGGAGCATTGGCTCCTATGTTAGCCTTGAAGAGAGTCATAAAGTCTTTTATGGGTTTCTCTTTGGCTTAGTTCTACTTTTTCAAATTAGAGGAGACAATATGACAATCTTAGCTAGCTCTGATCTTACATCTTAATTTGCAAACTCAGAAGAAATAGCAGTGCCCAGCTTTAGTGAAAATGAGAAAATATTTTTGAATTTAAACAATTTTCCATTGACCTGCAGTAAAGGCCCGTTTTTTTTTTACAATTATCTCCACGTTGCTTTACAGACTTCCTCCCCTCCAAATTTAATAGGTTCTGATAATAAATATTCTGGATATCTAACGTTTGTCTCAGTTAAGATGTTGGTTAGATCCTAGATTTAGAAGTCAAATATGCAGCTGGAAGATTCAAAGAATAAATTAGTTGTGCTGACATTTTTCTAAATTGAGTACAGCAAACACGGACACTGGAAATACACAGTTCTGTGAAGCATCTGAGGATGTTCTTTTCATATTAATATGCTTAGGACTATTTCAGGTTGTTTTATGTATTTTGAATTATTTTTAAATGAAGTCATTATGTATAAAATCTCAACAACTTCTACCATCTGATCCTTCACGTTTCCTGGCATCACTTAATAAATTACTTAAATCTCTAGCATTCTGCTGCTGCTGCTGTACCTTGGTCTTGCCCTGGAAGGACCACCCACTCCTGTAAGAGAGAGGGTAAGTCTGTCTCTATGCTAATTTGATTTTAGGCCTCCTTTGAAGAAAAAGTATGTGCATCCTTCAGTCAACCCCAGTTGGGGCTGATCTACTTCTGTGGTGCAGGTTTTGGTTTGCAGAAGCCATTTATGAGCTGTGTGCAAGAGGCAGAGAGCATTTAGTGTGTCCACATATGAAAGAGAAGGGAAACTCTTGGTGCTTTTCCACTTGAAGAAAACCCAGATAGTTTGCTACTTATAGTTGCAAAAAAATGTCCAAGAAAAGCATTCATGTTAGCCAAAATGAATGTTGAGTTAACGAGATGTGGTTGATCACTTTGAAAGCCAAAAAGTAATATCCTATGACAAATAAATCTAAATATATTGGTTAAAGATCTAAATCATTTTATTTGCCACTAAAGAAGCACTTGTAATTAGGCACAAAAACTGCAGCAAGCCAATGAAGAGAAAATAAATTTATTGAAGTGATTTTGCAAATCACAGTTAATTGACCGACAAACAAAGCAGCAAATAAGGGAAATAAAGTGGTAATTGGAACCCTCATCCCTTATTGGCGTACATTATGGGTTGCTATCTTTTAGCAGTATTAAATCATTGCATGTGAATGTTGCCAAAAACCCTCTTCATTTCCTTTTAGTGACTTCTTACTGCCCTCAGTTGAAGTTTAATAGAAAAGGAAGGACATGATGTAGTTTTAATGACAGGAAACCCATGGCTTCCAAATGAATAAATTCCATCACTGGCTGCCACAAAGTGTGCTAATTATTTCCTTTGATAAATTAAAAGCCGTAAAAGTCCAAAGTATATAGCATGTGGTTTACAGTTATAGTCTGCCTGTCTGCATTATTGAAAGTTCATATAAACCTCATTATTTTAATTTAATAAACATTATAATTATTTTTTACACCAGTAGGCTGTATAGAAAGCATATGTCAAAGAAAAACTCGTCTGACAGAAGGGCAAATAGCCCACACACTAAATAAGCAAGGAACACGATGTGTCATGTTGTGATAGCTCAGGCTTTCTATGACACTTTGAATAGGCAGATGCTTATATGTTTGTAAAGAATATATTTATATTTGTTTATAAATAATCTGCAAATACAATACCTTTATCCTGTAATTGAGTTTTTCATTCTGCACAGTGTGCTTTGATGAAGGATACTGTCCCTCGTGTTTTAGAACAGAGGCTGAGTAAATGTGAAAAATTTAGGGAAATATAGAAGAAAATGGAGATATTTATAATAAATACTGCAAAGTAAAAAAAAATAAAGAAAAATTATTATTTAACATAGAGGAATGAAACAAATATCTAAGAGTGGTGTAAATGACCAGAGTTGTTTTTCAGATTTTGATTTTGGTTCTGTCTGAACTGGTTTTAATTAAAAAAGATCATATACAATGAAGACCTCCAATGAGTTAAAAATAATCCAATGAGTATTTTTAATGAGTAGGATAATGACTAGTAATGGTAGTAAAACCTGCTCAGTATCTTCTGGGATTAGACTTTAATACAAGATTTTAAGAAAAATAAAAAAACTAAGGCAAGACCAAAGTGAAAAAGAAAAGCAGTTATAGGTTATGGAATTTCATCTTGCATTCTTATTCTAAAATACTAGCCAAACAATTTAGTAAAAGAAATCTGTTACAGTCCCAAATCTGTGTCTTGCTTTAATGCACCTCCAACTACAAACTGACTCAAATGTGCTTTTAAAATACAATAAAAGATTTAGCTGCTCTGCATGACTAATTTTGTTAAGTGTATTCATTTGGTAATGAGACTAGGAACTTCTGGAGACATAAGACAGCAGTGGTGTGCCAGAACAGAGGGCATTGGATCACAGAGAAGATATCTGGAACCAGCAGGAAGATGAACAGAACCAGATCTGGCAGGACTGAGGAAAAAAACAAATGGCAGACAAACAGTTTGCCCTCTTCAATTTAAAGTGAATCTCACAGAAAGCAATCACAGCTAATGAAACAATGACTGAAATTGGAACACGTAGGCTTTCTATTTCCAAGGTATCAACCAAGTGTGCTGCAGAGATAGTCATGCACAGACCTCTGTGTTGTCCTGTTTGGAAGCTGTAGCTCCCACATAATTGGATCAAACATAGAATAGTTAAGGTTGGAAGGAATCTTAAACATCATTTATTACTACTCTCCTGCCATATGCAGAAACACCTCTCACTAAAACAGGTTGCTCTAAGTCCCATCCCACCTGGCCTTGAACACTTCCAGGAGAAGGGCACTCACAGCCTCTCTGGGCAACCTGTTCCAGTGCCTCAGGACACTCACAGTAAGGGATTTCTTTCTAGCTTCTAATTTAGGTCTACCCTTTTAGCTTGAAACCATTCCCCCTTATCCTACCACTAGAGTGTCTCGTAAAAAGGCCCTCTCCAGCTTTCCTGTAGCCCCCTTCAGGTATTGGAAGACTATGGTAAGGGCCTCCCAGAGTCTTCTCCCTTCACAGGATCACAGAATTTTCATGGTTGGAAAGGGCCTCCCAGATCACCGAGTCCAACCATACACACAAAACCAGCAACAAAACCAAGCCCCTGATCATACATCAACACCAAACACATTCAACCAGATAAAACACAAAATAACCCCTGTACAGTCTCTGCCTCTAGTGCCATGCCAATAGCTTTTCCAGTTTGAATAACTCTAGTTCTCTCATTCTGTCCTCATAGGAAAGGTACTCCAGTCCTCTGATCATCCTTGTGGCCCTCCTCTGGACCTGCTTCAACACTTCCATATCTTTCTTGTATTGGGGACTCCAGCACTGGATAAAGTGCTCCAGGTGGGGTCTCATGGTCAAACAGTGTGTCTCATCAAATGGGTAATGCTACAGCTTTTGTGTTGCTGTTTGGGATGTGTACCCTCATGAGCACAAATCCATACTAATGTATAGCTAGGCTGACTCAATTGTGCTGGAGAGCAGCTTTCCTGCAAATATATGCAGGGAATATTGAGACCACTTATTGTGTGTATCTATCACCAATTCATTTAGCAGTTCAGTGTAAAACAAAGGATGATTTCACTTATTCTTAGAAGAATATGCCTAGACATTATGACGCAAAATCAGAGTTGCATGCTCTACAGGGATGAAGTCAATGGGATTGTATCTGGTTGCAGTGATGCTGAACTGGTGTGTCAGCTAGAACTTACCAGTTTTAGAGTGACTGGTGCTGTACCATGTTATAGGGAGGTGGGTTACTCTCTAGAAGACTAAACAAAAAGCACCTGACTATATGAGAAAGTGCCTGAGTCAACTTCTGAGAGACATTCTTCTGTCTTTTAAAAACTGAAATAGGGACACATCTCATTTTGTTTTTTGATGTGCAATACCAACGCTTTTCAGTCATTTCATTGTTACATGTTAACACACAAAAATACATTGAGGGAAATTAATTGGGTAAGAAGTTTTTTATCTGAAAAGAAGGTTGAAAGATAACTGGGGGAGGTGTTTTAATATTCTTGCAGAAGTAATTGGTGTTGCAAGGAAACGTAGGAGGGTGAATCCTTCCGCATTACAACATACTGCAGCCTCAGGAGTACTGAAATATATCATCCATTCTAAATGAGAGGTACTTAATTGTAAAGAATTGTAGAAAGTCAATTGAAAATGCAGAATCTATAGGAATACTTGCAAGAATATCACCCTGAAGTGCATATTACCTTTACGTTTAGATGACATTAGTCCCCTTTATTAATATAAACCTATGAAAAAGAGAAATAACACAGTAAGGTCAAATCAGCTACAAAAGAAACAAGTATCATAGAGTCATGGAATCATTCATTTTGGGAAAGATCTTTGAGTCTAACAATTAACCTGACTGTACCAAGCCCACCACTGAACCATGTCCCAGATCTTTATATTGACAGGACTGCACCACATGTACCAATATCTGTTGACTAACAAGGACCTGTCACAGTCTTGTTTAGCTTGTTGTATGAAATTTGGGAGAGTTATGGTAGTACTTTAATTTTGTTTATAAAGACATTACAGCCTGCTTGGAAAATGCAAACTCACTGTGCGTAAAGGAATTGTGTTGTTTGTTTCTTCCTTTTCCATACCTTCATACTTTTTTAAATGAACAGGATGAAGGTAAGATTGCAGCTTCTGAAGAGATTATTTGCTTCACTGATTTTCCACTCTGCAGTTATAAAAAAGTCTGCTCGTAAGCTGGAAATGACTTTTGTAACAGCTACCTATACTTATCATCATTATACTTATCATCATAGCTTTGTACTTGGAAGAACTAAAAACTGTTTGAATAACACTGTAGTAAACCCACCTATAGAGACCAAAATATATTGTAGAGTTTCTATACAATAAGAAGGGAACAGGAACACCGTTTCTATACAATAAGAAGGGAACAGGAACACCTTAACGTATGGAGTAGAAATGTTTTCATTTTCTATTTCTTCTCATAGTTCTCCAGATTAAGGTATCTTGTGTCTTAAATTCTATAGGCATGGATATTTCTCTGTGATAACACATTATTATATTGAGAGAGAGCTAAGTGAACAGCATTTGCAGTATACAAGGATCTGTTGTAAGTTGTGTGGAAACATAACACAAATCAAGGCAGTCTTGTAGTTCAAAGGCAACTGCAATGGACATGGTATTTAAGGAGTAGATAGAAGGGGAAAGACAGGTTTGCAGTGAAAATCCATCTAACCATTTCTCAGAAGTTAAAGAAGGCCCTAGGGAAGCTGGACAGGACTGCAATGAAATGGATAATCTGTCACTTGCTAACATTTCACTCAAAATCAAATAGGAGTGACCTCTGTGAAAAGTTATTTCAATTTACTGAGAAAGAGAAAGAGGAGGAACTGTGTTTTTTTTCTATACCTGTAGGAAGTCAGCGTTAGTGCCACTGATGACATTCTCTCCTTGATTCTTCTGGGCTGTTTACAGCTCACAGTACAAAACCACAGCATGTGTGAATGAGGATATGACAGAATAGCGATCTGATGTTCAGGATCAGTGTAAATGCATATTCAAATGTTTTCTTTTGGATAGGGACTAAAAGACTTCTTTATTTAAAGGCTAGAAATCACATGGTCTTCTATATTGTAGACATGTCACTGGCATTCCCTGGTGAGTAGGTTGGGGCTTCTTGGTTTCAAACAAATTTTTTTGTGGGCAATGTGCCTACTGCTTGATACAGGGTGCACAGAGCTGGGAGATGGTGAGATTCTGGCGTGATTTGTGACATAGGTTTGTCATTATGATTTTACCTTATTATGTAATTTTTTATCTACTGTCTAGAGTTTATACCAAGACAAAACTAAACAATTAATTTAGTTAATGTGCTAATGGGCAGAAACAAAACAAAACAAGGATGATTCAAATTCCACTTGTAAATTACAGACAAACCCCCAAATTAACTCAGTTTGGGAAAAAACAAGAGAACACATTTCATTAACCCCACATAAAAAACTCAAAACAAAAACATACAGAGATTAATCTCATGTTCTTACGTAATTGGGCCAAGCTGTTATCTTCATTCCACTCAAAGAGAAGAAACCTCCAACAGTTATTTATCCCTGTGGAGTCCATCCAGTCTGGGCACAAGTCACTCAGCATCAGAAGGCTTTAAAGTCTAATTCCCTGTTCCATGTACTTCCAAGCCAGCCCTCCATTTCCAGCACAGCCACAAACAGGGATAGACCCTTCCCATTTTCAGCAAACAATGAATCACAAGTGAAACTTTCCCTTTGTTGATGTCTGCGGTTCCACTCTCTCTATTTGCCATGTTCCCACTGCAGGATGACTGCCATGCCTAGCCCAATGCTGCGTGTGTCTCTCTGAACAAAGACAAAAATGAAGAAGAAGGAGGAAACAGGAAGCTCCAGATGAGTTGTACTTGTTTTTGCAGAGTTGAAAATAAAGGTCAGCTTGGAATTCCAAGTCAAACATCACAAGTTGCCCCAGAAACTTCCCCATGCCTCAGGCCAAGAAATCTGCCAAATTCAAACTACAACACCTGCAATTTGGGGGAAAAATGGGTTAATTTTTAATGGGGATCCTGGTATTCCTCTTCATAGTTACTGTGGTCCACTTAAACTATCTGAGTAATCTGAATTTCACTAATCATACCAGTAGGTGAGACTGTTAGCACAGGAGCTCTGTGGTCATCTGGATAGCCAATTGAAGCGAAACAGGCTGTGCCTATATGTTCTGACAATACCTGTCATGCAACAATACAACAGTGTTCCTGGGGACCCCCTTCAGGCTAGTGTGTTTCCTCTCTCTTTCTGAGAGGGGTGGCACATGGGACCCTATCCTAGGAAATTTTCTATATGCAGCTCATAAAGATTAACCACCTCTACACACTGTTTATTCTTTACCAGTTGTTTTTCCTGAGAGTTTTCACAGTGGTCTAGTTATGAACAAAATCTAATCCACCCTCTGACCTGGGTCTATACAAAATGGCTGAGGCTCAGGAAGGGAGGATTATTTTAAAGTTGCTGATTGGAAGAATAGGATGTATAGTTAGCACTCTGTTTTCTCATTTCCAGATGCTATGGCCAACAGAGACCAGCTTAAAGCTGTAGATGTAATTACCACTAGAAAAATGTTAGATGACTGCATTTGTTGAAACATGGGGTTTCTTATTATTCTAAAAGTTTTATCTACTTTTATCTGGTTTCTGTCCCTCTTGAGTGAGAGAGCTATGACAATATTATTTTATGATATATGATGTTTCCCTTCCCATGAGGTGGAAAACTAGAGGTGGAAAACTAGAGGGTTAAATATCAAATGGTTTGCTAGAAGCTCTAATTTGAAATCCCATCAGGGTCACTTGTTTACTAGCACTAATAGTTAACTAGTGCACAGCCTTTAAATTACTGCTTATTACGGCAGTGCTGTTCACACCACTGTGCTTAAGGACCTGTCAGCATTGCCAGTGGAAAACTACTCTCAAAGGCTTTTGACTTTGTCATGGATATTTGCTCTAAACTTGCTAAACGTCATCTCAGGCTAAAAATAGATTATTTCCTTTATTGAAGATTGCTTGTCTTGAGTGGGGAATAAATCAACTCTCCAAGTATTTTGAACATAGAAGAGTTGACTTAAAAATAATCTAAATAAGGATAGTTCTGGGATTTGGGACTAATGACAGGACAATACAGGGAATAAAATGATGTAAAAGTGCATTGATTTGCTGTAGCTGTGCAGTGAGCTTTGTCGGGATAGAACTACACACTGACAATTACTGTTGAGGTTTTGGCTATAGAAACTCAGATTTTCTTCAGTGATTTGAAGCTACAATTTACTCTTTATACTGGTCCTTTTATTCTCACCTATTAGATCTAATTGCACTCAAACTGAAGTAGCTTGAGTTTGATTCTTAGCTGTCCATAGATATTTTTGTATCCTCAGCTACATAATACAGACAAATTCATGTCTCACAGTGCCCTACGCCTTTCCAATGCCTAGGATCCAATCAGATACCAAGGAGGTGAGGGCTGCTTCAAGACTTCAGCTTCAGTGCTGAAGGTGGCACTCAGTATCCTCAGTGTTATTTTGGGGGAGTTCCTCTTGCCTTTCAGAAGACAGATATTTCTGTGTGCTTTTCTTTGCTATCGATCAGTATTCAAGGAATATTTTTCTTCAGAACACAATTCAAAGCAGTTAAGGGTGAATTTTTTAAGTGAAAAATCAACTTTAAATTTTTTTTTTGACATGGTGGATAATTTTTATTTTCCTTCTTTGCTTTTGTTTTAGTTTTAAATTTTTCTTGAATGGTAAGTGTACCTAAACTGCAATGCTTTGAATTTTGCTAACTTTGACTTACCTGAATAATTAATTATTAATTAATTGATTAATTAATATTTTAATTAATAATATTTATGTCTTCCTTAATTTCAGACACTACACAGATAACAGCTCTCAAATATCTTTAGGGTTTGGGTTTTTTTATAGTGCTTTTTTTGTGTGTTTCAGTTTTTGTTTTCAAAAACAGTGCTTGGCTAAAACTGATATTTGCAAAACTCAAACCGTTTACTCCAGCACATGTGGAAAAATTACTCTTGTGAAGAGTCCAAAGTACATTTTTGGGAAATGCATAAATCTGTGCTCTGGGAAAGAGCTAAATGTGCAGCAACTCCTTAGGTTGAGCTTTAGCTTCATGGCTTGTGATGCATTTTCTGCTGGGCCGCTTTCAAGATACACTATTTCCACAGCAGCATTGTTCATGCTTTCTTGATCACAGCTACAGAGTGTTGTACCTAGCACATCTTTTGCTGTCTGATTGTAGGAGTTATCTAGGAAAAAAGATGCGTATAGAATCATAGAATTATTAGGGATTGGAAGGGACCTTGAAAGATCATCTAGTCCAACCCCCCTCCCACAGCAGGACCACCTAGACCAAGTCACACAGGAACACATCCAGGCAGGTCTGGAACTTCCCCAGAGAAGGAGACTCCATAACCCCCCTGGGCAGCCTGTTCCAATTCTTCATTACCCTCACTGGGAAGAAGTTCCTTCTGATATTTATATGGAACCTCCTCTGTTCCAGCTTGCACCAGATGACCTTGAGAAGAGCCTGGCTCCATCCTCCTGACATCCACCCTTCATGTATTTATAGCCATGGATGAGGTCACCCCTCAGCCTCCTCTTCTCCAAGCTCAAGAGACCCAGCTCCCTCAGCTTTTCCTCGTCAGGGAGGTGTTCTACTTCCTTCATCATCCTCATTGCTCTATGTATTACTAGATTTGTTGTCTTGGAGAAAAAAAATCCAAGCATAAATGTTATGGAAATGTGTTTTACTTATGAAGAGAACATAATGCAAGTAAATATAACTTTATGTCTGTATTTTGCAAAGGTTTTAAAGCATTTACTGGAAAGCAGTCGCACCAAATAATCACCCAGAAAGTTGAGTGAAACCACAATATGAAACAAGGCTTAGGGGAAAGTAACTGTGACAGCTTTAAAATTGTTATGTAAGCTGAGAAACGGGAATGTCAGATTGAAAGTGAGACAGTGAGATAAAGACAGAGCTAGCAGGACTATAACCTTGAATATGTTGGGATTTTTGACATCAGGGTCACTGCGGGAGCAGGAAGATAAGTGAGCAGATTTCAAGAGCTATTTATTATTTTTCATGTAATAAGACACACAATAAAGAGAAAGTGAGTGAGAACTGCACAACTGTTCTTCCAGGTTATCCATGCAATTATTAAGCTGAACAAAGACACTCCATGCTTGCAGAAAATGGTAGCTGTCATCCACCGTGCTTATTGTGGATCAAATGTACAGTGATTAAAGATGACGAGTCAAATAAAAAACTGGAGTGATGTTGCAACAGAAGCTTAAAATGAGAAGGTGAAAGATGATTCTAAGCTCTGAAGTGTTAGAGCTGCATTGACGAACCCTATTATTCATCAATATTATAAACTAGGTTTATAGGTATATTGTTTTAACCCTTGGCTTTTCCATGAACATCTGTGTAGAATTCACCTACTGGGCTTCTGAACACATTATAGACGCTCATGACTCCACTGGTTTGAGGACAATGCTATCAACATTGATTCCCTGTTGTAGTGATTGTTCTTAATGCAGAAAAAATTAACCTTGAAACAGGTAAATTTAATTTCTTTCAAAAACTTTGTACCACATGCAGATGTTAATTATTTCCTATTTTATTTCTGTCATTTAGGTGAAGGATCCATGTGTGCCTTCCATGACCCCTACTAGGTTGTTAGCCACAACAGAGAAACAGGACTTCAGAGGCAGTTGCTAACCTTCACTGGATAGCCTGTCAGCCACAGAATGATGCAGAGCACCTTCAAAAGGACCCCTAAGTAATGAGCAGTAAGCAGAGTTATAATGGGCCCATCATTAGCTCCAGCTAATATTTTGACCTAATGCCCACACATACTACAGGTGTCATGCAGGGCCACCATAGGATTAATCTGTAGGATGTTTTGTTGTTATATGATGACAACACATTTCTTCAGTGAGTTTCCCCACTGGTAAGCCTGTATATGTATTTTATAAAATGCAAGTAAACGATGACTTCTTGAGTATATTTTTTTAATTCCTTCCTCAAGCTTGATCACTCACAGTGAACAATGATGTCAGTATCCATTCATGCAAAAGAGAAAAATCAGTGGCAAAGCATTAAAAGCTTCACCCTTAAAAAGGATGTAATGTAAGCACAGCTACTAGGAAAATCATCCTTTCTCCTACTGTAATTTTTTTTCCTTTCCAATTATTTTTTTCCAAATCTTGGCACTATTTATAATTTTGGAAAGAATTAAGGCTTGTGCAGTCCACTTCTGCACTCATTTTTATGGATCACTTGTAAACTCATGCTCTCACTTCCACAGAGAACCTACTTTAATGACAAAAAATTTCTCTTGTTTTTTCCATTCATGTGTCTGCTTTCTACTTTACCAAACTTAGTGGCTTATTCACTGAAGGTGTTGGATATTCTTGCCTTCTCACTCAAAGATTGAGGAGTGATAAGGATACTAATCATCCTCTCAGAGGTTAAAGCTTTCTTTACTTTTGTGTTGGTAGTCTTTTTACATCACTTCCTAAAGGACAACAGTCACTCTATAAGCTGAACCAATCCAATGTTAACATTGATATCTCTCAAACATATTTAGAGGTAGATTCAGCTCACTCCATTTGTTTGTGCTCCTATCCTCAGTGCATAAAATAAAATACCATTTTATTAATAGTGCAAACTGCTGAGTTAATTTCACAGGACTGTAATCTGCAATCATACTGTAAGATGTGTTCATTTGGAAAAGGTAATTAATACAGCCTATTAAAGAAAAAACAGAAGTTTAAGATCAGCTTGTTTAGTAATAGGATATTTAATACAAGAATGGGGAAATGTTTGACTGGTAAGGTTTATTTTAAAACTCTTTGCATGCATACAACTTTGTGTAATAAGATTTTTTTACCTCTGTATCATTTATAATTGAAATTATATGAAGTATTAAATGTTGGGTGTTATTTAAACTGACAAAGGCAAAGAATCAGAGAATTTGCATTCTTTAGAAATGACACAAATCGAGCTGAAATTTCAGCTTTGTACATTTGTGTGTGCACCTGCATTTTCTTTCTTTAAATTAAGGAACACTAGCTGTCTTTCTGTTTATGCAGGACCTTGTTAAGATACAAGTACGGAATTAATGTAGAAATGTTAAATGGCAATTGAAAACCTAATCTTACTGTATTCCTGAGTACGTTTATGATCAACATTTAGGTGAACTGTGCGCATTTGATGTTGAAACACTTATTAGAAATTGCTTCTGCATAGCTCTGCCAATTTAGATAACTTATTAAAGGCCTTATTCTTTTGAGGAGTTGGATAATGTTAAACCCTAAAAAGCCATTGTAAGTAATTTTATTCATTGAGAGACAGTACTTCCTAGAGAAAAGAAAGCATTTTGGTTGACGTTTAACTCGACTTCATTTGGGCCTCTAATGTGGGCTTATTGAATAAATTACTGGTTTTTAGTGTTTTCTTCTTTTTTTCCTCTTCTTTCTCAATTGAACTATATTTCAGGGCATTCAAGAACTCTTTTTTTTCTTAAAAAAACCCACAAAAAAAAACAAAAAGAAAAAATCTGGTCAACCTTTCCTCCAGACCAAGCTATTCACTGCTTAAAATGATAAAATCTGGTCAATCCATGTTTGTTGTTTCTTTCTCTATAGCCAGTAAAAATAAATCCTTCAGGAGAATATTTCTTTAGCTCCTTTTTTCATTATTTCCAGAGGCAAAAGCTGGCAAGGCAATTTATAATTCAATTTTTGCTAAATCCACAACACCTAATATATATGTCAAGCATTTCAACGGCAGGGTACTTTGGGGATAGGTGATAAATTATACTGATTATAAGTGCAAGCTGTTCTTCCAAAACATCGTATCAAAAAGAAGGCAAGTATTATTAGGAAAATGTAATGTATCTTTAGAATGTCCAGAAACGTAAGAGATAATCACTTCACATGAATATATTCTCCCTTGAGTTTTACAGCTTAATATTAAGGTCTTACTATGTTTTTGATAGCACTCATCTGGAGGGAGGGCCCATCATGGGTTGGTAGTCTTTCAGCAGCCCCATGGCTCTTAGGCATGCCATAATTCATTTCTCACCAAAAAAAAGAGCTTATTATGAAACCTGAAGCACAGTCAGAACAACTTTCTACCTATGTTGGGGGTACGTATCTCCCCTGATCTTTCAAACTTCCTATCAGTGTTTCCATATATTTTCCTGTGAGATACACATCACGTTAATTGTTTATCAATACTGCTGAGCAAACCCCCAGAAATTCTTCAGACTCATCTTTGTTTTCAAGCTGATGTGAAAATAAGGAAAAAGACATTGTCTTGGGATGTTTCCTCCTAGTTTCTTCACTTTAAAACAAAAAATATGACAAAGATGAGATTGATAGATCAGCTACAAATAGCTAAAACAAGAAACAGCCAAACCTTTTCACCTTTATGTTGTTCTGAATCTAGCTCTTGTGATTTTGACTAGCTTCTTCAGCAGATGCTCCTTGTATGTTTTGCGAAGCATAATGTGTATCCTGCCCAGACTCTCTGAGGAAATGACTGGTCTTGTGACCATGTTATTGATTTAGAACCATCCAATACTATCATCCTATTTTTACTTCTTTCCATTACTTCATCATCTTGGGAAATTATTTTCTTGCTCTAAGGGTGGGAAACCTTATTAGTCTTTCTAAAATTTTCTCTTGTGCTAAAAGACAAGAAAATAAAACTATGACTTTTGTACGTCTCATATTAAGGGTCAGTAATACAAAGAATAACAGTTCCAACAGCTCCTGTTCTATCCAGTTTTTATTTGTCTGCTACTTTTATTTTTCAGTTTCTTCCAGATTATGTCCTAAGACTTCTCAGAAGTTCTGCCTATTGTGACTATCATTATTGTTTTGTTGATTTAAGTCAGTATTCCAGGCAGTGAAAAAGGTTTTCAGCCAAAATAATAGTCAATGCATTATTTTTCTGCCAGAATTTCCATTTTGCTTTGTATCTACAATTTAATCCACTTTCTGTAAGAAAGGAGGATGTTCTCTGCAAAGTAAAATATCTTTCTCAGTGTCTACTACCTAAAAAATGTAAACTGTTAAATTTTTCAACAGTAAATACATAAAGACTAACTTGACTCTATGAACTCACTTGTAATCTGAGCCCTGCATGAAAGAACACAGCACTGAAAATGAGGACTGAAGGTGTGTGAATACCATTGCTCTCCTTCTGAAAGAGACCTTCAGATCAGCAACATAAGGAAGTTGGGTATTGGGAAGATTATTTTTTTTTCCATTTTCTTTTACATCTGTCTCCCTTGCCCTCTTAATTTTGTCTCTCTTGTATCACCTCAAATCATTTAATGAAGAAGATGAACAAAACTGGGAAACAAATGATTACTCGTGAACCAGACCAGTTCAGTGTGCACCCTTGTCTGAAAGACTGATGAGATAATACCTGCAAAAGAATGGTCTGCTCTGACAGGAAAAGGAGAACCAATGTATCCAGAACACCCAATAGCTCATCTGGCAGTAAATGAGAGGTCAAAATGTCAATCTTCTAGTACTGCCCCTTGCAGTGCTAGAAATCTATTAAAGAAGTCCTAACATGTAATCAGTAGTACTATAGGCTTTCTTAGAGCATAGATAGGAATTTAAAAATAGATGGAATTATTGGAGGAACTTTCAAAGGAAAAATGAAATAAAGTTGGGAAAAGACTGAGAAATACAGTGAAAAAGATCAGTGAGAAATAGCCCTGACAAGATGCAAGGAAAGAGATGCTTCTAGGTATTTGAAGAAATAGCAAAGAATAAATTGAGGAAGAAAACCAAACAAGTTTGTCCTTTTATTTCACTCTTTCCCTTTGCGATTAAAAAATAGTTCCTTAAAAAATGTGCGGAAGTGCAATTGAGAACTGCCTTCTCATGATTGATGACACTGGGCAGGCATGGTTTCTGTTTGGCTAGATTTTTTGGGCACAGAAGTACACTGTGTTATAATACTCTGCTAGATAAAGACATGCTGAAATTCAGGCTATTAGTTGAACCTAATCTCACACTGGCAAAAGCTGTGATTACAGCAAGCCAAGATTGAATTAGCTATTAATAATGCAAAGATGTCATTGCTTCCCAAAAGAGATTCTTAGCACAGCTTGTGGGAGAGATTAATATTATTCACTTTATTAGAAGCAGATTTAACGAGGGACATTGTCTACTGGATGAGTAGAAATTTTGTTTTTCCTGAAGAGCCTTTGAAAGAGCAAAGAAAGGAACAGATTAAATGAGTCAAACCACCATTTTCTGATAATTTTCCAGATAAATTCTGAGCCTTCATTTGTACAAAATTCTTATTTTAGATACATTCTTAGCCTTGAAGACCATGGTGGAGAAGAAGGACATTTCTTCTAGGATGAATGTTTACCTTTGGACATAATTGCTTATGCCTTCACAACACATTAATGGCCTAGTTGGAGACCCTATGACTTCAATAGGATGAGATTAAAGCTGTGTGTAACCATCCTTGAATCAGTGTCAAAAAGAACAGTCTCAACCATCTGGAATAAGGGCCCACATGTAGATGTAAATGTTATATCTTCACACTGTATTCCTATCCTTGATTTTTTCTTTTTTTTTTTGGAAGGGGCCCTTATTAATTAATGGATTTAGGGGATGGTATCTTGTGTGTGAATTTGTGTACAGCAATGTGGTGGCGTTTCTAATCTCTAGCTGTAAGGATTAACAAAGATGGGAAGGTTGTATGTATTTGATGGACCTGAAGGCAGGCAAAGCATCAAACTGATACTGAGATAAACCCAAATGTTTTTAAAGCAAATATGAAAGCAGATCTTTCTGACTATGATGATTGAGGTGGTGAACTAAACATGGGAGAATAAAAAAGGGTATTTCAGCTTTCAGCCAGTACCTTAGTTATGAGAGTCTGGTTTCATACATTCCCTAGGAGGAATAATAATTGAATAGAGTCAGTGCTCTTCTCTCCTGCTTGTAGAAATGAGGAGAATGTAGCACTGAGATTCAATAGCTTTTTCCAAAATATCCTGTTGGGTGAATGTGTTCTTGAAAGAGGTGCTGACACAGCATAGGAGGCGGTGGGTGAATAGGTGAGAAGCACTGTGTAGCATCTGAGCAGCATGATGTAAATGCTGAGATATCTCTAGAGGGGCTCTTGGGGGTTTAAATCCTTTTCTGGAAGAAAAGAATGAACATGGACTTTGGAGCATCCTGTGTTCTCTAAATCTGGGAAAATGTAAATCTCATCTCAACAAGTTTGGTGAGATTTTTAATGAATGAAAGCTCTTTGAGTGATGTCATTGGCCAAAAACATGTGATAGAGTATCAGTGGAAGGTTTTCTTAAATTATTTCACAGAAAATGTGTTTTTCATTCAGTTCACAGGCTTTAGTGTGAGGTATTCTTCCCAGCTTTTATGTGTCTGCTGAAGGTAGAGGGAAAAACAGGTATGAGTCCATTTTGATATGGAACAGTAGGTACTTCTTTCATAAAAAAGTAAGGGGTTATAAATTGGTCACCAATAAATTGGATTTTAAAGGCAGGTTCACTATAGACTGAAGTTGCAGTCTGCCTGAAAATATGTCTCTCCAACTTACCTGTGGTAATGTTAGGTCATAGGCTGGGCTTCATGATCTTAGAGATCTTTTTCAGCGTCAAATGTTCTGTGATTCTGTAGTTGCATGTAAGATGCTCCTGCCATTTCATTGTAAAAAACAAGTATTTAGGGTTCAGGAAGGGTGTAAGAAACATTTCAGAGACTGCTGTCATTGAGGGGATGCAACGAGGAAAACATAACAGGAATGCAATTAATTTTATAGTGCTGAGGGATCTTGGGCTAATGGAAGTCAAACTTCTAATTATTTTAAGAGAGATTCTGGCTCATTTAATCTAGCTGACACTTTGATGTGTTTAAATCTTTGCAGACGCTATGTAAGAACTGAATCCAAGCCAACTACACCCCCCTCTGCTGTTGCAAATGCAGAAGCAGTGGTATCTGAACAGTAAGAGCACCAGCTCTTTCAAGAAGAAAATTTGTTGAGATAACATAAACAGTGGCTGTCATTAAAAGTCAAATGACTACTTTTAGATATTGTTCATTAGAGTTATCAGAAGGCAAATGCAGCACACTGGATTATGCAACCTAGTTTCAGGGGTTTACTCTCTTCTTATTCTTGTGCCTTTTGAAAAGCAAAGACCAGGTTGCAAATTACCTGGTTCAGCCAAAGAACAACAAAGGCAATATCCAGAGTATTGATTTTCCTGTACTTCAATGGCAACTCCATAATCAGAGATGTGTTTAAACAATTCTGCACCCCCACAGCAGTACTTTCACAGTAAGCAACAAAACACATTATTTCTGTCTCATGGTATTTACAAGATGCCATTATATCCATAGTTTGTGCGCTCAACAGCTCTTTCTGTCATGAAACGGACACAAAAAAGGCCAGGAAACATGACAAAACCCAAAGACAGTGTAATTCTAATATTTGGTTGTAATGAAAAGCTTTTTCTATACCTTATGCCACATGTTACTTGTATAAATTGTCAAGATACAGAACTGAACAGGAATTTACTAAGGCTTGTTAATTCAATACACAAGGAAGTCCAGTGAAGAGAAGGAGACCAATAAATAGGGAAGGCTGTGAATTGCAGGTAAGTTGATTTCAGCAAAATCAGTGTGATGGTACCAAATACCATACCGTAAAGTGATGGAAGGCTCTGTAAAGATAATTAGTAATTTAGTTAGTTTTGTAGCATATTATTCCGGATGTATAATTCTGGATTTATAACATCAGTAGTGGCTGTTTACTGGATCTAAAAGGTTGTTAAACAATGAAGAATCAAAGAAAAAGAAGAGTAAGTGTTCTTCAAATAAAGGTCCACCTGTTCCCCAAATGAACATCATGTATGTGCCTTGCAGGGTTTTCATTTCATTGCATGTCATTACAGTCATTGCAGTCTTGTGGTAGTATCCTCAGCTGAATTGTCTGACTGCAGAGAAGGTAATAAAGAAAACAATTCTGATTCACGTCATAGTGGTGAATTTCATGACACTGTAGTTCATTCTATAAATATTCTGGTGTATGATACAGGACTATGGCTAAATAAAGCATTCTCTAATGATAGGAATGTGGATCAGCTGAAAAAAATTTGTTATCTGAGAAATGATTAACTTCCAAGGCTGGCTGTGAAATAGTTTTGGCCATGAAATGTGTGTTACAATGAGAGCAGATGACAAAATGGGATGGATAAAGACCATGACACGAAAAACCTAACGAGCTT
Organism: Upupa epops; assembly: GCA_013397515.1. NCBI lineage: Eukaryota > Metazoa > Chordata > Aves > Bucerotiformes > Upupidae > Upupa > Upupa epops. Next base: position 568,061 of record VZRI01010182.1, on the reverse strand, counting down.
TCCTTAAAACTCCATTGTCATAACATGTTCCTTCACTGGGTCTGTGAACAAAACACTTCCCAGGAAGTGCAGTGCAAGAGCAGGAGGTCGTCAGAAGTTATAGATGGAGAAGCTGATGCAGCTGCTGTGGATGGAAAACGAGAGGTTCATAATGGGGTATATCACACAGAGCTGTGAGCAGGAGCGGCTCTGAGCAGTGTGTTGAGCACTGGATGGGAAAATGCGTAAGAACCAGGGCTAAGAAGAGCAGTACTGACTGAAGCATAAAGAAAAGCTGCTTCAAGATAGAAATTATGTCACGCTTTTTACATGGCAAAAATGTAGTCTAGAATAGCCTAGTGATGGGGAGTGCAGATACAGCACCAGGGCCAGGAGAGCTATTCTTGAGGTTAACTGAATGCCTAACATGTGTGTCCAAGTGGGAGGAAGCTGTGGTGAAACAAGAAATGAGAGAAATAATGCATTTAGCGTCTGACACGATGACTGTTAATTTCTCTAAACATGTTTTTTGTGGATCGCGTAGGTTTGCGGGCTTTTGTGTCTTTCTTTATTGTTACTACAAAGAAGTACATCTCTTTGCTAGGACTACATTATGATTGCTTCAGCTTGTGACTATTAATCAAGAGAAGGCATTTGCAAGGCTTTCCCAGCCACATATCCTTTGAGGGTTTTGAAAGCTATAGAATGCAGTTTGTTATCTGTCACTGTGAGGCTGTGCCAAGTTCCATGATGCAGTGAAAGCGAAGTCATACGCTGCAGCTGACACTTTCCCACTGACCTCAGCTTGTTGCACTGCATAAACAGAAGCTATTACAAGTCAGTATGATTCTTGGAGTTATGCTGAAAGGAGCGCATGAAAGTTTTCCACATTTCTGCAAGGTTCAAAGCAAATGATGTGCTTTTTCTGTCGCATCAGCAGATGAGGCTGTCATATCTTCCGTTCACCTCATAAATAACAGGCACAAAGGATGCTTGTATAAAGCTTCAGTTCAAAAGGATTGAAACCTGACAGTAGACACTGCCTTTCCTCAACATAGTCACCTTTAGCTGTGCTTAGTGCTTGCCGTTTCAATTTAATATCTGCCTGTCTGGTGAATCGGCACCAAATCTTGCAGTTGAAGACTTGCAAGGGGAAGCCACTGGGGCAGCACTGTGACAGCTTCTGGAGAGAAGACACAGACCTAGGAGTGGGTTGCTGGGCTTGGGGACACGTTGCAAAACTTGCCTGGATTGATGGCAGAGGGCAGGGAAGGGAACTGAAAGGAACTGGTTGTGGAAGTCAGAGAGCCACCAACAGTCTGGAGTTGGTGGTGGGCTGTGTTTCTTATTCTTCCCCGCCCCCCCTTCAGATGTGAAGGACTGGAAAAACAAAGTAGGGATTTATTGGGAGGCAGCAGATTTACTAAGAACTGGTGGGCAGGGGAGCACTAACCTTCTGCTCCTTCTCTGAGCTGATTTGATTGTGGGGTTCACAGCTCCTGTCCTGCCTGTCTTTCTCTCTGGGTCCACAAAACAGGTAGTGGGGCCATGACACCCTGTATTGGGGCATTTAATTTCCTCCCTTCCCCCTGTCGTCTGCCAGTGTAAACAACTGCCTACTTTTACCTAAACTGAAAACCAGATCTGCCTCTAATCATGTCAGGTGACTGTTGACATGTGTAGAGTTTGATATTTTGATAATATTATATGTCTGAGATAATACTTCATTACAGTTATGTCCTTGGCTATAATTCTTTCAACACAGTCACTTTTGTGCAGCTCTTTGAGTTACAGGAGAGCACTGTAAGTTTTGCTCTGATGCTCACATTACAATTCAGAAGATTTAGGATTAATCAGCATTTGTTATACCTCCAGCAAAGAGCAATTATTTCTCTGGTGTTTTCTTCTAGAGGAAATTGGACATGTGTTTGGGGGAAAGGGGAGAACGCTCATATTTTTTTATCCTTGTTCAGGTTTGCCTGTAATTGGAAACCCTTACTGGTGTGTTTTCATATAATATTATACTCTTCCATTTTACACTCTCAGTGACTTCCCTGATTATTTACCGAAGCAGAGGAAAACACTGAACTATGACTTACAAATTGCTATGCTGATCTGCAGTTTGGGCTATGGATCTGTGGGATGTATCCTACACATATGGAAAAAATATACATTAGATTGTGCTTTTAGTTTCATTTCCACAAGGAACCTGTCTTGTGGTTTGAACAGCAGAGATGTGTCCTTGTATTCTGAATGTTCAAAACCATTAGCCCACCACATCTTTCGTAGAACTTGTATTCTGATGCTGCTGTGGCAGGAGGATTGGACTAGATGATCTTTTGAGATTCCTTCCGATTCCTAACAATTCTATGATTCTCTGCCTATGTCCTGTCTATAATCTGCACTCTCACAAACGCTCTGGTAGGGATCATATTTATCAACTGACAAAATGAAAGTTTAGGCCTGTTTAAAAGTGCATTTTGTGATCTGTAAAATCTTTGGGAGCATTTCCAACACTTACTGAATTTTGATTCTCCTTTGGATCAATCCATTAATATATTTAATTTAGATAAACATGAAATGCATTATATTGATGCTGACCAGGTTTTCATAATTCAAATTGAAAGAATCTTTATAAATAAAGCATTCTGACACTTGAAAATGAACATTTCCACTAGTTTTGAGTCTAAAATTTGTATTTGCAAGGTTGCCCAACATTTACTAGAAACTTGTTCTGAAATTTACAGGGACAAACAGCTAACTGTGTCTTTGTTTGGAATTCTAACCCCAGTATATTACACACACAAACACACACACACACACACACACACACACACACACACACACACACACACACACACACACACACAGAGTATTCTGCAAGGAAGGTAGGGAATTACTGTGTTTCCAGAGATGTTTTCCAGTGTTTTTCATGTCTTTTTTTCACTCTAAGGCCAGATTACATCACAGTTTTTGTAGTTGAATGATTTTGAGATACATTTTCAAGAAGTGCCTGACATATTTCAAATGGCATCCATCGTTTACAGAAGTTGAACACATTGAGTCTGCTAGAGGACAGACCTTTTCCTGCCTGTAGCCCGTAGTATTCGGGACAAATCAAATAAAAATACAAAACTGCCTCTTTTCCTATTGCTTCTAATGGAAGATGGAGGTGAACAAATTTACGCAGGAGCAACTGGGAGTGTGGTGACTTAATCCTTAATGAGAATGGTAAGAATGTTTTTCTTATGCAATCTTATCATTAGACTGTCATCAGTAGTCAAGACACCACTGTAATCCTTTTAGAGGTAGTCAAGATGATGGCCTTTCTTGGTTCATTTAAATTCACTTTACTGCTGAGGTTTGGCCTCAAGGCAGGGTTATTTCAATGTCTCCAGACGGTAGAGTGTCTGTGAACATGCAGACCGTACAAGATTAAGTATCTCCTTTTGTGTGGGGTTAAGTTTAAATCATAGAATAATAGAATGGAAGTATCAGAATAGTATTGGAAGGAACCTTCAAAGGTTGCCTAGTCCAACCCACACTGCAACGAGCAGGGATGTATTCAACTAGATCAGGCTGCCCAGAGCCCAGTCCAACCCAACACAGAATGTTTCAAAGGCTGAGGCATCTACCACCTCTCTGTGCAACCTGTTCCAATGTTTCATCGCCTATACTGTAAAAACCCCTCTTTGTTATAGCTAATCTGAATCTCTCATCTTTTATCTTAAAACCATTACCTCTTGTCCTAGGTTTTACTAAAAACACTGTTCCCACCTTTTTTATAAGCCCCTTTTACTTACTGGAAGGCTGCAACAAGGTCTCCCTGGAGCCTTCTTTTCATCCCACTGAACAACCCCTTCCTTCTCTCAGTCTGTTCTTGTAAGAGAGGTGTCCCATCCCTTTGATATTTTTTCTGGTCCTCCTCTGGACCCGGCCCAGCAGTTCCATGTCCTTCTTGCTCTGAGGACTCTAGAGCCAGGTGCAGAGCTCCAGGTTAATGTTTCACCAGAGCAGAGTTACAGGAACGCCTTCCTTGACTGTGCTTTATGTGGAGAGAGAGAGAGCTGTAAAGACAGGCACTGACTCTGCAGATGTAGGAACTCACATTTACATTTTGGACTGAGAGTAAAACCTGAGAACAGCTTCTTTTTCTTGCTGACCCAGTTACTGTCTAATGAAAGGAGGCAAAAACTGACCTCAGAAGTAAGCAGAAAGGGAAGGGAAGGGAAGGGAAAGGAAGGGAAGGGGAAGGGGAAGGGGAAGGGGAAGGGGAAGGGGAAGGAATTTAAATGTTCCCTGTCAGCTTAGGCAAGTTAGCAAAGAATGAAGCAACATTGCAAGAATATAACTGACAGAACAGTAACCTGGTTGATGGCAGTTAGCTGCTGGTATTTCACATGCTAAACTAAATAGTCGTGATCTGTTTTTCACTTAGGTGTTCAGACTATACACAGGCCCTTTCTTTCTCAGTGAATCTTTCATCTTTTTAGTGACATTTATTCTTCTTTTTATTCAATTACCCCAGAAAGCAAGCTTCTGGCAAGGCAAGTCAGCTGTTGTCTGCTGAAAAGAGACATACAAATCTTGTCACATAGCTTTTATTTTTATGATCAGGAACCCTCAGGCCTAGTATTAAGACAACTTAGGCTTGTGTGGAACTTCACTGTCTCCTGCACACTCTAAAATAAGATTACATGATGGGGAAGATCAATTTACTGAGAACATTTAAGCTCAGAATATTAAGCTTTTTGTGCAATCACATCTCCTCTCTAGCTGTGTGGCAGAAAATCCGGCCACAAGAACCTTGACAAATTAGATATTACCACATCTAACTGTGTATATTTAAGCTTATCAAACTGAATCGTTGCATTGTAACTGCTCTTACGAAGACAAGGACTCCATTTAATAAATGCAGTGCCATTTAATAGTAATTAATCACCCAACTAAAATGTCACATTAAGGTCAAAGAGACCAGAAGACAAAAAGAAGAGAACATTAAATTCAGCTGACAAACATAGGAAAGGAGACTATAGAGCCAAAGAAAGTTCTGGGACATTGGCACTGGTGAAACATTTAATCCAAACTTCTTAACTTTCCGTTCAGTTCAGAAGTAATCACATTCGCCTGGTTCAGAGCAAGGTCATTTTGTAACGTTGAAATGAAATTTCCTCTTTGTATGTACAGCGACAGCTCACTACAGGCTTGGAATTATCGGTGCATTTTACAGATGTTGTGTTCTCAGTATTTGCTATTTCCTTCCTGCTTCTCTCTCCTTTTTTTCTCTTTGGATAGTCTTTGTTTGGTTGGAATTTTTCCTCAACATAGTCTGAAATACGAGCAGTTTGGAAAAGTATCTTGCCTGAGATGGAAAGAAAGAAAAATGAGTATGTAAACCAGCATCTTTAGTCATGGACTTCAGCAATCTGAGAACTAATTTAGGAATAAATACCTTCCTCGTATTTTCAAACTGTGGCAAAGTTCAGTCCTACAGGAGTTTTTGAATGCTCCTGTGCTACAGGAGTTTTTGAATGGAACTGCTATTTTCCCTGGAGCTAATGACCAGAAACCAGTATCAGAGAAATTCTTGGGTTTACAGAGAACGTAATTCAGCATTTTATTTCATGTTATGACTGCGTAATCTTTTAACATTCCATAGAAAAAAAGAAAAAATAATAATTTGAGTTGAATGAAAGGGTTATTTGTGACCGATAGCTTTTATATAAACAGGAAGTGCATGTAGGAGGCTTCAGCGGACGCACACTTACCACCTGCAGAAGTGAAAATGCATGGAGTTCCTTAGACTGAACATGGAAGGTTAAGAAAGAAGTAAATCTGCTTTGTTAATTCCACTTCTTCAAAACAGTATTCATCAACTTCAGTCCAAGGATATGAATAGGTTTAGGTAATTGCGTTCTCTCTCACATAGTGCCCTCTTCCTTTTCCTTTTATAATATGTAGAAGTAAGCAAGTGCCATTCACTTTTAAAACCTATATTTTGAAATGTCTTGGGCTCTACATGCTCTTTTCTGTGCATGAAGACATGAGCTAGTAAAATACAGTCAAGCATGAGTGGTATTATTGTCAGTGTATATAACAGAATTTAGACAAACTACTTCTAAATAGATCCGTTCTTTGAAGTATCTATCATTGCTCCTTCCTGTTCCAGAGTTTTCAGTTTCACGTCCAAGAATTTTTGTCTTAGTATTGTGTAAAAGAGTAATTCTTCAAAAATGACTCTGCATCTGGCAAGATCTATCTTCATAACGTCTGCGTCAGTCCAAGGAATGTTGGCCTTTCCAAAGGTTAAATTTTATCTTTAAATGGTGTAATTCTAACACAGTCAGGAAATGTGTCCATTTGCTAAAATAATCTCCTCTTTCATTACCTTTTATGTGAAAAAGTTATAATCAGCCAACTAATTATTTGTTCACCTATGAAAGCCCAAGCCCATACTCATAATAGGAGATAGTTTGGCATTTGTTTCTCAGACCTAGATGCATGATACAAATGAACTTAGTATTGGTTATGACACGTCCAGGGAGATATCTTCATGGGTGAAATGAAACCACAGTTTATGGTGCTGGTTACCTTTCATAGATTTAAATTCAGTTTCTAGTGAAGGTTTTGATGATGCAAAGCTTGAAACTTCTGATGTTAACATCTGAATGACCCTTTCAGACTGTAGATGAAGAAATACTACTCTTTTAGAGTTGTCTGTGTTTGAGCTTATTTGCTGGAAGAAAGAGTGCATTTCTTTTTCACATAGCTCACAGTATTTCCACTCCGCTTCTGTGGCAATCCTGCGAAGAAAAAAGTCTCTCTCTCACTTAGTCGTGACATCCTCCAAGAAAAGCTCTCCTGAGCATATCTGGCAGTAGGCTTTAAGAGAAGACTGTGTTTGTTTCATAATCCAGCCATTTCCAAAGAGGAGTCTATTTCCAACCTAGTGGCCCTTCTTTAGCAGTCCTTGGCTTCCCTGCAGTCTGCAACAGATGCTGTACACTGGTGGGGTTCCATTAGGGACTTGATCCCCTGGCCACAGTGCAGTACCATAACCTCTTTCAAACCCATGTCCCATAGCACTGGAAGACAACAGGGTCCTACATTTCACAGTGTGCATGTTTGAATGAGCTGCATAGGAAAAAAATCAACAGGTACTTACTCTCATAAAACATCAAACAAATAAGTGGAATTAAAATTATAGAATCATTAGGGATCAGAAAGGATCTTGAAAGATCATCTAATCCAATCCCTCTGCCACAGCAACATCACCTAGATCAAGTTGCACAGGAACACATCCAGGTGAGATTTGAACGTCTCCAGAGAAGGAGACTCCACAACCCCCCTGGGTAGCCTGTTCCAATTCTCTGTAAACTGAATGCTAGAGGTTTATAGTATTGTGAGAGAATTTCTGATGTGTAATTCCATTTTTTGTGGGGTTTTCCACAGCTAGAGGAAATCAAGTTGTTTTAAAAGTTAATTTCATGCCTTATAGCAGAGACAATTTGGAAACTTTGCAGAAAAATAAAACATACCCTAAAGTTTACAACTTTTCTGCTCCTCAGCATCTACGTGATGATTCTCTCCTGCCTCTGCTACCTTCTTGCACTCATCCTTTGGCTTTGCCTTTCCCTTTTTCTTTGACTTCACCTTTGATTTCTGCCTTTGGTTTTCTTCCCTTATTTCCTGCCCTCTCTCACCTTTTCTGCACTGGTACATGCCGGGTGTCTTTTATTTGTTTTCTTTCCTGCTCATACTACCCTTCTTGGGGCAGGCGCTTTAGTGAGATGGATCACACTCAGGTAACTGGCAGTTCAAGGAAGTCCTTGCCCAGGTTGTTTACACCAAGGCATTTTAGAGCAGCCATTTAGCTCCCACCCCATCCCACCCCGCTGACCAGCTGTAAGTGTAAAGGCCACCAGCGGGCCCGTGGGTCGCTGATAAACTAAACCCCCATTTGGCAGGCAAGGAAGCCGGGATGATAAGGATGTTGATTTATGTTTTATCTGTCACTACATTTTCAGTAAAGCTGGGCAGCCAGCCTTAACAGAGCGAAGGCTGTTATCACCTCTCCTTAGCCCTTTAAGTGCAGCAGGCTCTTTGGTGTCTCTCCCTGAATGCTGTTCCGTTAATTGCGAGGGTAAACAGGACACCCGGCACCGGTTCTCTGTGCACTAGGCTCAGGCGGCACTTAGCGCCAACCAACCCAGCACTTTTGGGGAAGGGACACACACTATGAAAGAGAGTTCATAGAAGCACTCAGCATTTCCTAGACTTGTTTCTATCGTTCCAAATGTGTTGCATACCTTGAAGTGAGTGTAACGGCTGGCTTAATTGGAGATAACTTCACTGAAGTGGCCGTAGTTACCATTTATGTCGGCAGTGAATGCGCCCTTTGAAGCTCTGAGCCTCAGGTACAGCTGTTTGGTAGGAGAAACCTGACAACGTGCATTACCTGAGAACAATATGTTTTGAATTACATGCATGATTATCTACCATTTTCCCCTCCTTTTGGAAGTTGGCATTATTTTTCCAAAAGCATTGTAAGATTTTACTCATTACTTTAATGGCAAGCACATTTTTCTTTTGCAGAACCACTGCACACCTTTCTTTTAGGGCCAGTAGAAGTGCCCACAGAGTGTCCTGGGAGGAAAATGCAAGCACTAAAATATTGCAGTATTCCAGCAAAACTAGAACATGGAAAAACCTGAAAAAAACCCCACCCCTAAGCAATTCTTGTTACATCCTAGGTAAATTGTTAAAAACACAGCTCTTTCTTTTCCTTCATCCCCTTCTGCTTTCTTTGCGCTTATTCCTCTTTCTCTCCCTCTCCCCAAGTAGTTCATCGTACCTTTCAAGTCTGTCACTGTATTTCTTTCTAAACAAAACTAGAAAGAGAAAAAGGAGTCAGTTCCTGCTTGAGGTCAGTGGGAATTTTGCCATTGACTTTAAATAGGTCTAGAAGCAGGCCCAACGGAGCATTTTATAGCTTCCTTTATTTATCTTATGTTTTATTTTGAGCAATGTGTCTTTTGTATGACTGCACTATTTCCACAACGAAAGCCACCATAATAGCCTCATATACATTATTATATACACACACGCTGAACAAAACATTAGTGGGAGTTATAGTCTTTCACATAATCAAAGACGCACAGAATCGTTTTGGTTGGAAGAGATCTTTAAGATTGTCAAGTCTAACGTTTGAGCAGCACTACCAGGTCACCACCGAACCATGTCCGTAAGCACCTGGTCCACATGTAATTCGAATACCTACAGGTGTGATGACTTCACTGCTATGTGCAGTCTGTTCTGATGTTTGATAACCTTTTTGATGATGATGCCACAGCACAGGGATGCTTCTGTGGTGCAGGTTCAGTATAGGATTAGTGTTTCTGTAAGTGTGTGCTTAGTGTTACTACATACCAGCTTTCAAGTACAAACAAGAATACTATTGATTACCGAGAAACTAGTGATTATAAATAAGTAATTAATCCTTTAGCCGAGGAAGCCCTGGCTGCTGTTCCTTTGTATAGTTAATGATGCCCATAACCAATCTGTCCTTCCTGATGAGCAATGGGGGAGCAACTGACCACTCTTCACGCTGAGATATATTAACAACGAGACCAGAATATTTGAACTTAATATCATTAGGTTAGCAGGCCAAGGATAAAGATATAAAGTTTGGCAGAAATGTGGCTGATATCCAGGGATATGAGCTATGGAGTGTGTGCTTGGCCATTTCTTAAACGTGATTCAGAGACACAAAAATGATGGTAGAACTACTTCTGTTTCTTGTTGATGACAGTTGTGATTCTTGTGTTCTTCTCAAAACTGTGTCCAAGGAATCCAAAAAGAATCATCTCATGCATAGAGATGATTTATCATAAGTGCAGGGTATTAAGACCATGAGTAGAATAATCAACAGCAGAAATAAATGAGAGAGATTAAGGTGGTTTTCCTTTAAAAGTAACAGCAGCCATGAATCAGAACCTCCAGACTCTTTCTCTCTTGTCAAAAATAAGGTAGACCCCCAGGTGGATAAAAGCTTCAGCTCACAAAGATTTGGCAACAAGGATGGATCAAAGGCATACTTTTCTTTCCCAGTCATACTGAGGGATGCTCTGGATACCTGTACTCAGGATGCACTTAGAAAGCTGTACCTCTTCTTTCACCCCAGCCAGCTGAACTTGTCTAAGCATCACCGTGTTGCAGGAACAAGACACAGTCTCTGTTGTGCCCATTCTCTACAGCTAGCTGAAGTTAAGGATTCATTTTCCTTCCTGTTGATATGGTTGCATTACTTCTGGAGCACTTTGCTGCTGCTGGGTTTGTCTTCCACAATAAATTACATACAACAGCTGCCTGGAGAATATATAACCCATTTACTTTTGTCACGGAAAGAAATCTACTGATAGGCAAAACAGAATCATTTATAGAAACCCACTGGTGAGTAGAAGCCACAAAGCCTGGGGCTTAGAGCAGCTGTAGTCCTTTCATATGGGAGGGGGCACACGGACACTGTCTGGCACCCAGGGTGATTACCAGCAAGTCACAATGCACACAGTGAGATTGGTGACACTGCTTGCACCCAGATTTGTTTCTGAGGGTGAAAACAAAACGTAGTCATTAGTTACCACGAAAATATACTGTTGGCAATGAATTTTCGCTCTAGCAATCTCAAAGGAAGGAATGACTGCTTGATGGCAGAGCAGTTTGTCTGCAGCATAATGGCCTACTGTATTGTTAAAAGACTGAAGCTGGGCAAGAAGTGGTACAAATATAATGTATTACAATATTATATTTAATTATTACNCTTTTTCACAAGCCACCCTGGTTAATCTCCAGTACATTTATTTTCACAGGTAATTTCTGAAGGCATTCTACAAACATATCATCTTTGTTCAGAGGCTAACTTGCCTGCACGCCTAGTTGTTCTAGCATTTTTATCATTTTTTGGTGTCAGAACAAATACATGCCTTAGAATCTGTATCTTTTCTTACCAGTAAATTGAATGCCTAATTAAAAAAAATGCATTGAGAAAAGATGTCAATAACACTGAAATAAATCTGGTAGTATTTTCAAGTGGTTATCCAGGAACATTTCTGGGTCACTATTCCAATTTCTATTAAAAATAAAATAAAAAGGCAGAAGTAGGTCCTCCCATCCATTTATGAGTTAAGACATTTTAAAAGTTGTTCTATTCCATTACACAGTCCCACACCCACTTGTTTGCCCAAATACTGTTTGCTACTTAGCTGGATCCAGAACAGCTGCCTTGCCCCAGAACAGCTGCTGGTGCTCTATATTTTGCAGCTTCCTCTTGTTCTCTGATACTCCATAAAACTGTTTATATTCACTGTAAAAGTATTTTCATTCTGTTTGCTTAGTGACCATGCACCACAAGTATTCTTTTTACCGCTAACAATCATGAAAAGAAAATGTTTATGAAACTTTATTTAGTGCCAGTACCTAATAAACCATAGACGTGTCCTTAAGTGAGCGCTCACGCACATGTGCACACCTACACATGAACCAAGTGATTCCCTACACATTCAGTTCAGCAAAATTTGGTGATGCACTTTTTCAGAGACTGCATGCATTTGGTGTCTGCTGTCTGGTTTTATAACTCTTTGAAGATTATTTATGACCCATGGAAGGACTGACATATGAGCTAGGCTAACTCTTTCTGAAGCTTTGTTTTGAGCCTTGGCCATATCTATTCAAGATCATGTGTTTTGCCACATCAAAGTGAACTTGTTTATTCTCCTTCCTCAAATGAAGTATTTGAGCTCGTACTTACATTAATGCTACCCATGATAAACAGTTTGTACGTTTCTCTCTGCATTGTTGTAACCTGAGTTTTGAAAGAGATGTTGGCCCACAGCTTTTATGATTATTGTGACACATTACAAAATATTGTCTTCGATATTTGGAGGGCAAATATTTGCCTTTAAAGGAATTCTGCTTACCGAGGCAGGAATATTACTTCACTTTCTTGTCGGCACATTTTACTTCATTGACTTTATTTCTGCTCCCTCAAGAATCTAAGACAGATTTGTTCTCTTCTTTTCAGCTTTCAGCTGACAGGTCTTTCTCAGACGTGAACAGAATGCCTAAGCAGCACTTGGTAACTTTCATCCTCCTCTACTTTCATTTGGTATCTCACACACAGTATGTACTGCCAATGCCAAATCCTCTTTATCACACTGACAGAACCAGGCTGTGATGTGTTGCCAGCGGGAACAATGTGCAAATGGGTAAACTCTTGGAAAGGAAAGCCTTGCTGCTGCACAAAAAGTGTTCAGATTCAGCAGCAGCAGGATTTGTTCTCTAGCTGATCTGCTATTAAGGCACTCACTGTGTGATTTGGGTTGGAAGAACCACAGCACCCTGCTCTTCTGAACTTCAGGGACTCAGAAGCTGTTTTTACCTATTGTTTAGGGTATTTTTAAGTATGTAGCTTGGCTTAGAATGTTTAGTCATCTCTTATGACCCTGAATCCCATGACTGCTGCCAACATGGTAGCTGGAGTTCTTTTTTTTATGTCTAGACCTTGTTCCCACAGTTTATACATGTGACAGATTCTTTGGTTGGAAGCTTTTAATTTCCATATAAGAATAATAGGTATATGGATCTTTATGGTCATACTTTCTGGTAATCTAGTAAATGAAATACACTGGGGGAAGTATTCTTATGCATTTTGTCTGTTAATGAATTTATTTACCACTGCTAGCCCAGTACATAACTAACAAACCTTTAATCGAATTTAGTGGTTCAGTTCCTTTTCCTGCTCTCACCAAGTGCAGGAATTAACTCTACAAAGAGACAGACTAAGGGTTTTTTATTGCACAAATATACCTCTGTTACCTCCTACATTTGAAGTCTCACACTGCAAAAATTAGATTGCTTCACCTTGCACAGCACCTAGCAGCCTGGGGAACCAATGAAGTTTCATGCCCCCAGCAGACCTTCAGCTGGTGGCACTGCCAGATGCTCTGCTGTCCTAACAAGGCTTAATAAACTCCCTGAGCTGACAGATGATTTGTGGTTAAGAGAGTGTATAATATGCCACAACACAATGTATTTTATTTCTGGGATTTCTGTAGCAGAACTGTCCTGAAGATTTTGTGGCACAGAGATTTCCAAGGCTTCAGAACAAAATCTTTGAACGTCTGGAAAATTGTCTCTACATCTCTTTGTCTGACTGTCTGGCCATGTATATGTTCCATTTGAAAAAAACAAAACCAGCTTGATTTTGGTATCTCCTGACAGTGGAGAGGTTGTTATTCTTTGAAGCATTAAAGAGATTGTGCCTGTTCCTGTTCCTCCTTTATGGTGCACAAACAGATAACGACTGATGCTTCTACCTGTTACTCTTCCACAACATCCACTTTACAGCAGGTACCTGTCTAGTTCAATTAAGATACCACAGATTGGCTTCTGTGCACTAGGGAATAGGGCTTGGTTTTCTCCAAGTTTGATTTTGTCTTTGGGAAATTAACCAGAGCTACTTCATACACCCTAAATATAGAGGGGCCTCTGTTTGTACAAAGAATATCTGATACTATAAAATGCATGTGAGAAAGAGTTTTATCTCTTAAGCGTCCCCATCCATAGCTTCAGGGATAGCTAACTTGTCCTTTAAACCTGTAGACTGCATGTGGGTTTGATTAGTTTCATTTGTGTTTTTGTAGGTTTTATGAGTTTTTTCAAATAATTTTCCTGTTTTCTGAGTAAATTATATGAAACATCTGCCCTAAATTTAATCTGTCAGGCTCATAAAGGGAAAAGGCAGACGTTCTATGAGTGATATTATGAAATTTAGATAATGATCTTGTTTGTTTTAGCAGTTTCTATTTTGGTCTCTGTACAGTATTGTTCCATTAAAAAACAATTTGAATATGGTGTACTGGTCAAGGTGAACAGCCAGTGATCACACAAATCATGCATCTAATAATGCTCATGTTAATCACTGCTATCCTATGAATTTTTAACTGAACTGTATTCACTGTGTAAGAATAAAACCAATTTCAATCCTGCTGGATGCTTAAAAATCTGATTAAAATGGAAACAAAAGCTCTGCGCAGACAGCATGTAATTCCCCTAACCTTCATAAGCAATGCTACATATGCAAAGCAAGTATTACACAACAAAGGACTCCTAAAGGAATAAAATAAGGTGCATTCAAGGTGCATTTTCCTCTGTCATCTGCATCATTGCACTGAAGTTCTTCTACCCTGTATCTGCTATATGCACAAGTCTTTTTAATGGAAGATGGAGAAAGACATCATCATGTCCACGCCTGTTCTTACGCTCTTTACTAGGCATCTGCTACTGTCTGCTGTCAGAGAAAGCATAATGTGCTAGTTTAATCCTGTAGTATGCCTTGCTGTGGTTATCCTCTCTCCTTAGGTGGTTATTCTTGCCTCTTTTTTTGGCCCGAAGAATCTCCTCTCATTAATTTTGCAGGATATAACAGAATTTTTGAGTTAGGATCCAAAACTGATGGCAAAAATATTTTATTTAGAAGATGCTGATGGTTTAGCTTCACACAAAAAGCCATGGGGGTTCTGCTGCTTTTAGGCATCTGTGAAAATAGTCACCAAACAAACCTTACAAGTGATCTTCCTTCTCTTAGAACTGGATCACAACCTTTCAAAGCTCACATGTTTTCACTGCCTTTGTCAGACACAGTCTCTTCTGAGCAGTTTTTGTTCCAGCCCTTCTTAAGCCTTCTTTAAAATCTTCTCAGTGAGAGAAGTGTTATCTCTCTGCTGGTTCACATAATTTTTTCCTGATTTCCATGATACTTTCCTCAACCAAAAACCAAAACAAAATTAACTCATAATTCTGCTCTGCTGTGACACTCACCCAGTTTAAATCCTGGGCTGATGCACTGGTCAGGAGACCAGTGTCTCCTTAAAGTTGATTCCCCACTGACTTAATGGGAAAGACCAGTCATTTCTTGCTTCAAAGATTTGCTAGTGATCTGTAAGAAAAAGGTAAAAATGCAAATTAAAATCAAACCCTTGGTGAAAATACAGCAAATTCTGCCTGCAAAATGAGATCAGCACATCTTTCTGTGGGCTACATGTTTCAGAGGAGCTGAGAGAGGAAGGTAAGAAGCATGCATGATATTTTTCAATGCAGGGAGTCTGGATTCTTTTTCTTCCCCTTTATATATCAATGGATAGAGAATTCATTCATTTGGAACATACTGAGTGGTGCCAGAAGGCAACAGAAAATAATAGCACTGCTAAAGACTGAGCTGTATGAATGATATGAGCTTGTGTCCAGAATCCGTTACAGTTAGTTGGAACTTCAGGGTTTAGAAGATAGATGTTTTGGACTTTTGTGCTAATCCAAAGATTATGTTAACATGGATTTAGGGTGGTTAACTAATTCTCCCTTATGGGTAGAATGTGCTATAGCATGCATTCATAGCTCCTGTCCTCATTCTAACGGTAGTTAGAAATAGTTAGAAATAACTTAGTAATTCTCAGCAAATATCTGAATATTTTTTTTGCTTTCTGCTTGATTACTCTTGATTTCCACAAAGTCACTCACAATACAGTTTTACTGAAGTATTTTTTCACAACTTACCAAACACTCAATACTTTACATTCAGTTTTGTAAGATGTCTTCTCTTTGTTATCTTTGCCATTATTTCTGCTCCTCAGTTGGGTAAACACACTAATTTTTAACCTTCCAGATCAGAAAGTTTAAATGAAAGAAGCACTACAGACCAAACAGAGAGGTTTGTGATCCTGTCTAGATTTCAGGTTTTCGCTACAAGCCTGCACCACAGCTTCATGATGAATTTAAACTGCATGAACCTCTAATATCAGTGAGAAGCACTTCTGCTCTCCCTGCTTCTCTGGCAAACACAATCCACTGTTCTGGCACCCATTTTCGTCAGAGACCCAAGGTCTCACAGAGGTAGCTGTGCTGCTTCATGCCAGCTTGTCCTACAGCCATACCCATCACCTGCTGGTGGGAGCTGGAGGAAGAACGGCTGGAGACAAGAATGGGGGGGGTTTACCTTCAACAGCAGCAGCCTGTCATCTTAAGACCGTGTACTGAGTAATAGGGCAATGTAGCTGCCTGACTCAGAATGTGGCTTCTTAAATTTTCTCTCCATTACTGTAATTTCTGGCAGCAGACTTCTGTATTTATCTTCTTTTGGAAGTTATTTAGACCTTGATATTTTGCAAAGGTGCCCTGCCATGTTGTCAGTGCTTACTTCCAAGCAGCATCATATTCCCTGAGAAACGGGTGTTTCTTCCAGTACTTCACACTGAAAAAGACATATTTGCCTGTAATCCCATACCGGGAATAAGAGTGCAGCTATAGTTCAAATGTGCTAACTCTTTTACCTCAGAAGCCAGGGAAGGAAAGGGAATTTAAATGCTCTGGGGCTTCTGTTTTGTCGCATTGTGAGTGGAGCCAGAGGGCAAATGCTTTCCTGCTTTTCAGTCTCATTATGCTGTCCTCTGTAGGACTCTAGCAGGGAAGGGAAAAACATGTTTTTGGGGCTTAACAGAAGAACTAACTCTATTCTGCAAATATATAAAACTGGTATAAGCCAAATCAGAATGCAAAATGAAAACATTTTCCTCTTTATGTTTTCTATAATTCCATTTGTTTGAGGATTTGAAATGCCAGGAAAGATTGCCAGGCTTCCATCTGGTTAGCTTACATGCTGATTGACGAGTTGGATAATATGTGTAGTTTAATGATATTTCTGCTGTTTGTCTAACCAGGTATATGAAAAGAATGTGGGAAAAGAGTAGCAGTGCTAAAATCCTACAGTAACAGCTCATACATTAGTGTTGTTTCATTGTGAACAAAGTAATTTTTCAGCCTAGTCATAAAGTCACCCAAAAACAAGTGTTGCACTGTTTGCTTCAAATGAGACTGCTGCCATGTGACCACCATTCATCTGACATCATTACTGACATAGCTTTCGTTAGTATGATATCTGATTAAGGCTCCCAGCCATGGTGGAGCCGCAGTAAGTAGTCTGAGGAGGTGACTGTGGAAACTTAATGTGTCAATGTTACTTCTGGGTGAGAGTGTATACTCAAAGTTTCCTTTGGAGAAAGAGGAGAGAACTGGTTGATGATCTTTCTAATGAGAATCTTCTGAAAAGAGCTGAAGATCTGGTAGGAATGAAAGATGTGCTGAACTCCAAGGAGAGGTGTAATCAGTTCAGCAACATGCATCTGTGTGATGACACAGGGATATTGCCTTCTGTTAAAAAATATAAGAAAAACGAAAATAAATAAAGAAAGAAATGCAATTTATCACTTATTTACAGGAACCCATTAATTAAATCTCTGACTTACAAATGAGTAAATGCCTGGCATGTACATGTAAATAAACAATTACCCTTGTTTAGGTCTAGATTTCTATTTTATCAAGAATCATTAGGCTTGACAAATTCTTGGTTTCTTAGGAACAAATTGTTTTCAATGGGCACTGTGAGATACACTTGCAGTGTCCATCTGAGATGGAATGAGGTCCAATGCCTTTAAACTCTACAAGGATTTCTGCTATGTCTAGTAATTTAGAAAACATAGTGAGCAGCTTCCTAAAATAAAAAAAAAAAGCCAACGCAAAACACGAAACCAATAGGAATTTATTTTATCTCTATGTAATGTGATGGTAAAGCAATTGCTTTTGAGAATGCTGTTTCTCAAATCTCACATTAGCCTGTACTCCAATACAGGTATTGGATAAGGGGCTCCCATTACACTCATTAATTTATATCTTTTTGCACTAGAATGTAGTAAGTTATTTTCTTGTCGCTACTATGGGACTAGAACTCATCTTAGACTGTGATGGTAGTAAGACCCATAATTCCATAATGAAGACCCCTGAGGAAGCTGGAAGCTTTCAGTTCTCATACCTAGTTCTAAATACCTGCTCAAGTAGTTTTAGACTTTTAGACATTGCTGGGGCAATTTTGACAGTGAAGCATAAACTGCAGTAACTTACAGTGGGAAGGGTGATTCCTAGTGTCTATATCTCTTTGGGAGAACGACTGAGGTAATTTCAAATACAATTTTTACTGTCAAAGAGATGAGTTAAGGATTTAGCACTGGAAAGATGTAACACCATAGAGTAGGTTCCATATAGTTTCAAAGAGCATTTCTAGGTGAAGAAAATCTTTGATTCTGATGCTAAATGCTGGTGTGACCCATAGAGTCTGGGCACTAACTTTATCTAGACAACCAGAATTCAGCAGACCAGGATGTGTATTGCATTTGCAGGATACTTTTGCATAAAAGCACAGTTGTTGGCACCATCAAGTGACATAGAAGTCATTCCAAATCCAAAAGGAGATGGTTTCAAGCAAATTTTTTCAGTTGAGTTCTGTGTTTCCCTGTACAATTGTACCTTTATAAGAAGATATTGTTTTTAAAAGAATATATTTCAAAGATGCATTGAAACATTCATGGTATGGATTACTCACCTACATGAAAAATGTTCAAAGTCCTCAATTGTGTATAATTTGGCATATGGCCAGCCAATGGGATATCTTAAGTTTTTATGTGGGATTAAGTTGGTTCAATTTGGACATTACTCCTCTAATAGAAACAGTGAAATAAATTGGAAGACTTATACATACAGCTGCAGTTTTATTTTTGCAAGAAAATATAGTAGTCTGTCCTATCTTCATATAACTTGCAAAAAAATTAATAAAAGATATTGACTTCAGCTCATAGAAATAATGATAAAATGACTTTGGCAGGAAAATACTGAGCATTAATCTACTATAGCCCTTTAAATAGCTATTCATATACATTTAATCTTCTTTTCCTTTAATTAGAAAAGGTTGTAATGTGATATATTCATTTGACATTAGACTCAGCAACACATTACTTAGATGAAATCACACTTAAGAGGCCTGTAGACTGGACCTGAGTAGCTTAGCTGATAAGGCAGTGGTTTGTCATCTACAAGGCAACAGTTCAAGACTTCTCTGATTTCTTAAGTCAAATTAATTTAGTTATGTCAGCTATGCTGCCATAAGATGATAATCCAAGTTGCATGGATGCCAGACATACTTTTACCTTCTTTGGCTAGATTGAAACTGTCAGAAACACTAGGGGTGACTAGAATTCATTTCAGGTAGAAAAAAGAACCTTTCTAATTGTGTGAATTTTAAAATTAGTGTCAATATATATTGGTCTCCCCTGCTTTGACTGGACTAGGACTTTTTTTCTCGAAAACCCACTAAGTCCTGGACTGAAATACTTCAATCCCACTTGAACTCTTGTTGGATATAGGATCTATCTATTGCATTTACTTAATAAAACCCCTAATAACCTACCAAAACCCCCCCCACCACCACCTCACTGCTTTCTCTGTGCAGGGCTTTTAACAGTCATTACACTCATGACTCAGCAAAGGAACTGCTCACTTTGTGTGGTTCTGGGATCAGCCAGCATCTTGCAAACTATTCCTCTGAAGACATGCCATCTCCACTGCAAGCCTATCTGTCCTAGGGTTCCTTATTTCCTCTATGAATTTGCACTGTGATAGGATAGCCGAGGCTAAATGCTTACAGAGAAAACACAAACATTCTTGTGCAGAAGTGACTCACTCAAGGAGAGATAAAAGGGGCTGAAATTTTCCAAAGGAAATGTCATTTAGCTGGTGTTTTTTGTCTGCATCTCTGTCAGAAAAAAGAGCCGTTATTCTCTGTGCTTTCTCAATAACTTCAATGTCAGTCAAAACGTTGCAGAAGGAGAAAAATCTTAGAGTTGTAAAATACCAGGCAGTTGTCAAAAATAGGTCCTGGCTAGGGGAACATCTTCTACCAGTGCATTTGATAAAAGTTATGTTTCTTTTCAGCATGAACGATCTGAGTATCCACTTATGAAAGAATTGTTATGAAGATGTAAATCGCAACACATAGACTTGCTGTACTACCAGCACTGTGTATAGCTTGACATTCTGCAGTAAGCATCCTGTGTAGTAACGCTCTAGGAGAACATGTTGACAGATATCAGCGTAAAAGGAGAATTAAATGATTGTGATTTTGTAATGAACTGCCCAAATTTATGTAGCATTGCACCAAGATCTGGAAACACTGGTACCATTGAGTAATATTAAACCTGGAAATAATAAGCTAAAATAATATCCCTCCCTCTTTTAATGCCAAGGAAAGCTATTTAAGCCTATTTAAGCAAAAGATTAAGATATCAGGGACAGACAGAGGTGTCAATAAAACTTTGGAAGTAGTGTTGACTGTAGGGATTCAGTCAGTTTAGTCTACTTCAAGCATGGCAACTTGTAGCTGAGCTTGAAAGGCAACTGACCAGAAAACATGCCATTGTTACTACCAAGACACCTTATGGAATCATGTAAGGGAATTTTTTGTTACATAATTTTTAGAAGTGCTTAATATTATACTTTTCATGCCACTTTTACATTGATATCTCAATTATGCAATTCACTTAGCTGGTAGCATCGTTTCAGCTTTTGCAATACTTTCAGTGATGATCAAATATCTCAGGGATGATATCCACAATCCATCAGAGCTTGTAAAACTTTTACATTTATCATACAGCAAATAATCTGCTAAGCAGTCAAGACTTCCTTTTCCACCAAAGAATACTTAAAAGAGTCCAATTCCTGGAATCTGATGCAAATGTGTTTTCCATGAACTTCTTCGTATCCATATACAGTTCAGAAGACGACATCAGAGAAGTTATTTAATGAGTAAAATATTGTTGTTTCCCTCCCTCTCTCCACTAGAATTCCACATATCAAGTTTTCCAAGACACATATGCTCTTTTTAATGACTTCAAATACTTTCCTAATGATTAAATTCTGCTTAGCTATAGTAGTCACTTCTAGACTTTATAGAAGCCAATATAATGTATGCAATATAGCGTAGGATGACAGACTATAAACATTCATTTAGGCCACTAAAAGCAATGCCTGGAAAACTGAGCTGCCCATATCATCTTTGTTTAACAGCTTGTGTGATAATCATTCCTATAGTTATATGTTATGACTCAGTAATACTGTCTGGTGGTGCAGTGCTGCTGTTTAACTATTCATGCTGTCCAGCCACTTGAAACAGCAATGTCTAAAATATTCAGCTGCATTTCTGCAATACCTCTGAGTCATGTAGAGTAATTCTCACCCTGAAATTCAGTAAGCTGCTTGACATTTGAAAGGCATTTCTTCAAGATATGTGAAATGGTGGAAATCAATCTAAATGACGGGAAAGTAGTGCTTTCGTGTTGGCAGTGATTTCTGTTGCCTGTATTTTGGCATGGTTCAATAGTTTCCACCTTCAAAATACATGCTATAGCACAAAGCAGCTGTCTGTCAATTTACATCTCAGAAGTTTCAACAGGTAACTGTCATGGGATCAAGATGATCAAATAAAAGACAGCTTGGCCAAAAGCAAGTCATGCTGTGATAAGGTGCATGTCCAGCCCAATTTATGTCAATTTATGTGTGGCAAACACATTCATTTTCTCAGACTGTTCATTAATAGATGGAAATATTGGCTGCTCTATGAAAGAAAAGTGGAATGTACTGCTCTTCCTGTAATCATTCTGTGTTCTGTGGTTGCTCAGCTGCAGTAGGTGCTGAGAAGTTGAGCACCATTGCAAAACTGGGCATTAGTATGTGCAGGTTGGCAGAGGTGATGCCTTTTAAAGTGGTTGATGCAAGGGAGTTTATTTTCTACTCACCCACCATGTTATTTAATAAATTCAATCATTTAATATAAATTCACCTTGTGAATTATATGGTTTTTATTTTGTGCCACATGTTGTGAAGAAGAAACCGTAATGATGTAGAAGCATGAATGAGATCTCAGCATGAAGATCACTGGACTGCACATTGTCTTCCATTCCTGCAAAACCAATTTGCCTTTGCTGCCACCCCCCCCAATCCATATTTGTTCCTACAGGGATTAATTAGGAGAATCTTTCAGGAGTTACTCGTTCTTTCTGTAGCCTGGGCAACCAAACTTGCAGAGGCCCCTCATGTTCCATCAGAGTTCACATCCCTCTATGCCTAGTGCATGCCCTTCACTAACTCTTAATCTCAGTTTCATATCTCAGGAGTCCTGTAGATCAGTCACCCCCCAATTTCCTTCCACCTTTGGCAGGGCATTCTGTCGTCTTATGTATCTCCTTCATCACCAAGTTTCTAGCTCTTCTCTCCTCCTGATTTTGGATCCACACCTCTAAACATGGAAAACTCTTCATGTTTTCCATTAAATTCTCCCAATCCATGCTCCGAGTTCTCGCCTTTCCCTCATATTCCCAAGTTGATATTTACACTGCTTCTTCCTGCATTTCTCTGCTGTCTGCTGTTTCCTCCTACATTGAAGTTGTTACTTCTTCCCACAGGCTGCTCTGGAAAGTTCTTTAAAGCAGACGTTCAGTCATTATCTGCTCACACATAAGATTAATTTACTGCCTTTGAGGTATGCAGGCAGGAGAAAAGAGCAGGACTAGAATTAAAGCCTTGAGAGCCTGACTGTTCCCTGAGCAAGGTTTTTTCCTGTGTGTTATATTGCTGGAAAAATCAAAGCATTTTTATCTATGGATTCCTGGAACATTTTAACACTTACTGGCCCAAGCACTCCCTGGTTCTCATCTTATGAAAAGAGAAACTGGGTTTGGTGTTGGATTTTGCTTTACCATGCCATTGATAAGCTAACCACATTTTGTATGTGTATATATATCTCAAAAGAGAAAATACCCCTAAGTGCTGCAGAAGTGGTAGAAAATTCGTGTCATATTCTAATATCACCAAGCACTTTTTTATTCCAGACCACCCAAGCACAAAATCCAAACCCAGGATGGTTCAATGGCTTAGTCTGGAGAAAAGGAGGTTGAGAAGAGACTTCATCACACTTTGCAACTACCTGAAAGGAGGTTGTAGGGAAGTGGGGGTTGGTCTTTTCTCCTAAGTCACAAGTGATAGAACAAGAGGAAATAGCCTCAAGTTGTGCAGGTGGAGGTGTAGATTAGACGTCAGTAAACAGTTCTTCACTAAAAAAGTGATCAAGCATTGCACAGGCTGTCCATGGAGGTGATGGAGTTGCCATCCTTGGAGGTGTTAAAAAACATGTAGATGTGGCACTAGAAAGCATGGTTTAGGAGGAAGGTGGGATTGGTTTGGACTTGATCATCTTAGAGGTCTCTTCTAACTTTAATGATTTTATGACTCTCATGATTGCTTTTCTTTTCATGCACGTTTAATTCTTTCTTTTTGCCTGTTCTTGGCTTTACAGCTTATAGTCAAAACCTTTCTCCTGTCTGCTCTTTCTTACTGTTCTGCTTAAGATAGAAACAAATCTCAAAAGAAAGGTACTGCAAAAACTGAACAAAACAGGACATAGAATAATGTTCTGGGTTCTAGGGAGGAATCTTTACTAAGAAATACAATACCAACTGTATTTATTTTTCTCTTGACTAATAGAACGCTATGTTTTAACTGATCAACTATTCTGTTTTAACTGATTTTATGTTAACTAATTCTATTCTTCTATTTTAACTATCATTTTTAACTGATTCTCCTACATTAATAGCAAGAAAGCAGATGAGTTCAAGAGTTATAGAAATAAGAGTTAGCAGCTTTATTTTGTTAATATTCTTCCTTACCTCTAGGGGGAATAAACGGGATAAGTATGTCCTTTGCCCTCTTGCAAACTTGAGTTTGGGTAAATGAAGGTGTGGAATTTGAGTGCCAGCTGAAAGATTTGGTTAACTGTAGACCCTAGTACCAATCAGTAGTTTGTATAATTTGGCACAATTGTGAGCTAGATCTGTGTGTAGACTAGGAAAGTGGAGCTGGCAGAGATACAGGTCAAGGGCTGGCAATACTCATGTCTCCAGCACTCCTGACTAATTCTCAGAATGACACTGGCAAAAGTTGCAATGACAAGACCAGGCAAGCCCTCACCCAGTTGACAAAGGCTCAAAATTCTTATGTTTTGGGAGGTGAAGGTCATAGGAGCAATATCAGTCCACTTCAAATCTGTGTCATAAACTATCAATAAAGAGCTCTTATGTAGAGTACACCTCATTTTTTCTCTGGTTGTGTTTGTTTTTCACCAGCAGCCCATCAATTCACAGTGCAGGGTTAATAAAAATCCACACAAGTCTCAAGGTGTTTCCTTTAAACTTCTTTAGAGGTTGTGTAGATGGACAATAACACACGGAGAACTCAATGCTCAGACCCCTAGTAGTCTGTGCTCTTGATTGCAGTAATGTTGACCTGTATTGCTTATGATTGATGTGATTAAATTATAGGGCTGTTATTTTTAACAAAGTTTATCTGAAGAAAAAATTTGAGTGTAACATAAATCTCAAGAATCTGTCACAAGAGGAAGACCTGAATTATCTTGGCCACACTGTCAGCATATCTAATCCCTTTTATCCGTGCTTGATAAAGACTAACCGCTAGTTAAAGAGAATATGAAGCTCATCTGTCTAATCTTCCTGGCCCTCAATTAATTTTTATTCAACTTTTTAATGATGCCTATGACCTCTACCCTTATTTTGTCTTCCTAAACCTATTCTGTCTAACTTCAGATTCCATGAAATTTTACAATATTGCTTTTGGGCTCAAAATTCATATTAACAAAAAGGTTGAAAAGAAGCAAATACCTTGGAATTGCAGCAGCTATTCATCAAGTTTAATTGCCTTCAGGACTACTTAAACCATCATTGATTTACCTAGGCTGCAGAACACAGTACTAGAATATGATAACAGAAATAAACACTTATTTTGGCAGGTGCATATTGATTTGTTATGGAGCTTATTTCTAAACTAATGAGATAAATTCCCATGGTTTGGTTTATTTGTTTGTTTTTCCATAACATTCGGAAAAAAAAAATAAAAAATCAAGGCTTTCCATATCTTTCATGACTTCACACAGTGAAAAAGTCAAGCAAAAAACAATTCTTTATTAAAATGTCTTTTACAAGTCAGTTAGTTTTACCAAAAGTTTCCATGACCATCAGAACATTTTGTACATAGGGACAAAAAGTCAGAGTGATGCTGTATTTTTGTACATCTCACTAGGTTAAGATACAGGTAGAACAACTGAAAATTATTTGGTCATCTTTCTGTCAGCTCTGGGGTGTTTTATCTCAAATTCTAGGAATTTAAAAGGTCAAATCCTTTTTTTCTTTTAAATAGGAAAGACAGCTAAAGCAGTGTATAGTGAACTAAGATAAGTAAAACCCTTTTATGTTTGGAAATACAGCCTTATCTCGAAGTTCGATTTTATTTAAAAACAAAGGCTAGCTCAGCAAAGAACAAACAGAATTTTATTATGTAAAGGAAGCAAATACAATTAGTGCTTTCTTTTTCAGTAGAAGAACACAAGCATTTCATTTTGTACTATTGTCAGTCCATCACCTTTCATAACAACTGAGGCAATGTAGTTAGTTATATTTTATGAATTGACTTATTTTTGTGGCAAAAGTCAGTTAATGAAAGAGAACTAGGCATGAAGTACTAGGAAGACCTTGCTATGGACAAACCATTTCATCACTGGGTTCAGAAATTATGCTGTGGATGTTTTAAAAAGTCAAATGTAATAGGATCATGACTAAGAAAATTATAGAATCATAGAATCATTAGGGATCTGAAGGGATCTTGAAAGATCATCTAGTCCAATCCCCCTGCCACAATCTAGAGCCTTTTATGAATGAGAGTATCAAAACTGATCAAGACACTTTTATTCTACCATGAAGTTATCCCTTTTTTAGTTTTCTAAACAACAATATTATACCCTCACCTTAAAAACTTTACAATACATGGCCAACCCAGGCATTATAGCTTCACTTCTGGGAACAACAAAAAGGAAATGTGAGATAACGTTAACAGTAAGGGTAATGAAATATCTGAATCATGTGCAGATCATTGAACATACTCCCAAAACACACACATTGATCAATCGGTAATTGCCACTGCTGCACACAGTGCTGGCCATGAAAAATAAATCCATCAATATTCACCTGGTTTGGAACCTATTACCTTAAACCTGAAGTGCATAGCTGGCAATGTGAAAGGTTTTTATATGTTTTGCTAATTGGTGGACATACACTTGCTGTAATTTAACTATTTTATACAATTTTGTTAAGTCAGTAAATAATTCTCATCTTTCTGGAGAACAAAGATTTCTTGGCTGGCTTCAGAGTTGTTCTTAGATATTTTGTGTATTACTTGTGAAACATCATCTCAATCTCCTTACAATTTTTGTCACAGAGAGCATTTGAAGACAGGAGGAGGAGTCCTTACAGAGTGATGAGAAATGTGACATTCAGGAGAGGAAAAGGTATGTCTATTAACCTTCTGCACTAGACATTAACTGTAATCTCCCGGAGATCTATCTAGGCTTCTAAGTAACTCACAAACGATTGTTGCAGTTGATGGGCTTCAAGGAATGCCACAGCCTCTCACAGATCTCAGGGGGTAGCTCTGAGTGTGGTGTGGGCAGGTAGATGATCTGCTCAGCCAAGCAGCACAGCTGCAAGACAAGGTCTTATCACAATCGGATAGGCCTTCCAGCAATGTGGAAACCTCTTCCACAAAGGAGAAGGGTTCTAGTTGTTGAGGAGACTCACTCCTGAAGGCAACTGAGGGCTCAATATGCATTCTACCTGAAGCTCACATCAGAGATATCACTAAGACACTCCCTAATCTGGTGCAGTCAACTGACTACTACCCACTAATGCTCTTCCAGACAGATGGGGAGGAAGCTGCATTCCGTAGCCTGAGGGGAATGAAGAAAGGCTTCAAGGCCTTGGGATGGTTGGTGAAAGAGTCTGGGGTGCAAATTATTTTCTCTCCTTTGCTTCCATTTTTGATTGAGGATATGGACTGAGACTGAAGCTACACGAAGGGCTTTGAGTTCTTTGATAGCAATACATGAGAAAGGTTCTGTGACAGGAATTAGCAGGGCTCATCCAGAGAGCTTTAAACTACACTTGAAGGAAGAGGATGGGGGTTTTTTTTAGCTGTGTGTGTGCCTCTGGACACTCAAGGGTCAGTACTGGGACCAATACTAGTCAATATATTCATTAATGACTTGGTCAGGGGAACTGAGTGCACTGTCAGCAATTTTGCTGATGACACCAAGCTGGAAGGAGTGGCTGTCACACCAGAGGGCAGGGCTGCCATTCAGCAAGACCTGGACAGGCTGGAGAGCTAGGTAGGAAGACATTTAATGAAATACAACAAGGGCAGTGTAGAGTCTTCAATCTGGCAAGAACAACCCCAGGTACAAGTGTAGGTTGGGGACTGACTTGTTGGAGAACAGCATGGGGGAAAGGGACCTGGGGGTCCTGGTGGCCAGCAGGATGACCATGAGCTAGAAATGTGCCCTTGTGGCCAAGGCCTGAGATGGATTATAAGGGGTCTGGTTAGTAGATCAAAAGAGGTTCTCCTTCCCCCCTACAGTGCCCTGATGAGACCACATCTGGAATACTGTGTCCAGTTCTGGCCCCCTCAGTTCCACAAGGACACAAATCTCCTTGAGAAAGTCCACTGCAAAGTCACAAAACTGATTAAGGGAGTGAAGCATCTCTCTGAAGAGGAAAGCCTGAGGGAGTTGGGTCTTTTTAGCCTGGAGACTGAGGGGTGACCTCATTAATGTTTATAAATATAGAAAGGGTGGGTGCCAGGCTCTGCTCACTGTCATCCAATGATAGGACAAGGGGCATGGGGTGTCAGCTGGAACAGAGGACTTTCCACAGAAAGATGAGAAGAAACTTCTTCACAGTGAGGTTGACAGAGCACTGGAAGGGGCTGCCTGGGGAGGTTGTGAAGTCTCCTCCTCTGGAAATGTTTAAAACCCACCTGGCCTGTTCCTGTGTGAATGGGGATCCTGCTCTGATGGGAGGGTTGGACTAGATGATCTTTTGAGGTCCCTTTCGAACCCTAACATTCAGTGATTCTGTGAATAGTGTCTGATGTTACTAATGTAAAATAATCAAGAACTATTATTTGGAGAGAATTATGTTGACCCATTCTGTTGACTTGGAAAATGATTTCTGTTATTTTTGGTAGCAAATTCCATCACCTCTTTTTTTAGTTTTCTCTGGAAGGATATTTTTACTTGTAGAAACAAACTATACCTATTTCACTAATTATCTGTTACAAACTGTTTCTTCAGTTCCATTCATCAGGTCAAACCTTCAATATTGACTAGGAAAGATCACTTATAATCTATCAAGCACTCTAAAAGGCTTACCACACAAAGGGTTATGTTTTTCTTCTTTATGTTAATATTCTCCAGCAGAAAATTGATCCCCCCCTCCCCCAAATTACAAAAGACTAAAGAAGTTACTTTGGAACCATTATAAATATCAGAAGGAACTTCTTCCCAGTGACGATAACAGAGCACTGGAACAGGCTGCCCAGGGAGGTTGTGGAGTCTCCTTCTCTGGAGAGGTTCAAGACCTGCCTGGGTCTGTTCATTGCAACTTGGTCTAGGTGATGCTGCTGTGACAGGGGGATTGGACTAGATGTTCTTTTGAGGTCCATTCTGATCCTTAATGATTCTATGGTTCTATGATATTTGTATAATTGTCCTGTATATGTCCTACTGAAATACATAAAGCCTTATTTACACTGACTTTCTGCTATTTTGTAAGATACAGACCTCAGAGCTTCGTGTTTTTATTCAAAAGAATAAATATTCTACCTAGTTCAGATCTAACACAATATAGATCTACAGGGTTTTCAACTACAATTTGGCTAAAATAAAACTAACCTGAAGCTTTATGCAAAACCAAAACAGAACAAAAAAATCCCATTTATAATAATCTGAAAATTGAATGTGTTACTGTTGATAGGAAAAAAATATCATTTTCATCACACTCATAACAAAACTTGCTAAAAAAGTCCATTCTATGAAGCCTATAACCTTGTCAGGGGGGGTTGGACTTGGTTGGAAAAAACATACAGACTTTTAGATGCTCATTTAATCGAATCTCTAAAGCTTTGGGATTTACCTATCTTCAATTTAAAAATCCTCTCTGGAGGAAAGTTATCCAGCTGTAATCTCTACAAAAACACACCTGGCTAAACAACATCTGCCTGACAATGAATCTCAGTAAGGGCTGACATATGTGCGCACACAATTGTATGATAGCAGTGTATTAGTGTGCACTGGGGAGTCCCGACTCCTGACACAAATACGTGGTGGCTTTTACACTTTGAATTACAGTGAAGTTTCAGGCACAGATGGCACAGGTACGACATATGCTTTTATACAGATGGCAGGTAAAGGAGGTCATTTCCATACCTGTCTGCTTCTGATTATCAGAGTTGGTTTCAATGAAGTTCAGGCTGCTGATAGAGTACTGACTGGGAGGGAGCATGTAAGCTCTGGTACTGATACAGCTCTGGTCCTGATGCAGAGCCTTCTGTTGACACTTTCAAATGATGGAATATAATTCCCTCTCCTTTATTACAACATTTTTTCATAAAGTGGGGACACAGTTTGTTGTGGTTTGATCAGATAGGGGAGGCAGACACTGAATAAGTTAACAGGGGTGCTTTGAGATCAGACAGCTGGAGAGGTCCCAGAGCCATTACTGTGTGCCAAATGGCCACACTTTGAAGATAGAGCAAGTAGGTCTTACATGGTCAGGTTCTTGAAAACTAACAAAGAAGCTTTAATTCTGGAGGAAAAAGAACTGATACACAGCTTGTTTTCTTAATACTGATCTTTGTTCTAAGGTTGTAACAAAAATTCCAGGAAATATTCATACTTGGCCAAATTCTGACAGCAGGACAAGGTCCATCTGACCACTGACATTTAAGGAAGGGATAAATAGAAGGAGATTTTCCTTCTTCTGGGAGGTAGGCTTTATTCTTTTTATTCCAGGCAGTCTATTCATCTGGATACCCAGACTCAGTCCTTCTCTTTCTCAACCTGCCTGAGAGTTTTGTTTGTGATGAGGAGAAGTGAGCACTGCACTGCAGAGCTTTGCTTAGTTTTAGAGGATCAGTGGAGCTTTCAAAGGGCAGGACTGAACTTTTATTAAGGTGGCTTCAGAGGACTGCCAGGAAAGGTCTGTGAAACTCACTGAAATCTGCTCTCTACCTCTAATGGGCTTAATCTAAACCCAGGGTGTCTTCAACCATTTTTAACATAAATATTTTCTCCTGCTTATTTTGGCATCTAGAGCTCAGGGAATGTTCCTTCCTTTCCAGACAATGAAGGGTGGCTGTGTCATACTGTAGGATTAACAAGGAATTACAAGTTCTATGATTGTTCCAAAAAGCAAAAGCAGAGTTATATAGTTTAATAATAAGGAAAAGTGAGTCAGAAATGTTGTTTGCAGTTTGCAGCAGGAGGGACAGCAGGTCCTGCTGGGAGGACATAATCAAAATCATTCCTGTTTCCAAGCTGGTCTTTTTATGTTGTCTTTAACCTCTTTTACTCAGGGCATGAGTCTGTTGGTGTCCAAAGCCTGCACTACACATTATGTAAAATCTGAGCCACCCACTTCAAATCATTCCCTGCAAAACCTTGTCTTGTGGCACCTTACTGCCTCTCAGTCCACTTCTATAACCAAGATTTTCCTAAAGATTAGGACACTTGCTGGGATCTATGATGAGGCACGACCATGTGGGACTCAGTTTAGGCTGTTGGGCAATGCTGGCCGCAGGAAGGAAGGTCACAAAGGGTTGTAACTCTCTTCTCAGCACAGGTAATGCTCCTGATGCTGTGCATTATCCTCTTGCCTCTCTTCTTTGTATTCACTGCTAAGTGCTTTCTAGATATTGAAAGTTCTGAAATCAGTTCTCTTTTCTTGGAAATTTGTTAAAGTATTGAATAGATGTAGGCTAGATTGCATCTGCATCTGGAATCAAATAGCCTCTTGGGATCTGACCTTAAAGACCAAGGCTAAATCTTTTAATGAGAACTTAGGGAGTGTCTTATGGCAACACAACTGACTTGTTGGGAGGTTTCTGTAACACCTAACAAACTGAATTTCCATAAGGGTATGGCCTTTATGCACTTTAGCAGTGTACCTTTTCTTCTATTTAACTGCATTTCATTTAACTCTTTCCATTCTTTTTCCTTTTTATTTCACCGGTTCATTATATACATTTCCGTATTGCACCAAAACCTTTGTAATTCAGGAGATTTTTATAAATGTGGTAAAAATTCGAATGGGTTCAAATTAATATCCCAGAGTGAAAGACATGGAGTAAATTTGACACAAGGGTAGGGAAAACACCTAGCCAAAAGTAAAGCTCTTGTATTTCAGCAGAAACCTCCAAAAATGACTGAATAATGAAATGAAATCCTCTTAATCATCTTAAAACATAAATCATCTTCTTTCAAGAAGAATGATGATTTAAGTGACTATCGACACAACTTCCAAGGCAGGCTAATAACAGTTAAATCACCAGGTTGAGACAGATAATGGAAAGGATACCAGTCAGTCAGGGGAAAAGTGAGTCTAATACACTGAGATTGATCACAATTTACAGGGTTTATCCTGACTTTGTTAAGTCCAAAGAAAGAAAAGTAGAGGGTAGGAATTTCAGGTATAGACTAGAAATTCTTAGGTTTCTGTATCTTGGCAGTGCAAGATGGGACAGATTAAGGACAACAAAATAGCATTAAGAAATTGGACGGAACAGTTACTGAACACAATACGGAGAGTTACTAGACACCTCAGTAACAATTTCCAAGCGGGAATTACCTCAACACTTTGAGTACATGAGTTAATTATAGGAAGGACAGCATGGTTAGAAATGTAAGTGGAAATATCTATCAGTTCATCTGCCATGTCTGTACTTGTACCAGGACCCTCAGCTGAGCCAGACTTAAAGACATGTCTTATGACACTGATAGCACCAATACCACTGAGACTACACGTTTACTCCCACCATTTACAGAGCTGCAATAGTGTTGCCTTTAGTGGTCTCGACACTTCTTTGTTGAAAGGGTTCAAAAGAATTTCAAAAGAAGTGAGAATCTGCTGGACTTCTTCCAAGCTTAGAAGTGTGATGACTGTATGCTTGGGTTTTCTGTTCATGAGATTGGAAAATGAGGAATCTGAATCAATTGAGCAGGACTATATCAGTTAAGCATATAGGAATATATTCATTATGCTCATCTATGCATTTAAATACTGAGCATCACAACACTTTAAGGAATGCATGCTGTTAAATGTAGTTTCCAGATGGTTTTAATTAAAGTTATTTAAAATTGTTCTTATGAAGCTTATATTAAAATATAAGTATTTCTCATGTGTTAACTGCAAGAGGTTTTTCAGAGATTTCTTGATGAGAAGAGATCTTGTTCTGTAGTTTATTTTTTTGAATACTGCAAAGCAGAACTCCAGGCTCTGTTTCAGCAAGGAGTTAAGGTGAGGAGCAGATAAAAAGGTCTGTAATAGTTGTGCATAGTATTGCCTCATCACCCCTCCACCAATACAGCCTTAACAGATATTTCTGGATGCTGTTGCAGCATCTGTTCTCAGACTTTCCCATTCCTGGAAGCCTGCCCCTCCCTCAGCTCCAACCGCAAATGTCCACACAATAGAAATCCAGTCTTCCTCTAAGAAATCAGTCCCAGACTAACCAGAGATTACACCAGAATGTCTCTGTTATTTTTTCACCCCCATCTAAGGACCTTTAAAATTACAAATACAGTCATGAATTTGCTAGCTCAAAGTAAGACACCAACACCTTTGTGAAGTAGCTCTGGCAAAGTTGTGTGCTAAGGTCTTTCCAAAATTGCTAAGGTCTTCAGCACAGGTATGCCTAAGCTGCAGATCAAAAGGATGTCAAAACATGCAGTAAAACACATTTTAATTAGCCACAAAAAATAGAAAGAATTGAATAAACATGTTTCCTGATCTGTCTAATATTTAGGCAACTTGCTTGATGACAATCAACAGTCCTGTCACTTTCAGATGTCACCAGTCATCACTTGTTTCTGCATTACTTTAGGTTTGAAGTCACATCTGCCCTTCCTGTGCTTGCTCTTTCTTGATTTAAAAAAAAACCAAAACACCTTCCTACTGTGCTGCCAAAACACTTAGGGAAGCTTTCTCAAAATGTACACATCTTATGCAGGGTAACCCGGATATTCTTTTAAAGTAAAGAACAATAAAGAAGGAATAAGCCTACAATGTCTGTCAAGAATTTGTGTATCAGTTTATGTATCCAGTCTACTATACAGGACTCCACTACACTCACTTCCAATAACTGTTAGCAACCTTACATCCTACTTCACTTTTACAGCAGTACACAGTACAGACTCAGCTTACCTTTATGTGGCTCAGGAGAGCACACACTATAGCGTTTAAACGTACATGTACTATGCTAGTGCCTGCATCCAAACATGTGTTAAAAAAATTCAATTACTAAAACCAAACTGTATTTACTTAAATATGCTAGGGTAGTTTATTTTTTTCTGAAGAAATACGGATTTGCTGCTGGATCTTTTGTGGATTTGCTACAAGAGCACTGGATGCAACCAATAGACACAAAACAGCTGAAAGAAAATGTGAGATTTTAGATATGTTAATGGGCACTGGTTACACACAGTGTTTTCAGCTTGTTCGCCCAAGCAGCAGGGAGAATGTCGCTGTGAGAATTACTACAACATAATGATGCTCAGAGAATGGTGCTGTCAGGATTACTACAATGTAATGATGCTCAGAGCTTTCTTTTTGCTTCTACTTTTTGGCTAAAATTAACCTTTGCCCAAGGAGCTCGACAAATGATAGTGGGACAATTAACAGACAAGCAGATATAGATGTTATGTGAGTGATTAGGGCTGCTTGCAGAAAAAATGTCTATGGTTTGATTTGTTTTATTTGCTCTGACATTGTTTTTCTTCCATTTCCTTGACAACAGCAAAGAAAATAGTCACTAAAAAACCCCTTGCTTTAAAAACTTTGCGCTGTTTTTTTTCTTGGCTTATGATATATAGGCAACACCAGAGTGTAGTGGGTTTTTTCTGTGTGGATAGAAGAATTGTAGGAATAATGACCTATTTTCCCTTCATTTCAAAGAAATGAACTTTGCAATTCTTGATTTATATTTGCATCTCAACTGTTTGCATGCAACTGTTAAAATGAAATGAGTGGGTGGGGGAAAATGCATTTGACAGTCTCAATAATACATATTTAGAGAAGGATGAAGAAAAATTCATCTGGATGGGTGTGGGGAACGCAATATGTTCCTGACTGAGTCATGAAAAGGATGAGCTGAATCAAATAGCACTAATAGGGAAATGAATCTCTTAACAGGTCTGGAAAACCAGTGCCTAATTTATATCAAAATAAATTGAAGTGGACTATAGGACTTGCAGAGGGTGATAAGCTGTGCTAAGAGATCTTGCCCCACATACCCTCCCTGTCCCTCTTTCTCACATTTATCCTGGGACTGAGTAACATGTAACCCATATTTTACCTAGCATGTAACCCCTGTTACAACAAAGACTGATGTAAGAGAACCTCTTGATCTGTGTCCAGGTTAGCATTACAAACAACAGCTCCCATGAGGTCATAAAATCCTTGGGATGTGCGGCTTTAAAATGAATGCCAAAGTTATGGTTGCATCAGTTGAAATAAAGGATCTACTCTAAGCCTGTTCTCTGAGATTGAGAAAAACTACCGCTCTACTTAGTGTATTAGGTGGATTCTTGAAAGAAGACAACACAGAATGCAGAATCATGTCTTCCCGCTGTCAGCAAGCAGCCTTTGATGCACACTTTTCCTAAATCAAGCCCTTAGGTAACAGAAAATGTAGAATGTATTTCATTTTGGAAGCATTCCGTATTTACTTGCAATAACTGCCCTGGGAGGCTCATTAATGCTTTAAAGCTTCCTATTAAATGGCAACCTCACAGTGTTTTCTTTTAATAAAATAAACTGAAAGGTGAAAGATTTTCTGTTGGTTTTATAATTATGGATGCCTGTCTCAAAAAATTACTCTTAATTTGTTGGATTAGTTTAGTTTCATGCCTGTTCACAACCATGTAAATGAATAATGTAAAAAGTGTAATAAAAGCAAACAATAATGATTCATATTGACCTGAGGCATTTAATGAAATAGAAGAGACTCTCAAGAAACAGATTTCCTATAGCACTACTTTCTTAAGTATACTAAGGTAATTAGCTTTAAGAGGAGATAATTTCAGTTCGCTGGGGTTGCTCTTTTAAGTCTTTCTGGGAAATTTGGATTTTCCATTGATAGTAGTTTTAACATGTCACACTGGAGCCAGGGTGAATTAAAGTGAAGGGCTACACAGTCTAAACAAACAGGCCTTCCTATTATCAGAAGTCTGACAACATAACAGCATAAACTCTCGTCACATGCCCACAAGTAATGAAGGAACAATTAAAAAATTCATTACAAAACCTCACTGCAATTCCTAAAAGGTACCCGGTGGCTTTTAACATTTTAAGGTGTCCTATTTCCCAATTTAACATTTTGCTTTCCTACCGGGCTTAAGAAAATAAACAGGAAGTCTTCCTTCTGTTCTGCAACCTTCTATTCTTTCTTCTGATTAAATTGTAGCATAACATTTTCTAGCAATCCCCCATGAAAATTACTGGCTAAATCCTCAAAATTGTCAATATTTAACTGGAAAAAAATCTGTTCTTATTCCGTTTTGAAGGATAGTTAGGATTTATATATTTTTTGTGGGCAGGGAAATTAATTATAATATTTAGTCTAGTATTATTTATTATTAATTATATATCTGTATTACTTTTTGTACTGATGTATTTTCCTTGTCCCTACAAATTTTTATCCAAAGACATATCATACATTTGCTATTCCCCTCTACAGTTTAATATGCACCCTGTATTAGCTTACATATAAGTAACTTCTCTTGTTCTGTGAGTGGGTACTCCAACAGTCTGTGCTTCCTTTGTGCATCTCCTCTACAACCATCATTTTGCTTCCTTTCCTGCTGCTTTCTAACCAAATAAACAATTAAAGGGGCCAATTTCTGCATTATCTCAGGATCATCCACTCTTTGGCCTTATTATGTGCAATTCTGGATAGGCAATACAGAGACAAAGTTATTAAGGGCTCACTTTAGGCAAATAAATATTGTTTCAGACATTCTTACCTCCCTCAGTCCCCACAGGGTGCTGCAGCCCTTCTATATGTTTATGCTTCTTGAGGAAGCTTACTAGTGACCTCTTGTTGTTCAATGGTAACTTCAGATAACAGCTTGAAGCTGGACTGGAAATCTTAGGTGCAGGCATGTGTGGCAGTGCACTCCAGCTCACACCCTGAATCTTGCTCTGGCTGCATGGGGCTGGAGTCTTGGTTGCAGTGATTTCACCATCAGAACATGATGAGAACAAGGATGAGTGAGACCATCTCAGACAAAAGCAATGAATAGCTAGAGAATGACACGTGCTTCACAGTGTCCAAACAAATGCTATAGCTATTGAGTTGTAGCCTTTGTCTCTGATATCCATGAGACTAGATGCCATGCTTTATTCCTCCCACTTTCCTTTGCTTAGCCCTCCAGCAGTGCCTTCACCACAACATCAGTTACAACAGGAATGGAGAAAATCCCTTTCATCTTCTATTTTCCAGGTGTACACTGCCACAGATCTTTTCTTGTTTGAGATAGGTTCTTACCTTGCATCTCTGACCAAGTGTAAGTTAAATGGCAAAGTTGGTGGCAATGCCTCTCATGCATCATCATGTCCTTTGTACCTACAGACAAGAGGCACTTGATAAAGACAGTACCTCAAGGAGTTTCCTAACTGGTAAAGAGAATTTTTTTCTGTACCTGAGTATTATTTAAAGATGACTCTCAACACAAAGTCATCCAGTTTGACATTGCAGATAAGAAAGGATATTCCGTCTCTTCACATATCACCTTGTCCTCTCCTGGCTTCAGCATTAAGATATATTGTTTTCATGGTCGCTGTTTGTTGGTCACATATGCATGGCCAACTACAGCTCTAGGAAATGTCTCAAGAATTCCGACCCCAGTCTGCAGAAACATCACTAGGAAAAATGTAGAGAAAGAGAAACGGCAGTATATGAATTTCTAGTTCAGGATGTGCATGCTGATCTCAAAACTGGGTGGCCTGGTGCAGACCCTTAAAACATTGGTTCATGACATTGTTCAAAGTACCAGCACTAGAGGAGCAGAATTTAGTTTTCAGTTAATCTGTTTTTAATCATTGTTTTTTACTTATTATTGTTAAGGATATGGTTCAGTTTTTTTCTCATTCACATTCCCTCTTTAATTTTTACATTGCATCAGTCACAAGAAATTATCGTTTAGCTCTTCTGTTAAAAACTAGCATTCAAAATGGAAAAATCGGAATTGAAGTCTCTCTTACGATAGCTAATGAACAGTAAGTTCTTCAGTAGTTTCATGTTGTCTTCACTGTCTGCAAAAAACGGCGTAAGGAAGATTAAGG
Organism: Upupa epops; assembly: GCA_013397515.1. Lineage (NCBI taxonomy): Eukaryota > Metazoa > Chordata > Aves > Bucerotiformes > Upupidae > Upupa > Upupa epops. Next base: position 530,634 of record VZRI01010182.1, on the reverse strand, counting down.
TAGAAGTCAGTTGTATATTGTTATGGTTCTGTAGCAATTGTAGCTTTTATTGTTTAAAGAAGCAATTAAAATATTGAAAGCCTAAGTGAATTAGGCACTTAATTTCCATTTTAGAATGGGTGGAGCAATCATTTCCCCTAAATTCCTAAAACTAAAGTCAGATGTCTTTGTAAATACTGTGCTGTACTTCATTGGTATTTTTATTGTATACACTACAGGAATTGCAGGGTGAAATTCCATGGGTTTTGTTATGTAAGAAGTCAGACCACATGACTCTGTGATCACTTAGGTTACTAAAATCACTGAATTCATCAATTTTCACTTTGTTGGTTCTTGTGGTGTCATAATTCTACTCAATCTTCAGGCACCAAAGTAGGTTCCAGAGAAAACTTTGTAGGGAGGATATGGATTTTTATTGTAATGAAAAGGAAAAAATTCAAAACCTTTGAAATTCCTTCTGGGGGCATTTCAACCATGCTTTTCTTTTCACTCCACTTCTAGAAAGAATGCATGTATCTGGTTTTGCATCTGTTATCATCAAGTAATAAACTAGGGAATTTATGCTGGGTTCATACCTGAAACATCAGCTCTATCAGCAAAATCAAAATTAGGACTTCCCATGAATTCACAGTTACAGTGACTAACAAAAAATCAGCAGCTTTCCTTGTATCCTCAAAAATCCTCAAATTCTCCTCAAACGTGCTCAAATTCTTACTGCAATCAGAAGATCTTGAGCATTGACCATCTCTTCTCCTTTTCATTAGCTTATCGTTCTGAAGCGATATTATTTAAAAGAGTCCAAGTGATGCTGAAACTCTTGAAGCATCCTAATGCCACTGACATCCTGCGTGGTTAGATCTAGTTCAACAACAAAATGAGGTTTACATGGGGGGGCATTTTTTGAATGTGAGAAAACAGGACATAGATCCTGTCTAATGTAACACTCAAAACCCACAAAAAAGTTCACCATTCCCACTAAAAAACAACCCACAGCAAGTCGTATCAGAGGGAAATAGAACAAAACAATAGGTTTTGACCTATTGCTTTCCTTTGGGTCTGGGAGTCATTAGAAAACTCTAGCACCCTCTGCTGGCCAAAACCATTAATCTGTAGCCCCGAAGTAGCGCTGACATCCTCCCTGGTGCTGACATGCAAGCTTGGACGCAAGGACCATGCTTGTATCCCGATACGAGAGCAAAAAGGACCCCACAAAACAACAACCAAGAGCTAGTTGGGAAAAAGTCTGAGGCTTCTAGGTGAGCACTAGAAAACTGAATGACACTAATATAAAGCTGTAGATTTAAAGGGTTAAAAACCCTTTAATGGGTCAAACCTCCTCCTAAAGATATTAGCTTTTTAGAGGCTCTTTGAACAGTGCTAAAAAATAACTACAAGTGTGTTTGTGCCATTCAGCTTACTCTTCAGACTTGAACTGACTGTTGCTAAATGGAGCGTGACATGTCCAGCACACTGCTTTCACACTAAAAACATTGCATTTATGTGTTTCATTGAGGTCGAGCACTATCTAATGCTGCAGAGGTACATGAACACACTTTTAAGCAGATATTAGTGAAATTAATTCAATAATTAAATGAATTAAGCAGAAATTTGTTTTACACATAAAATGATGTGTATTTGTGCCTTGCAGTTCATGGGGTTAAAGAGGTAACTGGTTTCATGTACACCAGAGGCCTCTGCTAAAAAGAGGACAATAATGATGAGCTAGCCACTTTTGCAGAGGTGGAAAGGAACTGGTTAGAATTGTTAATCTTTTGAGACACATCCCTGGCATTAAGTGGATTCTTCTTGTTCAGCTGAAGGAACAACAGCTGGATTCTGTCATCCCTGACTGGGGCAGTCTTGTTAGTGTAGGATGACCTCTGGAGCACTAACACAGATAATACTGGCACCTCTCTCGGCTCTAATCAACTACCAGTCTGAGCAATTCTACAGGAGATGGGAGCATTAAGGCCATGTTATTCTAAACAAAATTCAGTGATGGTAGCAGAGTATTGTGACAGCAAAAGACAGATTCTACCTTTCCCACCAAAGGTTTTTAATGCAAAATTTGAGGAATGGTCTGTAAAAACAACACAGTTTCATATTTTCTCCCTTTTCTTAAAGTCATGCTTTGTAAAACTAAACTGTTTGTGTCATGTATGTCTAAGCTAAAATTCTCACAGTTTTACGGCCAGATACAAACCTGTTCATTGCAACCATACATAGTTAATGTGCTCTCTTGTAGTCTCTTTCCACATAGATTAGAGCTGGTAGGAAAACAAAAGAGCTCTGGGCATTTAGCTGGAATGTGAGACTCAGGTTCAAGTTACTATTCTGTCCTGTCTTGGAGCAGGGCACTGAACAAGTATTCCTAGATCTGAACTGACTACTCTTGTGGTTGGACCAGATACAGTTCTGGTGATGGAGCTCTTGAGTTTTGAGCATTTTCAAAGAAGCTTCATCAAAACCTAATCGCTTTTCACAACGTACATCAGCTTTCACTGAAAACATTCCCTCTTGTAAAGGTTCTGTGATGGCAGAGATAGCTAACTCCAGATGATAAACAAGGGCAACAAGGCTCTCAGTAGCTACAAAAGAGCAAAATAAAGTTAGCTAATTTAATTTAAAAAGCGTTTCTATGCCACACAGGCATTTGAGGAGTTTCTGCTTCACATTGCACTGCAGAGCACAGGTATGCCACAAAGCATGCTGGTGCACAACATACAACACGTAGTATCTTAATTTTATAAGTAACAGCAATTCTGTTTACCCTGATCACTTTGATGCGTTTTAGTAGGACATAATCAATATCCAAATTGTCAGGTAATTTGGGCTTGCAATTATAAAATGTGCTGAGGCTGAGTTTTCTGGTGTGCTTGGCCTTTTATGGCATTTACAGCTGCTCTCTGCATCCATGGTAAACTGGTGTTGTCACAGTACCTTGTGCCTTAGCTTCATAGAGACACTGGCTTGCTTTTTTCACCTCTGAAATTCAGATCCTACTGTTGAGACTACAACAGAAACAAATGGCTGCATCCAAGATAAGAGTGTTTGCATTTACTTACAGTTAGTGAAGAGAAATAGGGTGTCATCTATCCCCCAAGATAATTATTAGTTAATTGAGAAATCTTGCCTTTGATTTTCCTATAAAATGAGAAAAGCACAAGGATCAGCTATGAAAGCTTGGGAATGTCTACTGGCTGCCCATGTCAAAGATGAGGAAATAACCAGTTTTCCAGGGTAGCTTTGCTTAATTGGGGTAAGCATTGTGTTCCATTCTCTGATTACACTTTCAATATGACAACATCAGTTTATTTACTACACAGCTGTAGTTCTCTGCTGCGAAGTAAATATGTTGCTTAGTGTGTGAGTCAGGAGAACAGAGTGTCTGGTTGAGAACTATGTTATGATTAACACAGCCATGGAGGTCAGATGAAGAGTTTTTTTAATGTGGGGTGAGTGTTGAAGGAGAATTGGAGATCTTGTATAATTTCTTAAGCTTTTAAAAGTACAAAGAAGTAGAAAGCCTGCCTGATCCTCAAGGAGTTCATAAACACTAGTGAATTCTTTTAGTCTTTTATTCTTCAAACTAATTATAGCACTGGAGGGGAGGTGGCATCCTGTTTGTGAATGACTAAAGTAGGCTTCTTGAAGCTTTTGTTTCCATAGGTTATAGTAAAAAGTAAAATAACTTTCAGGTTCATGAACTCATCTGGTTTTAACGTCAAACTTTGTTTTGGGAGACGATAAGGAGAGGAAGATAGTGTGTTTCCAATACAGCTTTCAGTAAAAGGATACAAACATCAACANAAGGGAAAAAATTCTCATCATCATGGAAATAACCACTACCATTGCTTTGAATATTTACTAGGCCCTCAGTTTCAATTCCTTATTTGCCTGGTATATACTACATATATGTGTTCTTGATCTGTTGAATTCCATATGATTTTTCCCCTGCTGCAAAGAAATTCTTGTTATTTACTACAAATTCTTTCAAAAAAAAGTCTGTATTTTCTTTGTATTTGCACTTTACTCTTCAAACCTATCACAGCTTTTGCAGCCTTCCCACTCTGCTCTTTAGAAAGATCAGGTTTCAGCTGCAGATCCCCAAGAGCATGTGGATTGGTGATTATGGAGGTTTTTGCCGCTGTGGTCCCTGATTTTATCCTTCTCTTTCTATTCACGGTTACGTCTACTGTTTCTGTATCTTCTTTTAACTTTCTCCAAGTGTTATCTTCTGCCCACTGTTCCCTTAAGCCTTTGCAATGCATTTTCCTGATGGACTGCTGTCAGCAGGGGGAGCATCAACAGCATAGGATACTCCCCTTCAAGTGCTCCTAGGCCTTAATGGGAGGAACAGTGACAGACTGGCTGGATTTGGTACTCTACATGTACCAAAGACAGTTCCATGTTGTAAAGAGTTGATTCATATGCAAAAATATAGAGACCTCTTCATATTTATAGGGAATGGAAAAAATAGCAATCTACAACGTTTTAGAGGCATAGAAAATGTAGGACTGGTGGGGGTTGATCTCCTCTCAAGTCACTAGTGGTAGAACAAGAAATGGTCTCAAGAGGAGGAAAGATTTCTTCACTGACAGAAGTAGCCAGGGATTGGAATAGGCTGGCCAATGAGGTGATGGAGTCACCATCCCTGGAGGCATTCAAAGAATGAGTAGATGTGGCCCTGGGGGACGTGGTAGAGTGGCTGATCTGATTTGAGGACCTTCTAGGACTCTTCCAATGTTAGTATTTGCATGATTCTATGATCATGATTTAAGTCTTCCCCCAATCTTTTTTAATTATTTATTGTAGATGTTAACTTTTTGTTACATCCCTTGTTCAGCAACTCTCTAGAGAGTGAGATATTTCTCTGCTGGTGAATTTCAAGCCAGTAAATTATGTTGATACTGACAAAATAGAAATTAAACCAATTTTGAATGTGCTGGTATTGAAATAAAATAACTGGGTAATCTGCACTGTCTGGACATGCTGTACTGTTGGCTGACTCTTTCCTTTCATGACTCATTGTTTTCTGGTAAATGTTGATTACCCCTCCATTTGCATTTGTGAAGACCTCATCTAAGCAAGGCTGTTGCAATTAGTGCAAATATCACTAAATTATCAAATGTGCTTAAGGGAAATAGGTGTACCCTGGATTCTGTCTTAAATATCCTGTGTTACTATACAGACTGCAAGATAATGAATACTTCCATGGAATTAGCATACAGTATTTTAAGGTACACAAGGAGGGATGTTAGCAACTTCTATTTGCAAAAAACTAAGTAAAATTCACTTGAAGGTCTTACAAGGAGTTGCATTTAAAGAGTGGCTGCAAAGAAGATGGAAACTCCCTAGGAGCCACATGGAAAAGGTGCAGGGTAAGGGTAAAAGTTATTCCTGGAGATATTCCACTTAGACACAAGAGGAAAGTTTTTCAGAGTGAAAGCAATGAGCTGTTGGAATAGTTCCCCCAGGGATGTGCTATACTCCTCAACATTGGACATTTCTAAGATTGAGCTGGTGCTGGACAATCTTATCTAGACTGTGCTTTTGACATGAACAGTTGGACCACCTGATACTTGAGTTTCCTTCCAACCTATGTGGTACTTCAGGTTCCTTCCAACCTGGTATTCTGTGACTCTGTGAAGGAACCTATATGTTTGGTCTACTTGTTTACGTGGAGGTTGAGATAAAAATATGAATTTAAGACTAAACTAATTCTTTCTTCAAGAGAACTAAACACTAGATAAAAACTAACCTTTTAAGGATCTCTTACCACAAAGGAGTAGGGAACCCTGGTCTTTCTGTAGTGCTGTTACTTGGGTGTATGGACTTGTGCTAGGGTTTGCCACTCTGTCAGGTAAGGTGAGTAATTTGTCATCCACTTCATGACAGCATCTACTTATGGAAAAACAGACAAAGTGTCACTGTGGCTGGATTCTCTGGATAGCCTGATGAGGCAAGCATTTTCTGAATACATTTAACTCACAGATATTACACTGCATTCTGCCCCAGTAAATTATTTTCAGAGGCAAGTATGGTGCTGGCCTATATGGTGGTGCACATTTTTCTTAGAGCACTCTTCTACATTTAATTTCTCCTTAAGCTTGTGGGACTTTCAGTTTGATACCTCCAAGCTAAGGAGACACAGTAGTGCACTTTACTCAGCTCAGCAGTGAATGTTCAGGACCAAGATCAGGGACAGAGAGACTATGACTGGCATTAGGACTTACAGCTGATGCCAGACTCATAGCTTCTCTGGAAAACATAGGAAGAGCCTTCCTTCAACCCCGTAACTCCTTCTGGTCCCTTTCAATTAGAATCAGACAAGGCTTCCCAGGCTTTGGCACTGGCAACATAGGTTATGGGACTGTGATCTTTTTTTGGTACCAGTTGTTGCCTGAGATAGGTATGTGTCTTCTTGGTCTATGCTTGTGTTCCACCGTACGTGCTTCTTGTAGCACAGCACCAAAGCATGCCATTCTTTAAAATATATACTTATAAATGTCATTTTATAAAAATATACTTATTTAATTTACAAATGCAGAAATATTGTACTTCTATTGAGAAGAGCAGAAACCTAGAGGAGTGTTATAAGGTCATGTAGGAAGATTCCTGTATAGCAAGAACTTGAATTTTCCTCTTCAAAGTCCTAAATCAGACCCTGAGTGAGCTGATCTTCTTTCTTCTCTCCTGTCACTGTTTTGCTAACAAATATTGTGAAGTTATTTTTCTCCTTGGCTGATCATTTACAACAATTTCATTCTGCAAATTAGGTGAATGCATTCTTAAACTAGTAAATCAGTCAGTATATACACTATTCCTGTGTATATACACTATATATATAATATATATAATATATATATTTATTTATTTTTATTTATTTATATATAATATATATATAATAGTATATACACTATTCCTGTTCCTTTGAAGACTCATCCAAAGATCACCGAACCATAGAATCCCCTAGGTTGGAAGGGACCTCCGAAAGTCATCCAGTTCAATCCCCTTGTACTGAGCAGGGACATCCTCAGATAGATCAGGTTGCCCAGAACCTTGTTTAGCCTCACCTTGAATCTCACCAGCAATGGCACCTCAACTATCTCTGAGTGCAATGCTCCAGGTAAGGTCTCACCAGAGTGGGACACGGACATAGAATCACCTTGCACAGTCTGTTGAAATATTTCTTTTGATGCAGCCCAGGATATGGTTGGCTTTCTGGGCAGCAATCATACATATTCAGCTCATGTCCAGCTTTTCATCCACCAGTACCTCCTGCAGGGTTACTCCCCATCATATCATCCCACAGACTGTATTGATATCATGAATTGCTCTGTCTCAAGTGCAGAACCTAGCACTTAGCCTTGTTGAACTTTGTGAGATATACAAGGCCCCTCTTCTTCACTTTGTCTGGGTTCTTCTAGATGATATTTCATTTAGAAGATTATTTTCAAACAAAGATGCATCAAACTGAAAATTCTGTTGAGTTCATACTGTCAAAAGTGTTTAGAAGTGTTCTGGACACATCTACTAATTTTAGCAATGCTGTCTTGTTAATGAAGCAGAATGACGAGATGATTGGAAACACTTCTTGGGTAACTTTTGGGACTGTTTGTAGAATAAAAATGGACCCCCCCATGTTTTAAAACAATAATAGCATGAAAAGTATATAATTTGTCAATGAGGTGTTTTTAACAGTTGATTATTTTCTAAAAAAACTTACAGAGATAGCTATTTTCTTTAATTTTTTTTTTATAAATTGGGAAAAATGTGCAATTGAAGGAAAAGAAAAATGCATTAGTTGCTGTTTCAATGTTATCACAATCTTCAGGAGATTTGAATTTCAAAATATATTCATTTCAAGATGTTATTTGCTGTAGATTATAATATAAGGAATCAACTTAGACACAAAGTTTTGATTTGAACTAAAACTGTTTTTCTACAGAAGGGACAAAAATGTGCACCGCCTTGGAGAGTGAATACATGATGGTCATCATTGAAGTATGCTCACTAAAACCACAGACCTTTCAGATGCTGGCAGTAGTTTGCTTCTGATAAATGCAAGATGCCTCCACCGCACACAGGGTAAGAGTGCGGTGAGACTGCAGAACCAGCTTTGAACTGTAGTGAGGTATTTGCTGATGAGAAGTGATCAGACAGAATTACTTTTTTATTTTGGTACTTCTGTTGTGAATTTACCTCAGGCTGAACTGCACCCCATTTTCACTGCAAATTTGCTCATCAAGGCAACAGAATCCTTTGCAAAGAGAAATAAAATATATTTATGGTAAAGTATTGATTTCTCTCAATCAGTTTGTGCTGTCTTCAGAACAAAAGCCCAAATTTCTGCATCTTTCTTGACAGCTAAGCTTTTGAACATCTTTCAGCTTTCTCAATTATCCATTAATCTCAGAAACCAGCTTATTATCACTGGGGAAATACTCTTCTAGAAAACTATTAAGAAGATCATTTCAGTGATTATAAGGAATAATGACCACTTTCTTTCATTAGTGGCTTTCTGGTTCTAATCAGACGTTTAGCACATTCACCAAACGAGGATGTACAGCATATGTTAAAGGAAATGTGTGTGTACCATATGGCTAAGAAGAATATATGCTGTAAAAAATGTACAGAGTGAGAGGAAGAGCAAGATAATATGGCTGAATTCATTAATATTATATGATTTTATTTTTATGGGGCTGCAATATGAGGGCTCTTAAACCTGGCTGAGTTTTATTTTTAATACTTGAAGTTGCACTTTCTCTTCCCTCCTCCTAATCAGATGATGCTACAGTCATGAAATTACAAAGACAGAAATCCTACTGTTTATATATTATTGTAGTGTCTAGCTCCAGCTTCAGCAGAGTTAAAGTACCTTGAACTGGAAACCCCAGCAAGAGAGGCTTATCATGTATTGCCTGGATGTAGGATTTCTGTATTGCAAGACAGCACTCTGATAATTTCTAAGTACCAAAACCATGTACTCTGGCTTACCTTCAAAAAAAGTAGGCTCTAAAATAAATTTAAAGATTTCTTTTAGAACTTGGCTGGACTTCAGAAAGAGAATTTTGCCATTGCTCTGTTCATCTGCTATTAAGGTTTGAAATCAGGAAGCATCTTGAGGTCAAATCACTAGAATGAAGAGCTGAAAGGAAAACCTTTTGATTTCCTAACCAAGAACCACGATTTTTTAAGAGGTGTTCTTGAAAAAACATAGGTTTCTTGCTGGATGATAGCATGAAATGCACATGGCATCATAATATAGCACAAATTGTTATCTGATATTTGGCCCTACCTTGTTGTTCTTTGGAATTTTGCTGGATTCTGTGGTCAAAACTGCCCACAGTACTGATGTCTTCAGCCATTGTATCAACAGAGAAAATCTACATTTGGTTGGGTAATTTTCTAAACATTTATGAATATAAATCAAAAGAAATGATCAGAGCATAAACAGGTGATGCATAGAACCTCATTTTATTGATACCACTTTTCAGAGAAGCACTAATTCTTTAAATGTGAAGAAGTGAAGCACTCAGCTTTCCCTTAGGCTGTATATTGTAAAGTCATGATTGTACATACAGTGTTTATAAAATTGCTCACATAGATTATATCCTCTGACTGCTACTATTATGGTTTATTTAACAGCAATGTCTAAAAACCGTGCTCATTCATTAATATCCTGACCTTTTTCTCTCTTGATAAGCATGTTATCATGGTTGGATTGATTGATATTTATCAATATTTTAAATTAAAGTAACACTCATGATTTAAAGGAGGTAACTGAGTATGCTCCAGTTCTTAGCGTATAATTTAGGCTCAGCTAAGCATACACAAGACCTTACTTGTTGGAGAATCAGAGTAATAGGTGTATAAATCCATATTAGGTTTTTCTTTCTGACTTTTGTTTCAAGTATACCTGGTAGATTTATTGCTTTGACTGTGCTCCAGTAGTCAGACTCCCTGTGGTGATTTCCCAAAGTCTACAAGCCTGAATATACCCTTGCTGCTGCAAAAGATTATGACATCATGGATGTTAAAAAGAGAATGAATGATGTGGTTAGCCATGCATTCAATATATTACTAGAGAGAGGAGGTTATATAGAAACATGGCCTTTCTGTCAGATAGAATGAATGAGATATATAATTTGTTTTGTCCTTCTCTTAAAAGAACAAGGAAAAGGAGATAATCTGTCTTAATAAGGGCATGCTTAGAGTATCAACCAACCAGAAAGCAATATATTTTTAAACATCCATAAGTGATCCCCTTATTAAATTAGGATGTTGAGCTGAATTTAAGGTATCAATACATAAATCAGTCAGTCAGTTAAATTAGCCAGTTTTATACTGATAAATGGGAGTTAATAAAGCAATTACTTCTTTCTGAACCATAAGGCTCTGGTTTCCAAATCAGTCGTATGAGTTATGGATTACTGACATAATTTACAAGTTTTCATTTATGTGACTTATACCCTAGATTTCTGAGGAATTAGTCCATTATTGTATTAAATGCACAACAAACCAGCGTTTGCCTAATGTTAAGGCTGGGGCAAAGCAACAAAACTCTGACTTCTCAATTTATGGTGACACAGTGTTCCCTACTCTAGCTGCTGTTGCTCATAACATACAGCGAGTTAAGGACAGAATTGTTGCCTTAATATTGAAGGTCATGACTTTTCAATGTGTGTGTTGTGACCTGTGTTCTATACCTGGAAACTTTTGCCTTTTTTTCCCCTCTTATTTTTGTGAGCACACAGCAGTAGCAGGCAGTTCTGCACCTATGTTGGCCATTTGCTCTGAAAGAGGTGGTATTAAAACTTGTAGGTGTATTGCCTCATAACTTTCACTTTTTCTGGTTTTATGAGGCTCAACTTTGTATGGGTTTATGTCATTGTGGGGTTGGAAACAATGTAAGTAAGGTCAAGCTTATGTAGGGTGTGCCGTAAATAAATATTCATTTTGATTTTTCATAAGCTTTTCTCCTTTTAATGGTTACTGCCTGGTATTTATCTTCTTTTTCTAGACAGAAATAACATTTCTTGAGCCACACAAGACTTGAAGAGTTGCACAAAGTAACTAAAGTTAGGCAGAACATTACTGAAATCAAATTACACACAAAACAATTCTAAAACTCAAGAAAGAGGTAGTTGTTTGCAGATTAAACCTTTTGCTATCTTCTACTGTGTAACTGGTTAGAAACACAGTAACATCAGTGGTGATAGCTATTAGGAAAGAATAAGAAACTCATTTTGGGATGAGTCCTTGATGCATAACAATGGTACCTGTGTAGTTCTATTCATTCATTGTTTCAAAAAAATCCCGAAACTGTAAATGAATATTCTGATTTAAAGTACCACAATTTTCCTGAAAAACATACTGGGTTGGGAAGGAAAAAACCAGAACATTGAGAAATAAAACCTGGCTGTGTAGTGCCTGAGGCACTCTGGATTAAAGGAATGAATAAGAATTTAGAAACAAGAGGACCAACAGCCAGTCAAAGTGGAATTCTCAAGGGAAAACAGACCAATTGGCAAGATCTATGTGGTCAAGACTAGATCCGGTGCAAAAATCAGACTGTTTTACAGACTAGCAGACTTAATGGGGGTCTGGTGAGAGTGTAGATTTAATCTCCTTGTTTGCATTGTTATATTCACCTTTTGGACAATGTAGAAATTTGATCTAGAAGTAAAGCATGGGATGAACCTTTCCAGATTTCCTTCTATCTCCACAACATACCTCTAAACAAGTAAAGGATAGTAAAGGCTCCTAGAATCTCTTTCTTAAAGGCATGGACAATTTTACTGCAAAATGCAGAATCAGTGAACTTACCCACTCCCTATAAAGAAATTATTTTCATCAATTAAGGGAAATTTATTACAATAATTTAAGTTTTTCCCATTGAAATGTATTAAAATTCTCAGAAATTCCCCAAAATTTTTATACACCAATATATGGAAAGTGCGTTTGGGGGATTGGACTGGATGATTTTGCTAGGTTGCTTCCAATTGGTAATGTTCTGCGATTTGGTCTAGGTGTCCTGCTGTGGCAGGGGGGTTGGATTAGATGGTCTTTTGAGGTCTCTTCTGATCCCTGATGATACTATGATTATATATTTGAAAGCTCATGGGTTCTAATCTTGAAGTATCAATGATCCAAGTAATAAACCATGACAGAAGTAGTTAGGTGCTTATCCCCTGGTATGTGTTTGAGACCAAACATGGGTTTCAGACATAGAGCTTAATTAAAATGATTCTAAGGAAATATTGTAATGGGTTTTGTGTAATTTTACCAAAATTTAGCCTTAAGACTTTTGTAATTGGATAATATCTATCATGTCAAACAGCTTCGACCAGAGCAATTTGGCCTGCACAGCTGGCATTAATGTTATCATAAGAGAATCAATAATCTACCAGTAATGCTGGTGTTATGTATCATCTGGAGCACATGCCTGGCTAACAGAAAAGTAAATGGATTTAAATAAAATATACACTTTTTATATTTTATATCATATTGACTATGATACATTCCTAATAAAATATTTAATCATCTTCATAACTGCATTAAAAAGCCCAGTGTTTTGTAAACCTAACAGAAACTGGTTAAAGTGTGTGAACCTTTCCAGTGTTGACAGGAGGGACCAAACTGCTTCCATTCACACACCTTTCTTTTTAGCCCTAACAAAAATGAAATTTACTAGTAATTGTAAAGAAGTGGAATTTTGACAGAACTTTACTTTTTCCATTCATTCACATATAATTTTATGGGATTGTTGATAACATAATTTACTATACTATACCTTCTAGGCTGCTAAAGCAAAACTGTACAGTACATAGAGCACTACCAGGGCGGGCTGGTCTGGAGACAAGCTTTACCAAACCTTTCATCTGCAGGCTCTTGTTTAAAGAATGTCAAGATCCATGTTGAAAAAGGAATTTGGGAATCTGATCTACAGTCTCCTAAGTACAGGAAAAAAATCTCACCCAAAACACCATAAAAAGAATAAGAGCTGATAAGAAATTAATAGTGACTGAAAGGACAGTGGTCTGTATAAAGGAGGTTGTAGAAAGGTAAGGGTCGGTCTTTTCTCTCAAGTCACTAGCTATAGACCAATAGGAAATGGCCTCAAATTGTGGCAGGAGAGGTTTAGATTGGACATTAGGAAGGAAATCTTCACTGACGAAGTGGTCAGGGATTGGAACAGCCTGCCCAGGGAGGTGGAGGAGTTACTGTCCCTGAGGTTGTCCAAAAAAATGTGTAGATGTGGGCATGGTAGGGTTGGGTTGATAGTTGGACTTGATGCTCTTGGAAGTTCTTCCAACCTTGATTTCACAGTCACCAAATCATTAAAAAGTATTTAGAATACTTATTTATTTATTCTTTGTACAAGGACTCAGTCCATAAAAACAGTGACAGCAGGCTTGGTTTCTCTCCCCACATAACTGAATGTTGGTCACAGTATACTATGATAAGGAGTTGTTAGCTGTAGAATGCTACAGAAATCAAAAATTTTAAAGTAGTTACTTTCAAACAGTACCAAACCAGATTGTGTCTGCTCTCTACTTGTTCTTTGTATCCATATATGACCACTGTTTGGATTGGAACACTGGGCTATACAGATCTTTGTATTGATTTAGAATGACTATTATACTGTCATAATCCATTACTCCTTTGACATCCTTAATTGTCAAGAACTTAAGGAAAGACAAAATTCTCATCTCCTAAGATTGATTTTTACCCCATCTCCCTAGTTATTAATCCATGTTAGGTCTTCCTCTTACTCTGCTGGGTTTTCTTCATTTTCCCTATTTTCCTTCTTGTCCCATACACTCCTTGTAACATCGTTATTAGGAGGACTCTGTAGAATGTCCTTCCTGTGTGTTGAATATTGGCATTCTGTTGGGCCATGTCCGGGTTTTACAGACAATAGCTTTTCCTTTTGCATGTTGAGCATCAATCTTGAACTAGTTTCCTTCAAACCCTGAAATGATTGTCTGAACAATCTGAGGTCTCTTGTTACAAGAGCAGAGTATATCATCAAAACAAAGTCCAGCAAATTAAGCAGATACATGTAATGCTCTGTTTAACAAGTTACCACCACATTATCTGAAACCATCAGCACAATATTCCACACATTAATATAAGTAAAAGAAGCACTAATACAGACTTGATTTAAAAGTGCACAGTCTCGTCTAGTATTTCCTTCTATGCTAGGCATCTGACGTTTATACAATAATGACAGGTCACTGGATAAAAGTACAGCTTGTGAGAACAACACAGCTGAGAAAACAGCTTGTTTGTTTTTGAATCTCTAAAATTGGCATTGCTTAGAATTTGTTTTAAAGACAAACCACATCAACATCAAACCACATGAGCCTGGTGGTATGTCTAAGCAGCCTGCAGCAGCAGGTGGTATGTCTAAAACACCCTCTCTGTCAATATGGTCCTGACTTCTGTCTATGAATGTTATGCCACTTCTATATATCCTACATGGTGAGAATTCAGCTGCTATGCTACATTGCTTCATAGACTCATAGGGGTGGAAGGGATCTTCAAAGGTTGTCTAGTGCAATATCCCTGCAACAAGCATGGACATCTCTGACTAGATCAGTTTTCCCAGAGCCCCATCAAAACTTGAACATCTCCAGAATGGGACCTCCATCACCTTTCTAGGCAACCTGTTCCAGGGATGCACCACCATCAGAGTAAAGAACTTTTTCCTGATGTCTAACCTAAATCTACCCTTTTCCAGCTTAAAACCATGACCCCTCATCCTATTGTTCCCTGCCCTACTGAACAGCCTTCTGACAGGCCCCCTTTCAGGTGTTGGGAGGTTTTGACCAGATAAGAACTATACTATCATATCCAATTGTTCTGAATTAGATTGTTTACATTTACCTCTTTTGATCGACTAATGGTTCTAAATGCCAGTGTGACCATGGCAGTTAATGTATGCAAAACCCAAAATGGTTTTGACTTTGAAAAGAAAAACATGTTGGATCATGTTCAGGCATCATGTATTTAATGTTCCCAAAAATGTTGCTGATGGGTTGATTTTGATAAATGGTTCTAGTTCTCAAAAGAATTTACAAGTATTACATTATGACTTGAGATTATTAGACTGGTGCATTATCATCTATCATCTGAGTTAGACCGGCATGATAATAGTTACAGATAACTCATTACACATCCCTGCTATTGCTCTTCCTCTGGTATGGGTGATATTACTGATACTTATTCACTCATGCTGGTGAATTTGATGGAGATATTTTTGATTAAAAGAAGGAAATATTTGCTTTCAAAAGAGCATTGATCTAAGAGAATAAGATTCCCCTACATGTGTTAAATAACACAGTCAGAGGGTTGCTTTGTTTTTCATTTTAGTTTGTATTTATGTCTCTGAGGGGTTTATTTTTAGATCTCATGTACAAAACAGGAAAAAAACTGCAGTAACACTTCTTAGGCTGCAAAGATACAGTGAAATACAACCCCGTATACTCATTTGGACTACCATGAGATGCTTCATAGTAGTAAAACCAATAGAATCCATTGTTATTATGTCCATTCACTACTCTCTCCCTGGAGAAGCTTGAGTGCCTCTCATTTTGTGTAGCTCATTGGCCAGTGCAGGCAGATACCCTTTCCTTTGCTTTTGAGCACATGGCTGTATGGGCTGTGTAGGTGCTGGGAAGGTGCAGGAGTCCAGAGGTGATTTTTCCTCTGCATGCCAATAGCAGACTCTCAGGTCTCCTTCTTGTGTTGAATCTCCACTCTCCAGGGAAGATCTGCAGTCTCTTGACATAGAAGAGTTAAACTAGGGGGGAAAGGCTTTTACAGGCTCTGTAAAAGTCAGGTTTTTCTGGCAAACAGCAGCAAACTTGCTAGGCTTTCTTCATTAGAGTCATTTAAGCCATCAGCGTCATTTTGTGAGGACATCAAACATGTGTACACCAGATGCCTGCAATGCAGAGCAGCGCTACGAACCTGACTCAACTTAACAATAATCTGTGGACAGCGGGTGTGAACCTGAGCTGGGCCAACACCTCATCAGACTGCATGGCTAATTGATTTCAAAATTAGAGTTGGTATTTCTGAACAATAATCTTAAAAGGCAGCAATAAAATACATCAGAATCCTTTGAGCTAGCCAAGCTTTCATCCAAATGGCTTATTACAAAGAGCTGGCACACCTGAACTTTGGCATAGACAAATAAATCCCAAAACAGTAAATGGAAACCACATTTGGCAATGGGGGTTTGTCAAGAGAAGTTTGTAGTCACCAGGAAACAAGATTTTGGAACTTTTTTTTTTTTTTTAGTTTAGTGGCAGGAAATCATTCACGGGATGTATTTTACTCCAACTGCTCTGATTTGTGCAATGAATGGATGAGTAGTGTTGAGGAGAGTATTCTTTTCTTAAATTTTTTTTGGTAACATTTCACAATCTTCAGAATCACAGAAGCACTAAAAGCACAGCAAGGGTTACAGTTATCCCAACAGTGATAACTTAATTGCATCTGTCGGCCTCCCTCTTTGAACTTTGAACTGCTAGCTTGTGGCATCATTGTCCAAAAGGATTTAGATCTGACTTTTGTGTGGTTACAATAAATTATACCCAAGTATCTGAGCAATGCTTGGAATCTTATCTTGAAGGCAGGATGAGGCATCTCACTTAAAGGGTGGTATAAATTTGGAATACAAACCTCTCCAGGGGAAAGAATTTCAGATCAGGTAGAAAAGGGTTTTTTTTACCTTTGCAATTGAATTATAAGAAAGTCAAGAATTGGTAAATAATTTTATTTGTTTTCTGAAATATTTCCTGAAAACAAGGGCTCCTCAGAACTACTTACAGATAGGACTAAGATGACCTGTGAAGTACCTGAAATTCATTAGGGCAGCTTGGCTCTACCCATGGTTTCTAAATAGGTTTATATATTTGAATAAAGGTGCAATAGTCTAGAGGCAACTGCAGCTTTCATTATTAATTTATTTGTGTAATGTTACCTACAGCCCTGTCACTACTTTCATGCTTAAAGTTAGTGAATAGGTTTTGCTATTCTGACGGTCTCAGCTTGACTATGTGATAACTGAGATAGTTCTGTGCAGTTTGGAGCAATTCTGATCTGTTCAATTTATATTCCTGTTAAGGTGGTGTCAGAATTAACTCAGTGTGAGTCTTGACGGTAAGGTTTACATATTCACAGTCCTAAGACAAGAAAGAGTACAGAATTATATGCTACTTTACCAGTGTCTTTCAGCTCTGCATCTGACAGATGGAGTAATCTCAGCTTTAGACACTTGGCTTTTTTTTCTCTGTTTGTGTCTAATTACAATTTTCAGGCATGGCCTGATTCTCGTCTTCTTTGCAGCATGCGTTTCCAGATGGTTATTCATGCAGGCAAAATTGGTCTGTGATATGCCAACTTTCCGATTACACAGGTCCCAATTCAGTTACACATGTTTAAATCCAGCCTAATTCTATTAGCTGCCAATCTGTAGTGCTGTGAGAGGATAATCAGACCTTGAAGATTCATCTTGCCATGTCGCTACGCCCACTGCTATATCTCTTGATCTTGCCAATGTATTATTGAGTCTCCAGTGGTCTGGGCATGCAAGGGAGAAGTAGTGTACATTACTTTTTAGTAATATATAATATGATTGTCATTAATTTTGGAAATGTTCTTCAGTTGCACATATCTGGGATATGTGGAGCAACTCGAGTTTTGACTTATTCAGGTTGTAAAGGTGGTTGTTCTCAGTATTTCCGTGCAGTAAAAGGTGCTAAAATAATGGAGGTTGTATTATCTCATGGTCAGTTTTTTGGTACAATGACTTGGGTTTCTCACATCCATACACATGTTGACTTAGCATCCAATTGCTTATCTGTCAAAGCTCATCTACTTGTTTGACTTTAAAATAACTTCAACATGAAAATAAAGACCAGTGGGACAGATTCACACCTCTCTTACATCTGCTTAAACCAAGTGACTTCAGCAAGGATTTTGCAATTCCAAACAAGGACAGATTTGCTTCTATTACTCATCATGACACTTCCTTTGCTTTGTGTAGCATAAAATCACGGACCTGGTTTTGGAAAACTGAATAAGAGACTGTCATTTGTAACTTAACATGACCTGCTATGTGTTGGCATTTTCCTCCTACTTCTACATGCAGCCATATATAAAGCAAAATAATACATCAAAGTGATGCAAACAGCATAACAAAAATATGTCTACAAAGTCCTTTGCCAGCTGGTTCTCCTGTATGTTTTAGATTAGCTGCCAGAGAGTGCTAGTGCTGGACCACCACAGGAGAAACAGCTAGGGGACACTGTGAATGTTCTCATGCATAGTATTAGACAAACACCTGGGTCAAATTAATCTGGGCTTATCCACTGTGAAAATTCACAGGGTTTAATGGGCTTTCCTTACCTGTGAAGGGGTGGTCTAGTTATAGGGCTTCTGTACAAAGTCTGATGCAGGGGAGCAGATTTCAGATTTCTCTGTGTTAATGCCAAAGGTCAAATCCTATAGTAAGAGGCAAACAGGTGGGAGGTAGTGTCCCACAAACATTAAAATATAGCAAATGTATGAATTCCTTAGTTTTCCTTAATTTTTGAGTTTCGAAAAGCAACTTAGGTGTTACTGAATCAGTGTTCAAAAGAAAACTATTCTTACACCTATGAGAAAACAGAGTAGAGTGGCTTTCTGTGTTCTGCAGGAATATTTTATTCTGGAGAAAGATAATGATCCATGTGTGATGTCTGTACTTCTATATAATTAGTTTAAAACCTTTCCCCCTATTTATATCTTAGACAACTCTAAGCAAAACCAATTAATTACAAGTAGGTTCTCTATTTTCTCCAAGTTTAGTCATTATCTTTCTTTGATGTTAAAACACCAAACAGAATCGTGCTGTACTTTAAGCCACTTCAACTAGGACACAGTAGAACCAATAGAGAGGTGATACAGACTCATTGAAGAAATAAAAGCTTGGCTGTATCATGTACTTTTAAGAATACACTTCAAATACATCAACAGTCCCATTATCTGCCATGCATAAAGAGAGGTAATCAGCAGGTTTCCCTGCTCTAATGCAGCAGTTAAAATAGCTTTGGATCAGGGTTTGTTTGTTTGCTTTATCCATGCATTAGTCTTTGATAACAATGCTACAAACAAGACTCTGCTTGTCTGCTATATGGAGATGGATGAACTGGCTGCCTCCAAAACAAGGCCAGGAATCTGAGAAGATAACATGAGGGAAATCAGAAAGTAACTGGCATTTTTACAAGGTGGCTTCTACCCTGTTAGTATCGCCTAAGGTTATTGGACTGCTAGCTAGAGCAGCTTCCTAGCTTGATGCTTACATTTCTGCAAAACCTCAGTGTTCTCACCTGGCTCCCCCAACAACAAAAAGTGTTTGTAATAAGTTGTGCTGTGATTACTGCTTTACCTGTAGTGATAAGATTACAATCTTCTAATGTTACAGGTAAAGCCAAAGCCTTAACAGCAAGGTTTAATACCTATTAATATTTATTCAATACCTGTTATACGTAATCGGACATTTGCATTCGTGTCTGTCAGTGTATCAGACATTAGATTTTGCTTTTCATTCCTCTTTTTAAATGAGCTGGTCATCAACCTATGAGTTCAAAAAGAACAAGCAAGACAGAGAAAATGAAGCAGGTTCAACAAAATCATAATCTGAGTAAACTGATAAATCAAAGGGTAGGTGCTGTGCTTTGGAATAATAGAGAATTGAGGACTGTAAATTATTCAACAACCAACTTGAACATTTAAATCTGTACTTGCATATAGATCCACACAATGTGGCACATAGTGACTATTTAATGTCCAATTATCCAGAAACTGACTCATACAGAGACCACTGCAGGACCCTGCCACCACTGCAGGGTATGGGACATTTGGGATGAAGGAGAGTTACATGATTCTAATGTATAGTAGAAGAGAACACTCAAACACTGAAGCAATATGAGCTACCTGTACTACATCAGCTGAAGTGATATGGCAGCCCACTGGGAAGAGAATTGAAGACCTCTGGACATAGAGAGCTGGAAATATGAGCATAATGGTCTAGAGCTTGGCCCTTACAAAGGTACAAATGAAAATCCCAGAGGAAAAGGATGAAATAGACATGACAACAGCATGAAGAAAATAATTTGCAATACCTGAAATAACATTTGAAGGATACAATATATGGGTGTAACACTTGAATAAGACATTACATTGGGAGGGAGTTATCTGGGTTTCTTTCCCCAGATGTTGTTTTACTAAATGATATGGGCCGTTCCAGAATACACAATACACAAAGCACAGCCAGTTAAAGACAATGATGACAATACCTATCCTTCTGGTACTACTTCAGTGTGTTTGGCTCTACTGACCTAGGCTTCATGATGATGAGAGCCTAACAGATGTTGAGGAAAGTGAAAGCTATGTCTCTTCTCATTGTCAACTACATGGAAGTGTCATGGTGTGGCCTGACCTCTCAAAACAATGTCAGCAACCTTTTGGTCTAAAGGAAAGAATACAACTTAAGAAAGTGACTTAACGAGAGTGCTAATGATTTTACTAGTGTTGTATTATGCACATGTGGGCTTGTGGGATGTGACACGATAGGTCCTCTATTCTGCTACAACAGTAAGGAAGGGGCATATACGAAGGGCATGGGGTATATAAGTTACGCCATGTGGTAATAAACGCCATTTGCTGTTCATCATATTGGTGTACACCTCAGTGAGTGGTCAAGCTACGGTCTCCCAGAGGAAAACGAACAGATCATGTAATGTTCACTACAACATACTAGGAGCAGAAAGGCAAAGCTTTCATTTAGGCACCTAACCATTAGTTGTGTTCTACAAAGTATTTTCAGCTGTGGTAAAACATCTGGTACAGTCCTACCGCCTTCTAGGAAGCCATGCTAATTAATGCCAACTGAAGATGCTGATGGCAGTGATGAAATGGGGTGAAGAAAGAGAGTAGAGTTTGAAAGTGGAGAAATGTAAAAGAGATAATAATGACACGAAGTTATCTGATGGGTGGTATGAGGACAATAATGTCAAGATTAAACAAGATGCTGATTAATATGCCTAATCTTAAGCATATTATTTTCAAAATTGATTTACATTTTCTTGTTACCACTTTATCTCTATAGCTGTGGAAATCAATCTCTGCCATTTTTCTGCTTTTATAGCCTAATTTTTCCTTCTTTGTCCAGCATTATCAAACCATGCCACAAATTTGATTACAGTGCTGTGATGCCAAAATCTGTGGACCTGGCAAAATCTATCAAGCAGCATATCTAGGTAAGTGAATTAAAAAAGCATCTGAGCAGGTATCTGGTGTGTGTCACAGTTCATTCTTCCATAATAAACTATGTTCTCCTTCTCATTCATTTGTCAGTCATAGTAACTAAAGATTATTATTTGCTGTATGTACGTGACACCAGCAATTTGCAAAGTCTGTTGGCAAGAAAATCAGGTTAGAATGACAGAGTGAGAAATTAAGCAGAAGTCTGATGCAATTAGCTACAACAATCAGTGCTCTAATTTCTGATTTATTGTTTCCTGTTTTCCTGCTGTTTTCAGTCCATGCATACTGTATGTCCTTCATATAGGTCAAACAATTGCCTTATCAGTCCTTGCAAACCAAGAGGTCAGAGTTAACAATATTTGTTTAAGCATGCAGGATGCTTCCCACTGCAATTAGGAAATAACTACTACTAATAGGTCTTTGGTGCTATTTCCTCCTTTATACAACTTTGTAAAGAAATAAAAGTGATAGGGAATTCATATTTCACACTTCATAAATATTTCTTTCAGATACATTTGACTAGTAGCATTTTGTTTTGTTAAAATCACCATATTGATTCCACCAAATGGCAATCCAACAAGAAATGAATATGAAATATATATATGTATATACATTGAATAACAAGAGGTCTGTGGTATATTTTGCATTATATAATGCCAGACATTAAAAAAACCTCAAACTAATCCAAGTCTTGGTCCTGCTGAAATCAAGGAGAGTTTTGCTCCTGACTGCGAAGTGATTGCAACTTGGCCCTATAAAGTAGTTTTGGCTGCCTTCCTTACATTGTACAGAATTCACGGTCTTTGGATGAGCAATCGTTTTTAGTAATCCAGGACCATGCATAATTTATGTTTATACCATTCTTGCAGTTCCAGTAGGAATTCACATGACTATTTGTTTTGATTTGAAATCCTGACAGCAAATTCTACATCTCACAAGAAATATATTTACTATGTATATATTCAACTCTTCAGGTAACAGACACACTGTCATAAAAAGTGATGCTAGGAGAGTCTCTGAAAGGATATCTAGTCTGGCCTAAAAATAAACTAGAACTAAACCACTCCTGACAGAAGGTGGCTTAGCCTATTCTTTTATAACTCCAGAAACAGAGATCCCACAACCTCCTTATGTAATCTATCCCACTGTCTACATCAGCACTCTTACAGTTGATGACATTAGGAGAGAAATTTCAACCTAAATACCCTTACTTCAAATTATCCTCATTACTTATTGGACTTCCTACAGCAGACATGGAGATTAGCATAATTTTACTTCTCAATAATCTTTTACATAACTATGTCAGACCTCTTCTTCATCTTCTCTAAAATAAGTCATTGTAGCTGTTGTTCTTGAAATTCACATTTTCTTGATCTCTAGTAATTTTTTTTCTTTCTGCTGAGTCTTATCCAATCTTGATGAAGAGACTGCAGGACATGGTGGTGTACATACAGCTCCTGGATTTATACTTCCCATTGCAGTATCTACTTCACTGAAATGTTAAGATGCATTTGACACATAATAGACTATAAAATCCAGATCCATTTCTGTAGGACTGCTATCTAGGCATGCAGTTTCTCATACAATATTCGTCAAGCAGATGGTTCCTACTTAAATGTTTTATTTATCTTGATTGGATTGCATTCTATTTATTATTGCTTCTTTCTCCCATTTGTCTTGTTTACTGTGGATTCTAACCTTCTCCTCCAAAATGCTTGCACTCCTCCCAGCTTGGTGTCACATAAGTATTTAATAAACTTACTGCCATTTGTACTACCCAAGTCTTTAATGAAATGAATGCATGGCAGCAGACTCAAGATAGATTTCAGGAGAACTGTAATTGATAGAGCCTTTCAATGTACTGTTTCCCTTTCTTCTGCACCCTCACTACAGTAGTGTCAGGTAGAAATGTGACTTTTTTCTCCTGAAGTGAATTTAATACATATACAAAACACCATTGACTTTGTAAATGAAGACACAGAACATAATCTTTGGCTTACTTATCACCGGTTAATGTTTTGAGTGCTTAGAAATAGATGATCTGTTTACTTTTCGGTAATCTGAAGGTCTTCCATTGCTCTTTGATTCTCCTTTCCCCCAGTTCTGGGAAAAAGCACCATGTTTGTCTTTCTCTGGTGCTCCAGAACCTTGACATCTGCAGAGTTTCTACTTTCTAACAATTCTAGGATTGCTTCACAACTTAAATATCTATGTGAAGTCCTATGTAACTACTGCATCCTGAGGTTTCACTTGTGGTGTCAGTGATGATCACACAACCCATGTACTCTCAGACAACTACTTTTCATGAGCCAATCAAAAGAGCATTAGATTCTCTTACCCATTTTGGCAATGTCTAGCACTGCTAACAGAACTGTTGTCTGATCATTTCTGTTGACTATAAGACTAATTCATTTCTTACACAATTTGTCTTCAAGAAGAGGCACCTGCTCAGAGTC
The DNA here is from genome assembly GCA_013397515.1 of Upupa epops. Classification (NCBI taxonomy): domain Eukaryota; kingdom Metazoa; phylum Chordata; class Aves; order Bucerotiformes; family Upupidae; genus Upupa; species Upupa epops. The sequence goes on along the minus strand of VZRI01010182.1, from coordinate 506,848 downwards.
ACTGGGCGAATCAGCTGGAGTCAACAGCTCCCTGATGAGGAAAGGCTGAGGGAGCTGGGGCTCTTGAGCTTGGAGAAGTGGAGGCTGAGGGGTGACCTCATTTGTGTCTATAAATATGTGAGGGGTAGGTGTCAGAAGGATTGAGCCAGGCTCTTCTCATGGTCATCAGGTGATGGAACAAGGGGCAATGGGTGCCGGCTGGAACAGAGGAGATTCCATGTGAATATCAGCAAGAACTTCTTCCCAGTGAGAGTAACAGAGGTTTGGAACAGGCTGCTTGGGGGAGTTGTACAGTCTCCTTCTCTAGAGACATTCAAGACCCGCCTGTACCTGTTCCTGTGAGACTTGGTCTAGGTGATCCTGTTGTGGCAGAGGGATTAGACTAGATGATCTTTTGAGGTCCCTTCCAATCCCTAATGATTCTATGATCTCTCCAAGCCTCAAGCAGAACCAGAAAGGAGGAGTCATGACTGCGGCATACAATAACAGTAGAATTAGAAATTTGGAGCTATCCTAAAGAGCTAATCAAGGAGTTAATACTCGATGAGTTTACTTCATATCATGTAACATCTGCTACCTATAGAATTGTGTGACTTTGCTCCACCAAAGAGTGAGCAGAATGAAGGAAAAAAGACTGATGGAAGGGGAACTTGGCAGCAATATGAATTGCTAATACTCTTTTCAGAAAATAGGAAAGGAAAAACGCTTCAACTAAAGAATATTGTGCACATAATTATTTGGAGGAAAAAAAAGGACTAGGACGAAATAAAAAGTAGTATTTGAACTTCAATAAAGGGAACCTATGAATGGATGAATCACTGAATGTTAGGGGTTGGAGAGGACCTCCAAAGATCATGTAGTCCAGCTCCCCAGCCAGAGCAGTACCACCTACAGTAGGTCACACAGGAATGCATCCAGGTGTGTTTTGAATGTCTCTGGAGAAGGAGACTCCACAACATCTCTGGGCAGCCTGTTCCAATGCTCCGTTACCCTCACTGTGAAGAAGTTCCTGCTGATATTTATATAGAACCTCCTATTTTCTGGCTTGCACCCATTGCCCCTTGTCCTATACATTACAGCAAGCTAAGGCAGTGCTTTAGTTTCTGTTTTTGTTTATTGTGATGTGCATTGTCTGCTAGCATTTCTGGTCACTACTGAGGTTTTTACTTGTTTTTAATTTACTGTTTTCACTTAGAGGGCTTATGAAACCTTTCTTGTGTGTATTACTTATTTCTCTTGCACATCAAAGCATCACTTGATGAACAGGAAGAGCCTAGTTCATCCTAATTCACACAGGAATCCTTGGGTCAAAAGGGACGGCAAACAAAAAATTAGTAGGCAAATGTGTTTGTCTGATGGGATTGTAGGAGAGTATCACTGTACTGGGTTATCATTTAAGGCTATATAAAAATAAAGCTTCCCTAGATCACAGGACCCTCCCTGCCACCCACTCACACCCACCCACCTTAAGAGCCAACATACAACTGAAGATTTTTTGTTTCCTGTAACTGACAGCCCTTTACAAATTAACTTCTTAGCCAAATGTTCAACTTGCATCAATCATTATAGCTTCCTAGAAGCCAATTTACACCAACTTACAGTAGATGAAGATAGCTGTAGGACATCATAAAGATAAAAGAAACACTGATATAAAAACTCTTTTCACCATATCGGGGTGGTCAGAATATAAGGAATTGGGTTTTTTTCCAAAAACAAATAGCTTCTTGTCCAGTAAGCAAAGAAATCATTGTCAAACTCCCTCTTCTTGACATTATATTAATTCTATAGTATTTCTAACATAATAGTTTTCTTCATAACACCTTCATTCCCCCAAACTGAAAACCCTGGCACATTGGATGACAGCACATTAAGCAGAGAAATTTTTGTGACATCTATGAGACATTCCTCTGATATTTGCCACATAAAAAAATGTCAGAGGTTATGCAAACCAAAAACTGTTAACCTCACTAATTGCTTCTGCTGAAGACTCCTGTGGGCCTGACAGTCAGGATCTCTTGTACTCCTGTTCTCTCCCTGGGGAAGGAGAACAGAGAAGGAGGAGCTCTGAGTTGTTGATCTGTTGCTTTTCACTTCTCTCCCCAATAGAAAGTTCTTTAGTCCACAGTGAGGAACCTCAAAGTCACAACAGCATGTATTTCACATTACGAAATGAAAGGCCAGGGTATCTCAAACTGTAAGCAGCATGAATTGCTTTTGGAGTGTCATTATCAGATACTGTAATTTCAAAGGACGTAGTTTTACAGGCACTAATGTCAACTGTGTCTTAACATTCAATTGGCCAAATATGGTGCATTTTTACTACCACTGACTAAAGTATCAAAAATTAATATTGTAGCTTCTAGTTATAAGAAAGAGGGCTTAGGACTTGCTGACCTCCCTGTATTTATGCTCTTGGTTACAGCTGAGGCTGAGCACATGCTTCAATGCTCCGATGAATTAGTAATATAGTTTTAAAGAAGTAAGTAATTATTTCAGCAAAATTAACAACTTCTACATTTCCATCCGTAGGCAGTTATTTGCAGCAAATGTAAATCTAAAGTGACATTTTTAGTATAGCACCTAAATGAAATGTTTGTGGCTGATAATCATTCCCCTCGATTGTTAATGCTAGGTATTAGTTCAATTTTCTACAATTTCAGAAAACCGTCAACGCAACAGCATTGTGGTCTGTAACCAACAGAATATTTATAACCACCAAATTTTTAGCAGACTAATTTTGAGGGGATTTCTTCCCCCCGAAGTGAGCTAATCTTACTTATTTCCTTCAATTCCTTCAAAATTCTAATGCTAATTTTCTTTGCCAGTTAATTTGGGAGGTAGGAAATATAACTTGGGCTCAGTCCCCCTTGTTTGATAATTTAATACCAATATTACTTACTTTATTAGTTTTACTGGTAAATCAAGGAGCATGTTGCTGGAATCCAGCTGTGACCCCAGGCCAGGAACTTTCTGCCGGCTGTCACCTTCTGACAGTTCAGGCTGTTAATTACCTCCAACAGTTGGAGCACAAGCACCTCTCTGTCTGCCAGCTGGCAGCCTCTGCCTCACACTGGCAGCCTGAGAAGATTTAAAACCTGTAACAAAAGGCTGCTATGTAAACAGTTTATTGTATAATACACAATGGCAGCAGTAGACCCACATCAGGAATCAAAGGTATTCTCAGCGCTCATGAATCGTTAAGAATGGAAATGATGCAAGCCCCCAGTTGCCTCATTCCATCAGTCAGCAGTCAAAACTTGGAGTCCAAAGTGAAACGGTGCAAGCTAAGGCTTCTCAGGCTTCGAGTACTGGGATGGATGTAGGTATCTGAATTACTGCAGTACCATTGAACTGTACCGATTACTTTAACATGTGAAAATATCATGGCAAGACTTTACTTGCCTGGTGACATGCTGTTGACCAGCCAAGGGAAACTGCAAAAGCCATCTCTGAGGTTTTCTTCTCAGAAAAGTGATGCAGACATTGTGAGTGTGTTCTTAGTTCATCATAAATTCTCAAGTGCAACTAATATCCCCTTCAGCTGATGTACAGCAAGGCAAGAGCTCATGATTACACACCTGCCCAAGAAGTGGCTTGCATTACAGTTGCTCAAATAAGGCTTTTTATCTCTTTAATTGCATATAATTTAAGTTTACAAAACTGAACCACCCTAAGCAAGGATCAAAGAAAGGTGCCCAAACCCTTTTGTTAGCTTCAGCTAAATGGTTAGAGAACTTGCTGAGAGGATTGATCACCATCCATCCCAAGCTTGAGAAGGTTCCAGCTCCCATCTCTTTTGCCTGGAGAGAAGCCTGATAATTTCCATGTGAGCTTGGGTCACCTGGATTGCAAACTTGATGAAATCAAACAGAACAAGGAGCAGCATAATTGTGGACTAGGATGAGACTATTTACCCTGGCAGGGAGGTGTTCTGCATCACATCCCTGTTCTCTGTGATGCCCATGTATTTTATGTGCTGGCTGCTTGAAGCAATCATAGAATCATTAGGGATTGGAAGGGACCTCGAAAGATCATCCAGTCCAATCCCCCTCCCACAGCAGGATCACCTAGACTAAGTTGCACAGGAACAGATCCAGTCGGGTCTTGAACATCTTCAGAGATGGAGGCTCCACAACACCCCTGGGCAGCCTGTTCCAATGCTTTATTACCCTCAGTTCCTCATATGGAACCTCCTCTGTTCCAGCTTGCACACATTGCCCCTTGTCGTATCACTAGATGACCTTGAGAAGAGCCTGGCTCCATCCTTCTGACACCCACCCCTCACGTATTTATAGACATGAATAAGGTCACCTCTCAGCCTCCTCTTCTCCAAGCTCAAGAGACCCAGCTCCCTCAGCCTTTCCTCATCAGGAAGGTGCCCTACTTCCTTCATCATCTTTGTTGCTCTGTGCTGGACACCCTCTGGCAGCAATGTGTCCTTCTTGAACTGAGGGGCCCACAACTGGGCACAATACTCCAGATGCAGTCTCACTAGTGCAGAGTAGAGGGAGAGAAGAACCTCCCTCAATCTGCTAACCATCCCCTTTCTGATGCACTCCAGGATGCTGTAGGCCCTCTTGGCCACAGGAGCGCATTGCTGGCTCATAGTCATCCTGCTGCCTATTAGGACCCCCAGGTCCCTTTCTCCTACACTGTTCTCCAACAGGACAGTCCCCAACCTATACTAGTCCCTGGCGTTGTTCTTGCCCAGATACAAGACTACACTTACCCTTGTTGTTCCTCATTCAGTTTCTCTCTGCCCAGCTCTCTAGCCTGTCCAAGTCTTGCTCAGAAATCTATGGAGTTTTGCAGTCCTGAGATAACAACACAATCATGAGTTATCTCACTATTTCCATGTATATACGGAAATACACTGTGTGTATGTTAATTTTAATCAAATACATACAGGTAAGGAATATTCCCTACTAAGTTTTGCTTATCCCATTTAAGAGTGATCAGACATCTGCTATTCCTCTATCAGACTTAGGCAAAAGATGCAGTACTTGTAAATCAGATCTTCCTGGGGCTTTCAAATGGTATCGTTAGAATAGAATCATTTAAGTAGAAAAACCAAGTGTAGCATTACATTTTGCAATTTAGGATAAGAAACAAGTGAAAAAGACATTTCTAACAAAAATGTGGAAATTTTTTTCGGTCATGTTTTCCTCAGTCAAAATAGTCTCTTCTTCCCTTGGTACAATTATTACTTTTTATATAGAAATCAAATTTCACGTCAATGGTACCTTTTTTGTGGATGTCCCAATGTTGTTTATTAAATTTATTCTAAGAAACATTAAGTTTATGTTTCTTTATATAGATACAGTGCCCAGTGTTTTCAAGTAACTCATCTTTTGCATAGGCTTCATTGCCTAGTTTGCTTTTGAACATCAGGCACGGAAAAGCTCTATCTCCTTCAGATTTGGTAGGCAAAGAGACATTGGATCCAGAATAAAACTGTTAAGAAAAGGGGAAGCTGAATGATCAGCTTTGCAAACATCGGTGACGGCAGCCCAAGTTCACCTGCCTGGTCTGCTGACTGCTAAATGAGTCTAAGTCTCCCAGGTCAGAGGTGTCCACCTTATTTTTTAAAAAAGAACCATTTGGGAGTGGCCTTTATATAGCTACAGAGCACACAATTTCACTTCAGTACTTACATTCTGTGTATTTCTGACACACTGCTTATACATCTTTAGACTTGATGTGAGGAGGAAGTTCTTCACAGTGAGAGTGATGACAGCCTGGAATGGGTTGCTTAGGGAGGTGACTGGGGCCTGGTCCCTGGAAGTGTTTATGGCCAGGATGAGGCTCTGGCCAGCCTGATCTAGGGTGGGGTGTCCCTGCCCATGGCAGGCGGGTTGGAACTAGATGATCATGTGGTCCCTTCCAACCCTGACTGATTCTATTTCTTCCTAGGGAGGGCAATGGGGCACTGGAGAGGGCTGCCCAGGGAAGTTGTGGGGTCTCCTTCTCTGAAGATGTTTGAAACCCACTTGGACTTGGTCTGGGTGATCCTGATGCGGCAGGGGGATTAGACTGGATGATCTTTCGAGGTTGCTTCCAATCTGTAATGTTCTGTTCTGTGACATCCCATGTACATATCTATTGGAAGATGCCTTGCAAAAGATGCCCAGATGTGCAACTAGCTGCCAATATAAAGAGCCTGCCTTCACAGCAGCGGAGTTCAAGCAAGGTGTGTTTCTCTGCATTTTCCTCTCTACAGTTGTGGTAAACTTTTTGACAGTTCCCATTACTACGGCCACTTACACACACACACACACACACACACACACCCCCCCAGTTAACTGCTTCACTGCTGGCCCAGGAGTCACATCTGCCCAGTATTGCTGTATCACAGAGACACTCAGACATACCTGGTATCTATCAGTTAAAACAGCAAATATGGAAGTATATTGGCAAGGTTGTTATCTTTTTTTAATGTATTTGTAACATATTTTCTAGAAAGGATATTTTTTAACCAATCTATTGACTTCTAGGGATTTTACTTGCAATAATCATTAAAAGTTTTTTTCTGAAGATCTCTGTATTTTTCTCTCCATTCTGACATATGTTTGATTTCATTTCTGCTACAAATTTCCTACTAGAAACTCTTTATGGTCACTTAGGCCGTTTCATTATTTCAATGGAAAAAATTATTATAATTTTATTCATCACATTTTTCTATTTAGTTTTTTGGTTTTCCTGAAATAACTAGGTACCACATTCTAGTTCATTGATACAGTGCTGGCTTTTTAAGATGCTCTTATATTCAAGCTCTCACAAATTGCTTAAAATTTCAAGTTTTACATTTTCATTCACATTATTTAATTTTTCTTTGAGGGCTTTATTTTAAAACCATGCCAACCTCTGTTTCCATCCCTTCTTTTTGCCCTCTCAGGTGTATCTCTGCACAGACATTAGAGATTTGCTATATTTCACCTGCTTTTTGATTCGTGTGAATGGTCCCACTTCACTGTTACCACAGTAGTGATGAAGTTCATCACAGCATTGTGAGTGACAAAGAACCATGAACACAGGGAGGGCTCATGACCTATGATTTTTATGTTCCTTGTTACTCTCTGTCTGAAGCTCCTTATAACCTGTTCAGCAACTTGTGACATGAGCAAGCCTGGTGTCCTGGTGGTCCAGATGAAATATTTTACACTTGAGATTAGAGAAGATGGGGTGTGGGGGAGGTTTCCCTTAATTTCCCTTCTTTTTGTGATTTCCAGCACCATAGAGCAGAGGAAAGTGAAGGAGAGAGAGGTTCAGGAAGGAAGAGCCATCACACAGGCTTTCTTTGATCTGCTCCAGGTGAAGCTTTTCTGACCCAGCCAGAGTAGATCAAAGAAAGAAGCCAGAATACAGAGCACTCAAGTATTTCATGACTGTAGAAAATACTGCCACAAAAGTGCCCCTTTTCTATTTTGAAAATGGGCTCACCTTACATGTAATTTGTCATGGCACTTATTACTAAAACCAGATGATTACAATCTATTGATTATTTTATATCTCTCCATGAGGAAGGCATTAACTGTATATTGTCTCAGATAAAAATCCCTTGGCTTGTACATGTAGGGCACCATAAAATCAGTAGAAACAAATGATAACAAACTGCACATTTATTTTAATTCTGGAACTATATTTGCTTCAAGATATTCTAATTTCAAATATATAGTAATCTAGTAATTAATAGAGCATGTATCTTGATCATTCGTTAACCTGAACTCCCTTAATAATTCAGTCAGAGGCAGCAAACAAGCTGCCTTACCATGTTGTTGAATCTTTAGTACTGAGTTGTATTTAAAGAGCAGAACAGAACTGAATGAGGCTTAAGACCTGGCTTTGGCTTATGCACTGCACCAAGCTATGTGCTGCATGCTTTATAGCCATAATGAGATAACTTGCTGCCCCAAAGGGGCCTCTGCAAGGGCTTACCCTTGTGATTAACTTTTTGTGCTTTGAAGAGTCCTCCTGATCTCATGGATTCTTGAGGGTCTCGGGCAGGATTTTTCCCCACTCTTGTACATCACCTATAGGATATGTCCTTGGCACCAGCCACAGGGACGGTGCCTTGGCTGAAGTCACAACAAGCTTGCTTATGTGGTTTTGTTGTTTATTTTTTCACCCCTGTAGCTAAAGGCAAAGAGGAGCAGCAGGGCTGAGAGCCTGCTCCCCTCCTAGTCAGAGTGAAGGGTGCCATCTACTGAGGCACTCACGTCCCATCCTGCAACACACACATGCTGTTACAGAAAAGCCCCTCAGTTGTCTGGCAAGACAGAAAGTTCATAAGCTCAAAGTAAATCCATGGATTTGATGAAACTCATTAAAAGGGGCATTACAGGAAGAGCTATGTTTGTTCAAATTACTATTTTATTCCATTTTCTTTGTGCTAAGTAAGTTTGAGCAGCTTTATGACAGTGATCCGATTCAAAAGATCATCTCAGCGCATACATTTTAAAATAATAAAAGTCATTATAAATCACTGCCACTTAAACAGTTAAGAGGATGGGAGGGATTGTGTACTTATCATGCAGTCATTTTGATTGCTAACCCTGAATTTCTTTGTGTATTTCTGTGGAATCTCGAGTTTCTATTAAGCCTTTGTTAAAATTCACTTCATGATGATGGTTATACAGTGAATTAGCATTGTATACCCTGCATGGAACTTCAGGCTCATTACCCTGAAAACAGATGACAGAACTACTTCTGCAAATACTTTTACCTGATACTAGAAAAATCAATCGCTGTGACAGATTGTATAATGAGGGTCGCAATGAAATGATGTGTATTCCTCTTGCAAGATCATTTTTGAAGGTTGTCTTCTCGTACTTTTGTTGGTATGTTTGTTTCAAAAGCCACATCTGTATTTTGAAGAACAGACTCGTTTCGTTATCTGTTGCTATCTGTTGTCTTTAATGAGAAAAAGGGCACTAAGTAGCAAGGAGAGACAAAGCAAATACCTTTATGTGTGACTACAAGTAAATCACAAGCTGTGCGTAAGCCCAACACATGCTTTCTGTTCCTAATCCACAGGGAAGTGTACTAATCATGTGTTCTTACTGCAGCTTTATGTATCCAAACATCTACCAGGTAAAATTATTGGAGATGTCAGAGAAAAAGATCTATTTGCTGTTTTTACTTTCACCTCATCTCAGAACATAAAACTCTGTAAATAAAAGCTAATCTTGGCAAATCATGCAGAAAAAGTCAAAATCATGTTGTCAAAGTAATAAACAGTCCAATACAGCTGACAGGTTTCTTCGTTGCAAAATAATATACACATGTCAGCTGTAAAACTGATAGGCTGAGACCTACATGGACTGGTTTGGAAATGAACAGTATGGAAAGTTCTCATTCTCAGGATCCTATAGAACTGAGCTATAGTAAAGTTAAAAAGGGGATTTTGGATGTTTTTTTTCATAATCATTTATTTATCACCTGATCAAAATATTTGTTGCAGTCTGATAGCAAAACAGAGGGGAGGGCAATAGTTGTGCTTGCTTTGCAGATTGTTTCCTCTTAGTGAATGGCAGTTGTGATTGGACATGGTTCAAGCTTATGCTGTTTGTGCATTTGTAATTCTTACTGCTAGACTGTGGAATAAATGTAGATGTTCAAAAGCAGATGCCTTAACTGTGATTAGTATCAAGCAGCATTTATGGCAAATCAAACTGTTCTCTGAAGTTCTTGGGCAGATTTCACAATCAAAAAGTTAAGTTAACACGAGCTGTGAATTATAACTGAAAGGTAGTTGTAAGCAAGAGTCACAGTTATGCATGAAGGAGGATATTGGGAAGTTTGAGGAAGTCTGTCAACAGGTCTACTGTGAAAACAGTCTTCTTTCTCCCTTTACAAGTCATTGGTACAATTATTTTTTTCTGATTTATCTGTCTTGAAAAAAAATTCTGATCAGGTATTTGTGCCTTGATTGAAGATTCCGGATAAAACAGAGTGCTGCAGCTGCTATTCCAGGGGTCACCTCTTAAAGTTTTTTTTTTTTTCTAATCTGCCTAGCATATCACCACTTTATTAATGAAGCTAAATAGATTTAAAGCTGAGCTCATATTTCTGAATAAATACCTGGGGCATACCAATGTAATGCAAAAGCAGCATGATTGAAGCATTCCTTGGTCTTTGATATCATCACCTATGGTTTTGCAATAGGTGACTGAACACTGTTTTTTGAAAGAATGTTGGAGAAGTGAGGGCTGAGCAGAGGAGCATACCTGTTAAAAACTTTAAGTGGAATCTTTTTCTTTTCCATGCTGATTTTGGTGATCATAGAATCATCAGGGATCAGAAGGGAGCTCGAAAGATCATCTAGTCCAATCCCCCTGCCACAGCAGTATCACCTAGACCAAGTCACAGAACAGAACGTTGTAGCTTAGAGTTTCTGAGCTCATGGAAGTCCTGTTACTACAGTGACTGGACAGAAATGCAATGAAGGGCACCAAAACTCTGAAGATTCATCACAGTTTTAATGCAGTTGGTCTGGGCTACCACTACAGAAATATATCAGGATGACATAGTTTGGTCATTACCAAGTGATACTTGCTAAAAGACATTGGATATGGAATAGAGACATTATTTTATATAGATGTTTTTAATAATAAAAACATTTTAATAGCCTTGGAGCTGCTTGTAAATAGAAAATCACAAAAATATCACTTTCACTTTTCCTATTTAAATGTGAGCAATATTCATGTGAACTTGGTAGCCTACTGCATACATGGAAGGATATGAATCTTGAACTTCAGTGTTTTAAGTTTGACTTTTATATTTAGTCATTGTTTGGCTTTGGGCACAGAACTGAGACTCTCTGTGCTTCTTGTGTATGTAGGAAAAGACAGAGATAGCAACACCTTCCCTTCTAAGGGATGATCAGTTAAAGATTTTACAATTTGAGGATGGGCTTTCCAGAACTTAAATATCATTAGGTATATATGTATGGAATTTGAAATACTCAAGCTTCCTGGCATAACCAGCTGCTTTTGATGAGGAGGGAAAACTTCCCTACACTCAGGATCTCACCTGTGGTGGTTATGGGGTAGCTTGCATGTTTTGTTGAAGCATCATGCACTGTGGGCTAGAACAGAATACTAGGTTAAACAAACTGCTGATCTCAGTAAGAATGACAGCTCTTAGTCTTCTTTTTCCTGATCCAACCTAGCTGGTGGAGATAAACCCTTGTGCTTCTGTGGGCCTCAGCAGGATGTACAACACCCCTGGCTATGGCCACACCACACGATTAAACATACAACTTGCCAACCTTAGGTGTTTCCGTTTCTCCCATCTGTTATATGAAATGTTAAAGCTTGTGATTCTGATTTGATTCAGTGGACACAATTAAAATAGAAGAGCCTTACTAATTAAAAACTCCTGAAACAACCCAAGTCCCATTAACATAGATACAGAGTAATTGAATGAGCAATTGTGGTGATAGATTTGAAGCTGGGTAGCCTCCGCTGAGTATCACCTAGCAGCACACATGAATATCCCACTGATATGCATCAGCTGTCCTCTAGCCATTGTCTAACCCTTTTGTGGGATAGATTAAACCTCAGCAAGCTGGTAGAGAATCGTAGTGTCCCACAGTGCAACTCCAGTGAGCTGGTCACTTGCTGTAGAGGTGTTGGCATAGGCAATGCTGAATCTGTTTGAAAACATTTTGCTAAGATGTACTGAAATGGCAAAATTGCCGCCAGAGTAAAAAGTCCTCTATTGGAATATTTCTAGCAAAATAAAAAATCAAGCAATAATTAAGAGCTTGCATATAACAAATAAAAACATTTCTCCTTGAGTAAACACCATTTGCAGGGTTTGCCTTTTGAAATACACACCTCTCCATGCAGTGCATCTGTGTTTTGTTTGCACAATAACCAGCTTAAGTTCAGGCTTGACTATTTTTTTCCAATTTGCTTATCCAGACAGTAAGTCTCACTGAATTTTTATTCAGCTCATAGTTTCTGTTTTACTGCCTTATTATAGTCTTCAAGTTGAATGGATATTTCTCCCTCTTTGCCCTTTCCCCCCCTTTTGGTATATACTTTTATATATAAATGCATGTGTATATATAGTGAGAGGACAACATAATCACTCATGAGAAAACTTGAAACCATTTTCCTTCCTAAAACAGAAGAAGAGATTTACATTTGTAAATAGGAGGCTGGGGGTGGGGAGGGCAAACGCTAACACACACGACAGCAGTGAAGTTACACAGATAAATTTTTCAGTTCTTTTATCTAGTAAACATCCTAATGATCAACATCAAAGGCTGGGGAGAGAAGCTGTTCTCTTTTGTGCCAGATAGAGAAAGAGTGGGCTCTCTCATATGGGAGATATGAGGAGCCTTTGAATGGATCATTGCTTTTTATGAGTAGTAATGAGGTGAGAAGTATTCTAGTGTGTGGCACAGGCCTTCATTAAAAGCGTGAAACAGAATGGCTTATGGTTAAAAGGAGTAATTTGTTCTAACATACTTGCTAAATTGTGCTGTAACCACGCCAGGTCACTGCACTACATTTTCCATAGGATTCCCGAATCGTTTGTGTGTAATTATTCCGCTTATATGGAGTTCAGGGATTTTTCCAAAGGCTTGTGCTAACTAGTTGACAACACTCATTACTTTACTGGAAATTTCTCTAAATGCTGTATTTTAAGAGGTGTGGAAAAGTCCAGATTCTTTTGCTCAAGCCCTTGTTTCCTCAAAAGAATAAGAACCAGCAAAACAGCATGAAATAAGCACAACTGATCTAAAGATCTTACTAAAGTGATGAACAAGCACAAAAACCATTCTCACACTATCTGTTTTCACTCTGCCATGATTTTATCAGAGAGGTCCATGCAAACTGAAGGCAACTGAGCTGCTACGTGCTGCTGTCTCTTAAAGCAGTAAGTCTGAGCTGCCTAGCTTCCTAAAGCACTACTCATCACCCATCACATCATCACAGCTAATGGAGTAACAATGCTCTTCTCTTCAGAAAGTCAGCCACTTTTATTGTGGTGGTGCTGAGGAATATAATCATATATATCAAAATAAAAAACATGATGCAAGAATGCAGGTTCTCATTCCTGTCATTCTGGAAGAGAGGAAGCTTCTGTTGTATGAGCAGCACATATTTCTGCATGGGTCATTTTTTTTTTTGGAGGATTGAAAGAGGCATGGTCCCCGGGAACCACACTCTTGAACTGTGAAGGACTGGAATAAATCACATTGGCAAAGAAGCATTTTTTCCAGCACAGGTTATAGACACAATAGGAGTCTTTATGTCAGCAAAATGCTCAACACGACCTGACCTTTAGGCTTTGAAACCATGCAGTCTGCTGGGGATTGTGCATCCAGTCGGCGGCAGAATAAGCAAACAAATGCAGACTACAGCCTTCCCCTGACCCAGTCATCACATCACACCGCCTCTCTTTTCTCTGTTCCCAGCACAGACAGAACCTGCCTTCAGTTTTTGCCTCAAAAAAGAAATGGCAGACCTGAGTTTTGAGTTTTACTCAATGTGGAGTAACAGCTGATCAGATTATTTTCTTACTTCTTCTTGGAAGAAAGAGCTAAGTCACCTAAATAAAAATCCAACGGAAATGATCAGCTGCAGTCTATAACTTTGAGAACAGAAAAAGAACTGGGGAGAAATCAAAGATGACAATACTTTTGGGTTTGTTTTTTTTAGGGCAAATGGCAATATTTAAAAAACACTGACATCTTACTCAAATATTTTAATTGACTCAAGCCAATCTTTCCTTTGGAATGCACACTGATGAAAATATATGAGATTTCAGCTTTTTACCCTGAGACAAAAAATGTTTGAAATCTTGAAACGGTCTCCTGCCTAGCTTTGAACTAAGGGAAGGGCTGGAACTGTGTGTGTGTGTGTGTGTTTGGCAGCAGTGACAATACGAAAGCTGTCCTTTGAGCTCTATGCTTCCTCAGAAACTGATGAAAGTTGCATGTGTAAAACTGGTAGATAATTTGTCCCATAACATTACGACAGTTGAGTTAGGTATACTTGTTTCTTACTATTTCATAGAATCATTAGAGATTGGAAGGGACCTTGAAAAATCATCCAGTCCAATCCTCCCACCACAGCAGGATCACCCAGACCAAGTTGCACAGGAACAGATCCAGATGGGTCTGGAACGTCTTCAGAGAAGGAGACTCCACAACCCTCTGGGCAGCCTGTTCCAGTCCTCAGTTACCCTCACTGTGAAGAAGTTCCTGCTGATGTTCATATGGAACCTCTTCTGTTCCAGCTTGCACACATTGCCCCTTGTCGTATCACCAGATGACCTTGAGAAGAGCCTGGCTCCATCCTCCTGACACCCACTGCTCACATATTTATAGACATTAATGAGGTCAACCCTCAGCCTCCTCTTCTTCAAGCTCAAGAGACCCAGCTCCCTCAGCCTTTCCTCATCAGGAAGGTGCCCTACTTCCTTCATCATCTTCGTTGCTCTACGCTGGACACCCTCTGGCAGCAATGTGTCCTTCTTGAACTGAGGGGCCCAGAACTGGGCACAATACGCCAGATGCGGTCTCACTAGTGCAGAGTAGAGGGAGAGAAGAACCTCCCTCAATCTGCTAACTACCTCCCTTCTGATACCCCTAGGATGCTGTTGGCCCTCTTGGCCACAGGAGCGCATTGCTGGCTCATAGTCATCCCGCTGTCTACTAGGACCCCCAGGTCCTGTTCTCCTACACTGCTCTCCAACAGGACAGTCCTCAACCTACACTGGTCCCTGGGGTTGTTCTTGCCCAGATGCAAGACTCTACACTTACCCTTGTTGTTCCTCATTCAGTTTCTCTCTGCCCAGTTCTCTAGCCTGTCCAGGTCTTTCTGAATGGCAGCACAGTCTGCTGAGGTGTTGGTGACACCACCTAGTTTTGTGTCGTCAGCCAACTTGCTGACAGCATACCCTAATCCCTCATCCAAGTCATTAATTTCTTCCTGTACAAGTCGAGACAGCCTAGTCCAGTCAAACCTCTTTTTGTGAATGAAAACATGGAGAGATTTTATGAAGAAGACATAAATGTCTTCTTACTTTTTGTTTTCTGAGCATCTGTCACTTTGAAAACCAATAAAGAGATGAATTAATTTCTCCACTAACTCCACTAGCCATTCTGTAAAATGTGGAAGTCTTCAGTGTTTTATACGGACTGAGATAATTTCTCATAATTGCATCCACAAACTTTTGCTCTATAGTGTTACTGACAGTGATTCCAACTGCTTATTTCAGTGATGGGGAAAAAATCTAGAATAAAGCAAAGTGCAGTCTGATTTTCTTCAGCAGCCACTCCCCCAAAAGTTTGTGTATATGGGTATGTGTGGATGAATGAATGAATGTAAGTGTACTATTTATAACTTTTATATATATGTGTGTGTGTGTGTGTGTTCTCAAGGTCATCTGGTGATAGGACAAGGGGCAATGGGTGTAAGCTGGAACAGAGGAGGTTCCATATCAATATCAGAAGGAACTTCTTCCAAGTGAGAGTAATGGAGCATTGGAACAGGCTGCCTAAGAGGTTTGTGGAGTCTCTTTTGGGGACATTCCAGACCCGCCTGGATCTGTTCCTGTGTGACTTGGTCTAGGTGATTCTGCTGTGGTGGGGGGATTGGACTAGATGATCTTTCAAGGTCCCTTCAATCCCTAATGATTCTGTGGGTCTATGTGTATAGTAAACCATTTGAACAAGGAACAAAATGCAATGCTAGGCTTTCCTATGTCAGCTTGACAAAGAGGTTAAGCTAACAGGCTGTAGACTGGGGAATATGTTAATAGACATTTGGGAACTGTCTATGTCCATTCAGCAATTATATTTTCTCCCTAAATACAAGCATGGAAACATATCTGGGTTCAACAACAGAGTGAATTCTTGCTGTTGTGAAGGTTTCAAATGTTGCCCCTGATGAACACTGGCTGCTTGTTTATTTGCACTTAAAGTTCTTTGTGGGATGACTATCAAGATAAACGTGTCTTCAACCCAGAATGCTTATAGTCATACACTCTAAAGTTATGGGACTGGTAGAAATTTAACATACAAACTGACACTGATGCCTTCTCTATGGGGTAAAATAGCATTTGAAATGAGAACTCTTATTTTTTATTGATGACTTAGAAAACCTTGCAAGGCCAGGTTTCTTGCAACAACAATTAAAAAGCATCTGAAATCAAAACTGATTTGAATATAATGTGACTAGGCTGCTAGGGTTTTCTGATCATTGCCTTTCTCTTTGAGTTTCACAGAATTCAGATTGTGATGATTTCAAAACCTATGTGAACACACAGAATCTGAAAACATCATCAGTTCCTCCAAACATCAAACATTTTCCTGCACATCTCTTGCTTTGTGGGACCTGGCAGTGATGCTGAAAAAGCAGTATCAGAAGGAAATAAACTACAGTGAGTCTGCTTCCAGTGCTGTTTTTAAGAGTCTGTGTTGAGGTCTCATTATCTCCAGAAAAGGAGCGTATATGCCCACAATATTTTTACCTGACTGTTTGATTGTAACCTAAATCTTGTTGCTTTCTTCTTGTCATGAGTCTTACGCATGGTCCAGATTCAACCTAGCATTTGGGAAGAAATTATTAAAGAGAAGGATAGTTCCTTCTATAATTCCTCTAGAGATAATTCCTCTACTTGAAATTGACTGATAAATACTTCTTCTGCAAGTTTCACTTTTTCACCTTTTTCCCATTTCTTTTGCATTCAGACACAGGCTAAATCCTTAGCTTTCAGATCAGGTTCCATTCTGTTTTCCAGGGATGCTTTTTGGTGACTCCTGCAGGGAAGCACAGATTTACTTTTTGTTAATGCCCATGCACTGCCAGAATCTTCTAATTACCCACTCAGAATTGTCTTGCCCTCTGACCGGCCTAAATATGTGCTGGAAAGTCTAGTTTGCCAGTGAAACTCTTTGCTATTAGCGCCAATTTAGTGATTAACTTTGGATGAGAGATTTCTTGATTGCCTTTGTCTTCTCTTCATGTGTACAGAACAGATCTCACCCAGGTTAAGAACATGTGGGTATAGAGCTACGTGCTTTCCAGCAACCCCCTGAAGGTACAAGTTATGTCTTTATAAACTTTAATCACCTGCCGAGACAGCAAGGGAAACGGATAAGGGGACCACGATAAGAATTAGCACGTTAGTAGTTTCAGATATAAAGAGGTTATCTCTATCCTGGGGTGAAACTTTTCCTTTTGAAACTTGACATGGAAAAAACCTGATTTCCTCTAGTCACTTCTGGAAAAGCTGGAAGTTTTTCCTGTGAAATAGGATCTACTAAATTTTGGATTAAGCCTAAGTGTGTCCTGAGCACTCAGAGGGGTCAGAGGCTGGACTGTACAGACAACTGACCAGAGCAATCTCCCTCTCTGACCTGCCTGGGGCAAGGGACCTCAGCTGTCAGAATTGAAACTGCAGGTCGGGACACCTCACTGTGTTTTTGTGCTTAAAGGTAGTTCTAAAGCAAGCAAACTTTACTGGCTTTGCATGTGGATAGTGCTGAAATTTTACCAGTGTTATATCCCTCAAATTAGAACCTCCAAAGCATGGAGTGCAATGAGAAAAAATAAACCATAGCACTAACTAAAAGTGTGACATAAAAATGCAGCTACAAGAAATGGAAATAATTTCAAAAGGAATAATTTTCCAAAACTATTGTTCAGCTAACAAATACGAGAAAATTGTGACAGTCAGTGAAAGGGAAAATTACTGCTGGAGTTTTCTTTTCTATTTTTGAGGTCTTTTGTACAGCTTTATCCCACTGCACTGCTCTGACACAGAGAGAAGCTGTATGACCAGTTGCATTGGCACAGCTGAACTGGCAATAAATTTGAGCTGGAGTTGAGAGAGTAAGTAGGAAAAAAATAGAAACATCTTTTTCTCATTTTGCTGTCAAATTAATCAAATTTTGAGATGAAATATGTGCTTAACTAAGGTTTAACTCCTTCTCTCAGGATTTTGCACATCTCAGAAGACCAAAGCAAAAGAAAAACCTTCTAGTAGGGACAACTAGACTGACTGTGCCATGTAGCAATGTTAGACAGTGGGGATACAATGAATATTGAAATGTATGGAGTATATGTAGTATTCCCACCTTCTGAAGATGAAATATGTAGGCCACTGATTCATTTCCCATCTCCCATAGATGTTCTATTGTGTTTGCTATCAATTTTGTTTTAAAATTCCTAGAGGAAATTCATTTTTATAAAAATGACATTTAAGCCCAACCTTCCACCCTTAAGCTCCTATTTGTGCCTTAGACATCCAGCACATATGGTACAGTGTGTTACAACCAGCTGCTAATTGGGGTCCCTGCAAACACAGCTATTAAGATCAAGTGAACCAAATGAGGACAACTCAAGCTTTAAAACCAGAGGATATTTGTCATTCTACTGATTTCATTACCAGTGAGACTACAATTGATTTATCTGGGAAGAAGATAGTAACCAGCTTTTTTTGTAATTCTTAACACTTCTAGTATTATCAATTGTTTAACAGTGGATTTGGAGCTACACATCAGAAAGTACAAGTGCAAGACCCCACAAGACCCATCTGTCAGATGTGTGGGTACAAAAGTATATGTACTCTGGATATGCATAAAGTAGACTGAATAAATCCCCAAGTTTTCTCTTTTCAATATATATAGAAACAAATTTAAGTGTGAAATTAGAAAACTAGAAATTACAGTATTTTAGAGTGTATTGGAATGTTGGAGATCCTATCCCTCCTGTATTGTGAGAACATATTCTGAACAGCACCACGTTAATGTTGTTGATGTTGGCACATAATATCAGTCTACTACTTTTAGAAAGTTGAGTGGATGCAAGAGAAAGCTTAGGAGAAGTCAACAGCACTGTGTAACAGAACTCTGCTACTCTGCATGCAAACTTGACCCTGGACATATAGCACTTTAGTTTTTTAAACTGTTGTTTTGTGAACATGCTGCCAACAGAGCGTGAACCTTGCATACATCTGAAGCTTGACTATCAAAGTCGGAAGAAAATCTCCCATTGCTCACAAATGTCTGTATTAATAAAGCGTGTAAGCAAAACATTTGTGGATACCTCACCAAGTCTGAGGTCTTCTGGAACTGTTGCTGATTAAGGAGTCCCTTTACTTAGCATTTGTCTTTCGCATTCATTTTTTCAAAGTATTTCCTTAACAGGCCAATGTGACTGAAGTTTCCTGACCCTCTGCCAATCACGATATAACCTTCAAAGGAAAGAGATAACCTCCCACTGAAGTAAGCAACAAAGAAATGTTCTTCAGAAGAAAATCCAGTAAAATTCAAATAGGGACTGCAAAACTGGAGCTGCTTTTGAGAGCCAAATACTGAGAGTAATTTAACTCTTTAGCCGGTTAGCCCCATAGCAAAAGCCCTGATTTAAATCAGAGTTCCACCTACCCAGCTATGCTACAGGCAGCAAAAGCAGTGTGAGATAAGACCTTCTGAGGCAGACACTTTGAAAGGCAGTGAGAAGCAAGAATCTTTCAGCTAGAACTGCTTGATGTTTATCAAATGGGAAGAACTGAGATAAGCAGGACCTGAACCCTTGTTTTGCATTAAAACTGAGTGAATAGTGAAGCTTTGCTCCCTTGAGGTATTTTAATACACTGATATTTATTTTCATCCCAAATCATAATGAAATTGGGAACATCATGTTTTTTGGTTGGGTTTTTTCTTTTTAAAGTCTTTGAATGGGCAATTCCAAATGAACATGATTTTGATATGACTAATGATTTTCACTGCATTCACTTATCATGCTACATCATCATCTCATGAGCATGGTAACCCAGATCCCATCCATGTGTCCAAATTCTTTTCATGGCTGTGTTTTCTGCTTGGATAACATGTCTTTTCAGCCACCGGATGTACCGTATCACGATCAAAGGAATGACAGCAGAGAAGAATAGAAAGTGCCACAGGCAGTGCTACTCCTATGACAGCACCTATGATAATCATGCATCTCCATTTATAACCTTCAAGAAAAGATGATAACCTCTGCCTAATATAAGCAACAAAACAGCGTTTTTTAGAAGGAAATTCAATTAACAGAAAATAAAAATAGGGGTTTTACAAGGTTCACAGAGAGGGTAATTTCCACTGAGTACAATCTTTAATCTATCCATCTTTACCCTAGATGAATAGCAAAGTGATGCTCTTTAACTCAGCTTGATTCATGTGCTGTAGTCAATACTGTTACCAAACCGTTGCTAGACACTTTGTCTATTTTTAGCACTGAATTTTATTTCTTTGTGAATGAAATTTACATAACTTCATGGAAACTCTACATTTTGGGATATAAAAATACATTTTGGTGGGTTTTTCTTAGATTTTAAATTCTGTAGGGAAACAACTCAGAATTAGGCTCTGCATGGCTGTTGCAGAAAGCATAGCTAATGGCATCTTTTCTGCTTTTGAATAACCTTGAGAACTTGTGTTCACATGAAATATCAGCCTGCAAATATTGCTCACACCCTCACTGTGTAGAAAAAGGTAAAGGCCAGAAGAATCCACCATGATTTTAACCAGCAACAAAACCTTTACTGCTGTCCTTCTTGCATAGCCTTTGGTCCGCCTTTCTAAGCAAAATGCCATGCTCCCTCTCATTAAGCAAAACCATGTTTTATTCATGTTGGTCCAGTGCTTTCTGATATCTGGAGGAGGAAGACTGGAGAGAGGTTGTGCAGTAAATGGTAGTTCAGAAGTTAGTTCATTGCAGTCACAGAATGGTGATCATCTAGATCACTGTTTTTCTCATGGCAAACCAGTCATATTTTATTTTGCATACTAGAAATGCAGACTACTTTACAAATTTTTTTTAAATAGACTTCCTCTGTGAACCACTTTTCTTAATTTTAGCAGCTTTTGTGGTAGGATGGTGGTCTCATTCTCAAACAGAAGCAAACAAGGCAGATTTGAGTTGTGGCAACAAAGACTGTGCTATGATAAATGTCTAAAATTAAATATTGTCCAGCTTCCATAAAGGCCACTTAAAGTTCTGGTTAATATTAGCAGTAAGAGAATATGGAAGGAGAAAAGGAGAAGAAAACCCAGCTTGTATCTTTCAAGCTCTGGAATGGTGTAAATTATTACAGTGGTTTCACATTTTCATGGGATCAAGGCAACAACAGTAAGCTCATAAAACAGATACAACTAATTATGTAGAGGAGAAGTCATAAAGTCACTGATGGAAGCGTGTTTTATATTCATGAACACATCATTAAAATTTAAAGGCACACTATCAAATTCTACATTTTAATACTATGTCCAACAGCATTAAACCCTCCCACCAAGAAAATCAGATTCGTAATGATTGTGTTTGTTGCACAGGATCTATATGTCTGCCGTTGTAGCAGATGTTGACTTTTATCACTGAACAATTTTTTTTCCAAACAATTTATAGGAAAAATTGTACACCCCAAAAAGAAAATAAAATTACCAAAAATATAGGAATGTGTAATTACTGAGATATTTAAATTTACCAAACCACATACAAATATTTTTATAGCATTGTCAATTTTTCTTTCTCTTGTATTTTCTTTTTTAATTAAAACATCATTTTACAGCAAAAAGACAGGGATTCAGGATTCAGGCAGGCTACAGTTCACAAATGTTAAGTATTTTAAAGGAATCTTTAAATTAAATATGGCTCTACCATAGCCATTTAAATTACTACAAAACCTACTAAGAGATATATCAGACTTGGCTGCTTGGCTGAACTTCTCACACTGAAGTGTCTCACATGACTTTCATTGCCATCATGAGGTGACTGAAGCCACTGTGGAAGCACTCATGGATTTTAGGGGTCGAAACCCTTCAACACAGAAGGAGGTGCAGCAGATGGTAGATGGATTCTTGTTTGGTTTGGACCAACAGATGCAAATAGCTGTACAGTTGCACATTCCTTACCCCTGGTGTGGATAACTCAGTCTTGCTGCTCTATTCCTCTTCACTTCAGAGTGAACCGTGTTGCTGCCATTTGGGACCTCTAGAAATAGCTCTTCCTCTAGAAGCAGTGGGCATAGTCTATCAAATTAAGAATTCTTTCCTGGCATCAGTAACTGACAATTCAAATACCAGACACCACATTTAAAGGATTTTTTTTAACATTTAAAACAAGTTTGTTGTTAAATCCTTATCAAAAGATCCAAACTGATCCAGCTCTAGTTAAATACTACATAGTGTCAAGTAGCAGCTAACACCATAGTTAAATATTTCTCTGCCAAAATCTCCAGTGAGGAGTTTAATTATGAACATCAAATTGCTAAATGAAATCTGCTAGGATCCAGTGAAATCTTCTGCCTAAAAAAAAACGATCAGTGAAATCAATGGCTCAATGTGGCCTAATATTAGGTCTTTTTTAAACCTTTCTCTTTCCAGAGCCAATATTTGGCCTGCACTATCTGCCAGCATCTTTTTAATGAGAAGCACACATCTAAAACCTCTCACAGCTCTCAAAATTTAGGAGTAAATATTTTTAAATTAAAAACGTATGCTAAGCAGTGCAGATTTGCTGGTGCAGATGTTATTTTTGGCTCATTTTCTTTAACTGATTCGTAACCAATAGACTTTATGTTTCCACATTTACTATTTTTATGAAGAACACAGATACAGTTAAAAGAATAAATTGAGTAATACCTCAAGAAATTTTAGACAGTTTTCTACTCGACAGCAAAATTACCACTAAAATTCTGTGAATAGTGTCCTGAGGAAGCTATAAATAGCAAAAGTAACAAGAAGATAGAAAATAGAGGTAAATATGAGTTAAACAGAGAATGGAACAAGAAAGACGATTTTTCATTAGATTCTCACTCCACCTTTCTCGGGAGACTCAAACAATCTTTGCTGTGTAATTCCTGATTGCATTATGAGGTCCTTCAAGCAAAATGCAGTCATGTCACCTTTTGGGGGTTTCTTTAACAGTGCTCTCACGCTCATTACCATTATTTAGGATTCAGAATGATGTCTATTTGTACTGTTTGAATTCATGCCCGTTATCCACAGGGTCAATGTTCTCCAGAAGAGTCTGAAGTCTCTAGTGAAAGTCACAAAGTTTTCCACACTCTGTTTATTCTTAATTAATTCTGAATTAGTTAATCCTCTGGTTATGAGGGACCCTGTTGTCAGACTTATTATATCAGCCAATGGTTTATTAAAGAAGGGATAATTCATTTTTCCATAAACTATTCCTCCAAATGTCAGCTATTCTCGGGATCTTGAAACCACATTATCTCAGAAGAATACAGGCTTTTTTTTTTTTTTTTTTTTTGGCCCTGGATTGAAAAACACTAACATATTGTTTTGATTTCAAAAATTAGTATCAACTCAGGTTAATATTGACAGTGGACAGTACGATGACAGAAGGCTTAAAGCACAGAGATGTTGTCCATGCCATTGGCGACACTCTGTTCATATATCCTCCTTAGAGACCAAAATTGCAGTTCTTTCTGCGGTCAAGCATGAACAAATTTTTTTCTTTCAGTTGCACTTCAATAATGCGAACAGCTTTTGACTGTGTGAGACTAAACTTACTGCTGTGAGGAACTACTCTGTAAATGAAGATTTTGAATTCTCATCCTATGTAGGGTTAATATGGCACTAATTCTTAGCCCAAAACTTACTTAGGGAATTGAAATGCTAAACAATTGTGACACTGGGTGAAAGGATGTTTTTTAAGCAAGCCAAGACGTGTGAAATTTGAGAATAAGAAACTCCTCAGCCACAGACATGCAGACAAAATAATAGACTAAAATCAATTAATTATACATGAGCTTACACAGGGTCTCTGACACAGGTTTAGAAAAATACCTGGACACTAAGGATCCAATCCGCTAAACATCTATTAATTTCATATCCCATGATCGTAAGTTGACCCACAACTGCTAGAAGAATTGATCAAGGCAGTAAACTGCAAAGTCAGCCTTTTCAGAACGGGATCTTGGCATAACGGCAAAGGGTTTGCAGATTTCCCATTTTTATGTCTTGAATCATTTTTCTTTGAGGCCTTTCTGTTTAGCTTTGCCAATTACATCTTAGTTCTATAGAAGATACGTTCCTATCCTTGACGCTGTTGACTTCGTAAGTCTTCAACATTTCTTTCATTACCACCAAGTTATAAAGGAGAAAAAAGAAGTTATTCTTGGGTACTTACATATTTTGAAATTATTTTCCCCAAATTGTGGATATTTTGCAGAATGTCACTTATTATTTTTTTTAAAGAAACAAAACCCAAAGCTGCAGGTCATTCGTTTTTATTGCCCTCTGGAAGAAAGCAGAAACATGCAAGTGGTAGAAAATGTCAAAACCAACATTTGCACTGAATTGTTAAAGAAGTCCTGATATTTTGTTGAGCGAAGAATCAGGAAAAAAGCTCTTTTGAATTACACGTTTACAGACTGTCATTGCATTACCAGAAGAAGAAATAATTAAAACAGATAATACCCTTCTCCAAATCTAAAAATTATGCTCTACTAGAGACACTGGCTAAGCAGTAAGCAACGAAATATTTATGTATAAATATTTACATAAATATATATAATTATACAAATATATAATGTATAATTATTTAATATATCATATAAAATGTTTTGTTTTATTATATCATATATATTATCTAATATATTTGTATGTTATATAATACATTATATATTATTGTATATTTTTATATATTATATAATTACATACTTTATATATATTATATATTATATAATGTAATATATATTATAAATCTATGATATAATTTACCAGACAAACTTCATTAAATAGATTTTATATTGCCTAATGCACAAAACTCAAACTCTATAATTGCTATTAATTGCTGTCTTCCTCAGTTTTAGCAAGGTCAGGTATTAACTGGGTGTAGAGAGTGGTCCGACCATTCACTGAAACCCTACTCTCACCGGAATGTTTAGCTGTCAAGTTCATGGTTGTGAGTTTCACAGAAGATTGGCACAAAGTAGGTTTGGATGTATTAGCCATGCCTCACTTTACCTAGCCATGAAATAGCCAGACCATAACAGAACAGCTGTTTAGAAAATCTCTATGAAAATCATCTTCATATGCACATTTTTACATGTTTTGATGGGGTTTCGATACCAAACATCCAACAAAGCTAAAAAGTCCAATGAGAAAGAAAAAAAGATCTTGATTAATTTTTGTATTTAGAAGAAGAAATGTCTTGAAGTTAATATGGCTAGCTGAAAATTTCATATAAATCCTCTTTTTCTATGGATAAATGGTTTGCGATTTCAACTTTCCATAAAAATGCCCCTAAACAAAACATTTTCAGCCAAATACTTGTCTGGTTTTGGTTATTTGGAAGGGAGGAGGTTGAGGAAGAATTAAAATTTTACAATATGGGTCTAGAAGTGCTCTTCTGCACTTGGTTATGTATATTTAAGACATATCTCCCTCCTGGCATGATTTGCAACACAATAATGAAGCAATGTTGAGAAACCCACGCTATTGCTTTTTACTTAAATTCCCAGAATTGTCAATCTGGCAGCTCTCACAGTACAACATTTACATAATTTTTAAATTACATACAATTATACAAAACCCTTCTTCATCAAAGGATCAGTTGCCTTCCCCACCCTCCCCCTGAAGTCAATAGCAAAACGTCCTTTCTCAGCAGTGGAAACAAAGGCATCTTGGTTAGACACACAGAAGAGCACTGTGTGCTTACAATTGTTTTATGTTTTGCTTTTGCCCAAGACTGTGGTATTCCAGAAAGTATGGTACTAATGGCGTTACTATACAGAGTGGATACTTTGATGCTCTTTGATGGTACGCACTGCTCAGGAAGAGAGTACTTAGTGACTATAGAATGCTGAGAAATAAATAGGTAACACAGACTGTATCTTTATATGAAGAGTTTTATCAGGGAAATTATTGCTGGGTTCATGTTGTGGCATTTTGGTTTTGGGTTGTTTTTAGTTTAGTTTGTTATTTTGGGTTGTTTTGTTTTGTTTTTTGTGAAGCAAAATAGACATTTTCCTACAGGGCCGTAAATTGTAAATTTAAAATTGAGTTGTAAATTTACGTAGGAAACTTTGTTTCCCTAGTGCCTCCTTTCTGCTGCTGTCAACCCTTTAGCTATATGAGAACTGCATTCTTTAAAACTGTTAAGAGTGAAACAACACAGGGTTGTTCCTATCTGTCACTGGTCCTGATACTTTTTTTTAACAAAATCGTAGACAGATGGACAGACAGATGGAAATACCAATGACTTACCACTCATTTCATTTCAGAAGGCAATGTAAGCATGTGTGCGTATGTGTACATAACATGCCTTGTTTATGTGTAGGTCCACACACCCTCACCATGGATCACAACTGGTGTTTGGCACGAAACAGAGACAAACTAGGGAGAGAGAGAGAGAGAACTTGATTGTGTTTACTATACTTTTATATGATGACACAAAATCATTTAGTTATAAAAAGCTAAATCCAAATGCTTTGTCTTTTGTTAAAGCAGCTGTTCCTATGAAAAAACAAACAAGCCCAGATAGTTTTCTTTGATTTTGCTGCGGGATACATGCTCACTTGCTCTCCTGGTGATGAACAACTAATGCCCACAGTGCCGTGTAGCAGCGGACCTTGCCCCTTTTTGTAGTTAACCAGTGAAAAAGGCTGCATCTGCTTATTCTCAGACATTAATACAGCTAAAGGAATAAGACATCAGAGGCCGCTGAATGAGAAGGTCTTTTTAAATTTACAAAGCATTTGCTCCTGAATCCACCTCAGCCAGTTTGGGGAAAGCGTTTTTGGCACCAAGTCACCCTTCAGGGGAAGACTGATAATGATCACTAAAGACATACTATGGGCTCCTGCCTCACTCACTTCAAAGGCCTTCTCTCTTAATCAACATTAAATCATCGTTTTGCCTTGGATATAGGGACAGCTGTACACAATCTATTTGTTTTAAAACAGATTAGGAATGGGTTTTCTGCCAGAGTATAGGCTGCACGATAAATGGACTTTAAAGACCTGACTAGGAAAAACATTGCTGCCTTCGTTAGCTAGATCCTGATACTAGCTGAAAACACACAGCATCATCCAGGGAATGGGTCCTTCAGTCGCTTGGCAGTCCCTAAGAGCATTGAAGAAATACAAGAAGTTAAAAAAATCGAGTGTCTGCTGATCTTAGCTGTGCACTCCGGTGAGCTGAGCCTGAACACCAATAGCCACAATAAATAGCATAAGATATTCTAGATCTTCTGGTTTTTGGTTTTTTTTTTAAACCCTATTTCATCCACTGACACTCTCACAAGGTAACAACAAAGGTCTTCTATTACCCAGTTAAAAGCGGATAGTTAATTAAATAAAGGCCCTAAATTACAGAGGGAAATACCCTTTGTCTAGAGCCCTACTGGAGATATTTTGCGTCGTAGCCAAGAGTCTCTCTGCTAATTGGTTTTTCTTACACAATACAAACATGCTGATGTGCACCCATGTTAAAATCTAGAAACAAGCCATAGTTTCAAAATGGGATGGTGTGTATTGACAAACATTTGTTCCAGAAAAAGTACAATGCTGTGGTAAAATCATAGAGTCCTTAGGGATCGGAAGGGACCTTGAAGGATCATCTAGTACAGTCTCCCTGCCACAGGGTCACCCAGACCAAGTCGCACAGGAACAGATCCAGCCGGGTCTAGAACGTCTCCAGAAAAGGAAACTCCACAACCCCCCTGGGCAGCTTGTTCCAATGCTCCGTTACCCTCACTGGGAAGAAGTTCCTTCTGATATTTATATGGAACCTCCTCTGTTCCAGCTTGCACCCACTGCCCCTTGTCCTATCACTAGATGACCTTGAGAAGAGCCTGGCTCCATCCTCCTGACACCCACCCCTCACATATTTATAGAAATGAGCTTCTCAGATTTTGAATGTGTAGTGACATCGTTGATAATGGAAGAAGGTAATGAGGCCTATTGTCCACAGTTAAAAACATATTGAAAAATGAAGGAAGGCATAACAATCGCAAAGAATGTGTCTCACAGCAAGAAACTTAGGCTGTTCAATTTGTATTGTTTTTGTCTGAGGTTAAAAGAGTAGGAGCTGAAATGAGACAAATTCAAATTAAAAAATGAGGTCCAGATTCTAAGATGGACAGAATAAAAATGAAAAATGAACTGATGCTGTCTGCACTTCTTTTATCTTTTGCTCTCCTTAAGCTGAAACCAGTCAACTTTTGGGAGGTGTGTCTTAATGAAGCTGCTATAATTGAAGTTGTACTTCATTCAGAAAGGCTAAGATGTAGCATCTTCCAAAATAAGAGTGTTGTAACTAGGCAGAGTGATCTAACAACCCATCTTGAGCCCACGTTTTCCTCTTGTGCCCTTAATTCCTGCACAGGTGTCCTTGTGTGTCAAACGTTTTTGGGGAGGAAGTTTCACTGTGAGCATAAACTATAGGCCTGTGCATGTGCGCTGGCATTTACACCAACAGTATACATACAGGGGGTCATAAACACAAGAATACCAATCACACCCACTATTGTTAGGACCCTTTTCTAAATCTGAGAAAATAAATTACTGAAACCAACACTTTTATGATTAATCACAGGTTTGCCTTAATCACTTTATCTCTTTAAATATTAATTTCAAAATTAAGAAAGTTCTTGAGCGCTTATGTGGAAATTCAAGCTGTTTTACCCTAGAAGAAATCTCCTGGATTAATATTTCTTTTTATTATCTGTATATGACTGTGCTATTTTGTGATGAAGATAATACAAGATGAGCCAGCTTATCAGAGAAGTGGAACCCAGTAGAACAAGGCAGCTATTACCACTGACCAGGTTTCACATTGTGTCAATCACGTAGTGGATTGGGAGTAAATGAATATTGCAGCTTAATTTACTCATGTATTATGTGCTGTCATAAAGACTATTAGATTCCAAGAGGCTACTGCCAGGCATGAAGGCAGAAGAAAATACAACTAAATTAAATTTCAGCTAGCAAATAGTACAGGTAAAAGCAAAGAGAAATCAGCATATAAGTGGAGTGGACTGAGTAGATTTTCAACAACAATTACTAAAGGCTGAGAGAGAATCCTTTTGCATGCAAATAGGGAAAAAGCAAACCAAATGAACTGCACACACTTGAAAAACAACAGAAAGCAAAGCAATGCAACAGAAACTGAAGCAAGAGGGAGAGAAAGTTAGTCCATGGGTTTTACCCCCCTCCCCACACAGGATACAAGCTATTTCCTTTGACTTTGCAATAGTCATTTCAGAATGCTTCTTCTGGCACTGTCTGAGCTGCATGTATTTTCAGCACTTGGCAAGAAGACATTTAGAGGTCAGAAGCTGTTCTTTGAATTGAGAAAGGGAATTCTGTTTCTTGCACTGTGATAGTAAATAATACATCTCACCACTGCTGACACTGTTGCACAGACAACAGTAAATTGGGTATTCCCTGAGTTTTGGCTCCTTGACTTTGCAACCTAAATAACTTTCTTCTCTTCATTAAATAATTGTCCGTTTTTATTGTGCGCATGCTCATGGCTAGCTTCAGGCACAGGGAGCGCGTATGGTCCAAGAATGGACTACATGTGGGTAACACATTTCAAACAAGTACAGTTCCTGAGGGTAAATAACTCCTTATTAACATGCAGTCTTGAGAAAATTAAGTTGGAGTTCTCTGACCTTTGCCAATGCAAATTATTGAAGTTTCATAATGTGCAGTAGACAGCCTTGGTGCTGATTCCTTGCCAAATGTTAACTGCTAAGTAATTCTGCAAAGTAATTTGAGAAAATTAATAAATTTATATGACTGAAGAATTTTGTCCCTTTTAAAAGAACATCATGTTGACTAAAGATTCAGAAATTAATTCCCAATAACATACACCAGCATATTTCTAGGCCAATATCCTATGTCATCTAATGATGCTGAATGCATGACCAAAAGCAATGGCAAAGGGAAAGGCTATGGCTTTAATTTATGAGAGGACATAGGAATAGCCATACTGCGTTAGATCAAAGCCTCATTTTAGAAAGAGGTGGTAACCCCTCCTTTTCTATGAATCAGATACTGTAAATTTACACCACCAGACTTCCCTGAGAAGGGGCAGACATGCAATAAGGTAACAATTGATCAATATCTTTGGTTATTGACCAAATCTGTGCTATGAAAGATTATACTTTCCTGAGGGGAAAAAAAAGGTGAGTTGTATATTACTGATATTTACTGAGTAAAGAATATCATCTTCGGAGGAGCTATAACACATTGGATGCAAAAAACAATCTGAATAAAATCAAAGTGGAAAAACTCAATTGAAAAAAACCAGTAAAATCCAAGTGTCAATCTGTGTTTTTTCCTGCTATATGAGCACTAGTGCTGAGGTCACTGGTTGTCTGCCAGGTATCAATATATAAAACTCAGAAACCCAGATAGACTGCATATAAATTGTTAATTTTGATTTTGAGTTTAATCTAGTACTAAAGGGAAAAGCAGAGCTCCATGTATGAAAAATAGAACACTGAAAGTGCATGCACTTTGTAATAACTGAGTAGTAGTGTTTCTTCTTATGGGAAGAGACCCTTGTGATAGTTAGACTGGGATATAGCAGATATGTTTTTACTAGTTTGTATATCTCAGGGCTTCCACTCATGGTATCGTTTTGAAAAATGGATAAATGAATTCAGATTGATACTTTCAAGTAGTGGCCAACACACGATATCACAAAGTTAAGGAACTCAAACGTGTACCTGCCAGATACAGAGCAGAGTAGAGGAACTGAGATCATGCCTGAACTGTACCTGCTGCAGACCTGATGAAGAGAATCTGAGCCCACAGTTTTGCTCGTAACAGGTTATTCTGAAAATTGTAATAGGAAGGCTAAACTGCAGGGGAGTTGCTCGAATTCATTAGTGTATCTGGGCCCTAGCTTAGAGGGACTACCTAGTCTTGTGTAGTAGTACAGCAAAATCACTCAGTGTTCATGTCTTCCAGTTTATGTGTCTTCCTAGAGGAGAAAGGGTTAAGCATGAGTTAGGGATGCATGTGAAAATATATGGGTGAAGCAGGAAAAAAAAATCTCTTCTAGCTTGAGCCACTCCATCTGTTCCCTTAATTCAGTGGCAGACCTCGACTGGACCCTGGGATCTGCAAGTCCCACACTTCATACAACTTCTCTCTGTAAATTAAGTTTGTTGGCCTGTGTTGCTGAGGGTTTAGGAAGGTGAGTGATGACCTTGGTTTGAGTATGTTTGTATAGAAACATGTCACTGCAGGATGATGTCTTTCCTCCAGGGACATAGGGCCCAATACTAACCATTTGTTAAGAAAATACCAGAGCTAAACATATCCAGTGTATGAAAGGATCCAACACCCTTGCCAAGTGTAACTTTCACTCATCTTTAAAACATCAATGTACACTAGATTTTAAAGGTTATTTTTAGCACTTGCATTTTAAACTCTTTCCCATCTGATGTTAACATCTTGCAACTTTAATATGAGTTATTTTTATTATTAAAATGGGAAATCGCTTTAATGTATTGTAGTATGGCCATATATTTAGTGTAGGTTTTAAAAAGGAGATCTAAAATAGTATTTGTTCTCATGAATGAGGACACATAATTCCAGAGAAGCCCCACAATGCTTTCAAGTTCTATGGTTCTTTATATAGCAAAGATTAAAAGTAGAAATTTTAAGGAGGATATAATTCTCCTTCATTTCATCTTCCCTGCAGTATTTTCCTGGCAGCCATCTACATTCCTAAGTTCTGGTGCATGTGTATTGTTGTTTGGAGCACTGGCTGTGATTGTGCAGTTGTCTGAGAAAATTCTATTACATGACAGGAATTCTCCTGCAGAGTGAATTTTGAAACCAGCTAAGATGTTCAGTCAGATCAGTAGTTTTCCTTAGCTCATGAAACCCACAAGCAAACATGAACCAATAAAGCAGCATTTCAGTTTTTCAATTTTCCATTTTAATTTCTTTTTTCAAGCCAGGTAGTTTTAAACTCAATTCCTAACTACATTCACATCGGAGCTTCAGGCATCTGAGTCTGAAAATGTTGGCCTTGTTTAATACCACTCTTCAGGATTGATTAATGTCCAGTCAGGATGTTTTTCCATACAGCCAGCCTATAAATGTTACCTTTCTAAAGTTCAGCCCATACTTACTCGATGTATTTTTAAATAAGCTATCTTCTTTTCCTATGCTTTGGAAATATTTTGGACTATTCTAAGCTGTGGAACAGTTGTCAAATTGCTGATTCGTTGCAAGAACTTTTCCCAAGCATGAGGAGTAGCTGGTAGAAGGAACAGCCTTTGTTTAAACAGGAAATAATGAAATCTCAGCACATTCAGAGTCAATGGGAGATTTGCCACCAGCTTCTGCCTGGTCTGGATTTTACCCAGGGAGCCACCTTTGGTCTGAAGTGGTGTGAATCAGGTGTGGCTGCACCAAAGACAGGAAATTACCTAAAACTTCTCATGAACCATGTGTGAATGTCTCTTCTCCTGCATGTATGAATGCTTTTTGGCATACCTGTACTTGTATAAATCCGCAAGTCCTGCTGCCTCCAACATAAACAGAAAACCACCGATATGTTTCACTTGTTCCTCTCTTGCAACTGTGCCCTTTAATTTCATCTATTTAAAGAACAGTATCAGCTAGGAATGATTTAATAGAAGGGATATGAGGAATGCACTCTAGCTCTTGAGATGAAAATAGTCTTTGTCTGCAAACAGGGTTATATTATTGGTTTTGGAAGCTGTCATTCCATTGCTTTTCACATAAGACCAAGTAGAAAAGAAAGACATTTCAGTAGAGGAGCAGGAGCTAAAGACCATCTCATTCAAGAAATAACTTTATTTAACCTCTTTATTTTTACTTCTTTATTTATTTGATTGAGATCTGAGTAAGAGAATAAAAGATTGGGCAGATCTGGAGAAATGGTCCAAATGCTTTCTGAGGTAAGAAAATACTTTCAATTTAATAAAATAATAAACCATTAAAGAACAGTGCATTTTGTTTTATACTGAGCATAGAGAGGGCTGTAACGAACCCTTTCAACAGTTACTGATAGAGCATTCTCAAAATAACTTGCCTATGTGTTCAGAAGGCTACAAGACATTCTTTAGTGTAGGTAAAGTGCTCTGTGGGTGATGGGGGCAAGCCTGCTGTACCCTACCCTTTCCATAATACAACTTCACTTTGTGACAAGTATCAAACATTAATCCTTTAAAGTCCTCTTATCATCAGAGAGGTCTCATAATTTGAGTTATTCAAGAGAGAAAAGTCTTGTACGTTGGGGTATCACATGAAATTCAAAGTGACACCAGCCCCACTCTGGAGGGGGGTGTGTGCTGAAGCTGTTTATCACCTTAATTTTCATTTTAATTATCATGGTTAATTAAAACTTTGAGCTGTTTCGTTACAGCTGGAGCTGAGGAGCTCTGCTCTTACGAAAATCTGCTTTCAACAAACAGTGTAGGTGAGACAGTGAGGTGGTCACCTCTAAGGTGACTCAGCTTAAGGATTCAGAACTATCCTCTTCCAGCAGAGCAGAGTCCTTCATTCTCTATTGAGTTGTCCAGAGCTCAGACTTCAGTATCTCTCTCTACCCTACCCTACTGTAGTCTCTTTTCCTTTAGCAAGAACATTTTATGTTTTCTGTATCAGAGAGGAGCTATACAGAGAAGTTACAAAATATAAAGCTTCTCAGCCCATGGGATTACAGGGAATACAATAACCTGGCTAAAAGCTGAAAACATGACATGCTGTAGATGTAATGATGCTGATGATGATCTGAAAACATTTCACATTTTTCCCTTTGTTTAGCAAGGACTCTGCATATAGTTGGTCACTATACTTACCTGCAGAGGGAAGATTATTGCCCACTTTAGATCAGTTCCTACACAGGTGGAATCTGCTGGAGAATAGTTGCTCCTCCTGACTCTCTAACTTGTGCTCTGTTTCCTCCAACTGCCAGGTCTGGGGAAGAATGAGATACTCCCAGGGCAGTGGTTAAATATAAGACATAAAGAACTACTTGCATTTATTTCCTTTACTCCTATTTCTCTAAGAGCTCTCTTAGAAAGCAAAGTGAATGAAGCAAACAGAACAATGGACTCTACAAAGGAGCATTTTGAAAAGATATTATAGTAAAGTCAGTGCTATCTTCCTTCTCTTTTTTTTCTCTGAGGTCTGTGAATCTGGCATGATGGTAACAGACGTTTTTAAAGTATGTTAGCTTGCCTCAGTTTAGCAATCAAAAGATTCCTTTCCTCAGGGGCTTCCACGCAGAGGAGAGAGCATGGGCTAAACAAGCCCTACTGATACG
>VZRI01010182.1:434827-469120 GCA_013397515.1 Upupa epops | reverse complement strand
CAAGGTGTTTGGATTTATATTCTGATGGACTCGTTCTCTAACAAATAAGAAAATGACAAGTCAAATCAAACTTATTCTCAACCAAGAATATCTCTTGGCAAGCTATCTGAGTGTTTCCACTGTAGTTTTATTTTTTGTTGATAATTTACTGCCTCTGTTAAGATTTATTTAAGAAAATTCCATTGCTGTGGAGTTCCTAAAGAACAGGTACTTTTCTGCTCTTTTTCTTTTGAATTTATTTCAGGTTCAGTTTTATTTTTACTACACTTACCTTCCCCTGTCTGGCAACCCCCTGGAGAAAAGATGCAAGCCAGGGATGTTAATGTGGTAATGTAACGATCACATCGCTGTAGAAAGAACAGAAGGAATGAGTGAAAGCTTAGAAAGAAGATGTTATGGAGGGGGGCAAGTATGACCAGCCTCCTCTGATTTTCTTTTGACTTATGAACCGTCTTGGAGAGATATTGGCAGATACTGGGGAGAAAAAAACAGTAGGCTAAACCAGTAGCACCAGTTGCCATTATCAACATGAAAGCAATGCTTAGTCCTGCCTGAGCAGTCCTGGCACTTCTGGATTAAAAGTGTTCGTATTCAGTAGTTGAACCATGATGATAATGCCGAGGAGGCATTCATTGCGAGAGGTTTTGTTGTCCTTGCAAGTTATGCAGAAGATTAACAGGAAAGAAATGCTGAAGTTGAAAAACCTAGAGTGTGAAGATGAAAACACCCTATTTATACACTAATATGTGTAATCAGTCTGAACTGCACAGTCTTAACTCGGTTTTGCTCTGTGTGTCTGTTAGGTTATGATTTTTACTTTTGCTAACTCAAGGACGTGAAAATGAGCAGTATAAAATTTATAGCATGCTGGTGTGTTGCACATACAGAGACAAGAAACTTCCCAGCATAGAAACGCTTGTGCTAAATTTGAAACCATGATATCTTGAATTAAGATATTTGGGGGTATGTAACTTAAGATACAATTTGAAGACTGATCTTCTTCTTAAGTCTCTTCTAAAAGTCATAGAGATTTTAGAAAGCAAAATGCATAATGCAGTCATAAGCTAAATCAGTTATAGTTTTGAGTCTGTGAATGCTTTCCAAACTCAGTAAAGTAATCATTTCAGTCATCCAACTTCTGTAGTGATGGCAGAGTGCTAAATTTATTCAGAGCAACAGAAATTAAAGCAATGCTTTCCAGAGATGCTGAAATAATGATTGAAAATAATTTCTTTACTCTGTGGCATGTTGAATAATTATATTCGGAGAACATATTAAAGTAAGTAAGAGAAATTAACTTAATACAATGCTAAATCTGTTGTTTCCTATTGGAATTGATAGCTACTGAGCAGCGTAGAGTGCAATAGCTTATGTGAGGGGTTTCTATTGCCACCTAGTGGCTGCGCCCGCAGTCCCTCTCCCCCTTGCCTGAGCACTATGTTGAGTTCTGAGTTTTCCAGTTCTCTGGAGCAGGCGTTTGTATACTGACGAGTGAAGAACATAAGTTACAGTTTTTAGACACATAAAGAAAAAAGGCAGGAAGTTAAGTTTTCTCATTATAACCAAAGTCCCTGACTAAAACCTCCCTCTGCTGACACAAACTGAAACCCATGCAATAGCTTAGTAATTAAAAATACTTTGGAAAAAAGAAACTATACAGATATACTTTTGCTGTCGTTGTTTGGAGCAGATGATTTGGGTTTGATGGGATTCTGTTTTACCTGAATTCGGAGCACTAGAACAGGCTCCCAGGGGATTGTGGAGTCCCCTTCTCTGGAGATGTTCCAGACCCGCCTGGATCTGTTCCTGTGTGGCTTTGTCTAGGTGATCCTGCTGTGGCAGAGGGATTGCACTAGATGATCTTTGGAGGTCCCTTCTGATCCCTAAAGATTCTATGATTTCAGTTGAATTGACCCATTTTTACCCCAAAGCAAAACCTTCTTCTACTCTTACAAAAAGAGAGAGAATTTAATGTTGGTCTTGACAAGCTGTGTTGAGATAAATAGCAATAAATATGAGGTCTTCAGATCTCATGGATCTTTCTTGATAATGGTAAGTATAAAGCAATTTTTGAAGACTTTGTCCTTGAAAAGTCAACACCTGAGGGTTAAGAAAGAAACAAAAAACTTTCCAGAGGCTCCACTGAAGCCAGTGGAAATATTCATGTCTATAGAGGCAATGCTTGCTGTAAATAAAACTAGAATCCAGCCCACAAAATTGAAAAAAGTGCAGTTTTTCTTTGTACGTATTCTCATGTGGACAGTAGGGTGGTGTAAAATAGATTATAATACATAACACCCGCAGTTAAGAGCTCCTTGTAGCAGAGTTTCATTCCTCCATTTAACAGTTTTCCAAAATATCCTTCCTTTTGAATTAAAAACATTCCTCTCTATAAATTGGAGTGGGTTTGTTTTGGGTTTTTTTCTTTTCAGTGTAAGCAGTAGCATGAGATTTTTAGTTTTCAAAAGTTCTGTTTCAATGACAAGTAAAAATTATAAGCATTAATTTTGCCTCCACTGCTTGAACAGAAATGGTGTGTTCTGAGTGATAACCACTCCTCCTTTGAAAACAAACCATGTCGTTTTTTCTTGGCAGTCATTCAGCTCTAGAAGACTTATCTGCTTGTAAAGTTTTCCCTTGCATACATGGTCACTCTGTTTAAATACTTCTTTTTATAAAAAATATGAATCAAACTCCAAATAGAAAAACAAGTGTGAAAGCTTTGAAATATGTGGGCTATCTTTACTGCGTGTATATGCAGTTAACTCTTTCCTAGCAAATGATTCCCCTTGATTGGCCTGTCTTTTCAGAGTCCCATCTGAAACTTAGGCTTCAGGGTTTTGTGAATATTTTTAGTGAGCAAATTGGCTGGGAAAAGGAGGACTGTTAGGAGCCTGACGTGGGACTCATAAGCATTAATTTTCCCATTTGATCAAAGGCTTTCTTAGTAAATTTGGCTAGTTCACTTAGGCTCAGATTTTCAAAGTTGCTAGAACACTTTAAGAAGTAATTGGTAATACCCTCCTGCCTCAGTTTTCCACCTACAAAGTAATTTACTCCACAGTAGCCCTTCTTTTTCATGTCTTGAGCTTATTTATGGAGATTATATAGGAAGAGCAAAGCACTTACCTAGCTTTTGTCTCTTGCAAATTCCTCTCAAAGTCTGCAAGTTCTTGGAGGTTCAGTTGCCCCTTTTACAAGAGGATCTGCCTCATTTAGGATGAGGAGGCCCCATACTGGCTTTAGACTTTGAGTCTCTGCCATTTTCCAAGCAGTAAAATAAAACAGGAAACCCATGTGAATGGTCATTCTTCAAACTGTGTGTGGTTTATTCACACCGAAACTTCTAATTGCAGAATGAGTAATTACAGCGATTGCATCCTGAAAAATGAACACAGCTGACAGAACAGACAGTATGCTGTGGCCAGTATACCAGGGCTATCTGCTAGTCCTGCATCTGTGCTGGTTTGACGAACTCAGCACAGGAGCTAAGCTGGTCTTCCTGGCAACAACAGTGACTCCTGATGGAAGCAGTAGGGGTTTACACTCCTAGTTTTATGATTTCCATGCAATTGATCTACCTGCCTAAGCATGTGTGCATATGTCCACATGTAAGTATTTGAATCACAAAATCACTTCAATGAAAAAAGCAATTTGAAAGAAAACTATTTTAATGGAAAATCATTTGAATCAGGAAAAGGTTGTCCAAATTTCTGGTTCACAGGGCAAATTGGCAGTGTCCTCTCGCATTATTTCTTGGAGCATTCCAAAGGTCATCTTCCTCTAGACTTTAGTAAGCAAATACACAGAAATTAGGTATGGATGACTATGAGCGAGCAATGCGCTCTTGTGGCCAAGAGGGCCTACAGCATCCTGGGGTGCATCAGAAGGGGGGTGGTTAGCAGATTGAGGGAGGTTCTTCTCTCCCTCTACTCTGCACTAGTGAGACTGCATCTGGAGTATTGTGCCCAGTTCTGGCCCCCTCAGTTCAAGAAGGACACATTGCTGCCAGAGGGTGTCCAGTACAGAGCAACAAAGATGATGAAGGAAGTAGGGCACCTTCCTGATGAGGAAAGGCTGAGGGANGGGGGTTGTGGAGTCTCCTTCTCTGGAGATGTTCCAGACCCACATGGATGTGTTCCTGTGCAGCTTGATCTAGGTGATCCTACTGTGGTAGGGGGATTGGACTGGATGATCTTTCAAGGTCACTTCCAATCCCTAATGATTCTCTGATTCTGTGATTTTTATTCTCTGCAGAGGTATTTTCAGCTGAATGCCCTTCCTGTACCCACGTGCCATTTTGAAGCAGACTTTGAGTGGTTGATTTTTACCATATTCCAAACTACATATTGTGGGGGTTTTGCTGAGTGAATTTAAATGATGAGGTGGGTTTTTTTTTTTTCAATTTTGAGGTTTTGTGGGGGTTTTTTGAGGGGAAACACCAGCTTCAAAATGCAAGGTTTTATTCTCAAGTAACATGAGAAAAATTACCTGTCAGGGTATATGTTTAAACTCATCCGTTGAGTTTTACTCCCATTAAAAATAGAAATATCTTAATTTTAGGAGTAGCCAACTGCATAATTCACCTACTTAAAGACAGGTGTTAATGGAAATTTGGAGTCATCTTTACAGCTCAGTAATGTGTGAAGTTTTCAGAGTGCTCTATGCTGCCAGGATAAGCTGTGGTTTACAGGGTTAGGCACTCGTGCCAGGTAGCTGGTGTGGTGCTCCCCAAGTGCAGGCTCACTCCAGCCAAATGTAAACTTTCCCAGTGTGAGCTCTAGAGTGGCTGTGTTTGAGCTACAGAAGCCTAAGAAAAATTTGTGTCAGAACATAGCACAGAAAAAACTTGACAGCTAATTGATAGGGTGAAAAGGTCACGGGGAACTGCTGGTCACTTGGATGCCTGGGATTGTAAATATCTTTCCGAAATGTTTTGGCATTTGAATGGCTGTGGTGAGGGAGAAAGAAGAAAAAAGAGCATGAGGCATGTGGGAAACGATCTGAACAGTTGAGGTACAGAGAAGTGCATGCTTCTAGTTACTCTCCAATAGGCTCGGTGTCTAATGTTGGGGTTTTTCAAGCCTCTGCTTTGCCAGAGATACAGATTCCCACAATGCAGCCCTGTGGGGTGACTTTAGGCAAGTTCAAGAATTGTGCCTCTCTGCAGGACAACTGAATCTTGTTCAGGTCCTCTCAAAAAAAGCCCTAGTACTGTGACCGGTCCTGGGTACCACAAAGATTTTCTAAATGGCTAAATATTCAAGGTCATCTAGTGATAGCACAAGGGGCAATGGATACAAGATGGAACAGAGGCGGTTCCATATAAATAACAGAAGGAACTTCTTCCCAGTGAGGGTACCGGAACATTGGAACAGGTTTTGAAAAACCCGGAAGATCCTTTAACAAAACTAGATGTGATGCTGGAATTTCACTTCTCTGCTATCATTCTTGAGGTCCCTTCCAATCTGGTGTTCAATGAATCTATGAATTCTGGAGGTGTGACATCAATACTGCAGCAGTTCCTGAGATGCCTGTGTTACCAGATAGCAGCATGCAGTGTAACTCCTACCTAGCTCTGGTTCATTTGGGTTTAGCACCGTTGTGGGTGTCCAGGCAGGTGTGCAATTCCCTGGCCTGGATGCAAATGCTCTGCCTGGGATATCCCTGGTTCCAATAGAAAGATGAAGACGAACTGCCTGTCATCATCTTTGCCATGATCTAGACATGGGACAAGAGTGTCCTCTCTTCACACCTTCTCTCAGTACTAATGTCGCAGCACATCAAGCTTCCCATTTAGCAAAGCACATAATTGAAGTGAGGAATCCCTCTCCTTTCAGTGAGGGGCTTCATGTGTTTAAATCCTAGTAATGCCTGTTGGACTTAAACACTCAAAGTTCAGTGGAGGTGAAAGGCAGATATAGGAAATGAAACTGGAAAATGAAAAAAAAAGAAAAAAATGAAAAACATGTAAAAAAGAAAAATTAGACTGAAAATAAAAAAGAAAAGGAGAAAACTGTGGGGAAAAAACGAAAACAAAAAGGAAAATGAAAAAATGAAAACTAGGAAAAGAAGAACGACACAGGACAAGAAATGTGATTCTGCCTGTTATTTTAACAAATGTTCTAACCATCTTCATTCTCCAGCAGATTTACCAAAGTTTTGTGAAAACTCACTCTCTGGGTAGAATCACTTCCCTAAATTTGAGAAGGAAAATGAACTGCTCAAGGAAAAGTCTTTTTAAAAAGGAATCTCCTTATTTTTAAAGAGAAGTATTCTTATTTTTTAAAAGAAGTATCCTTATTTTAAAAAATAAATCCTTATTTTTTAAAAGAAATATCCTAATTTTTAAAAAGAAATATCTTTATTTTTAAAAAGCAATATCCTTATTTTTAAAAAAACTCACAAACCAAACCAAGGACCAATTGAGAGGAACGCCACCAAACCCTCCCCCAAACCAACACCACCACTTATTTTCCACTAGTTGATGATTCTGAAACCCTCTCAGAACATCAAGTCACACTGCTGATGTGGGGAAAAAAAGGTAAGAGTGCAATCAAGCCCCTTGGGTACTGAACTACTTTGCACTCTGATGGCACACAGTTCATTTCCTGACCTCTGCAGAGATGGCAAGGAAAAATAAAGAATGAAAATAATTCTTAATTCTAAGGAACGAACATGGAATTCTACTTGAAATATAGGAAAGATAGTCTTTCAAATGGTGTAGCTGTATTTAGCATCAGAGTTCATGAGATCCACATGTCCCATCTTCTATTTCTACAAATCCCAACGGGGAAAAAAACATTTATTATGATAGCCTGTAAGGAAAAAAAATGTCTGTTCATCAATTTCCCCTTTTTTTAAGACATAACCAGTGAGTCTACCCGCATGTTATCTTTATCCTGAGGCAGCAAATTTATCATAATTTATTCTGGTATATTCTAAATTTACCATGTTCATTACCACTGTATAAACAATGTCTGGCATTTGCCTCAGCCAAAGAATTGAGGCTGGCGCTGATTTGGAGTAGAGATCTGTGGAAGAGCTTCAATTTACTGAAGTGGCTGTAATATCAGTACAAACACCAGAGATAGATAGCTGAGGATACGGTGGTTTTAAAAGGGAAAAAAATAAGGATTCTTCTTGTGTGTAATGCTAACAAGCCACTTACTGAAACCTATCTGTTTGTAGAGGGAAGTCCAAATGACACAAGGTTAAAAAACTTTAGAAAGTGCTCTGCAAATAGAGCTGACTGGACTCTCTCATGGCAAAGCTGCTCTTGAGGCTACTTAGGAATCTTTGGCGGATAGGGGTTAAGAAAATCTTTCTGTGCGTACAAATATATGTAACATGAAAGCATTCA
Organism: Upupa epops; assembly: GCA_013397515.1. Taxonomy (NCBI): domain Eukaryota; kingdom Metazoa; phylum Chordata; class Aves; order Bucerotiformes; family Upupidae; genus Upupa; species Upupa epops. The sequence goes on along the minus strand of VZRI01010182.1, from coordinate 461,757 downwards.
TGTTAGGCTGGGCTAAAGCCAGGCCTAAACTTAGGTACTGAAATGGATTTAAAAGGAGGACCAAAAAAGGGGGAAGGATTGTCGTAATTTCAGTTTACAGCAAAATAATTAGTATTGGATCCAATTGGCCAAACTGGATTTTTGGCCAAATTGGCCAAATTGGCCAAAAATAACTCGGACCCCACCCCATATGAGGAAGCAGATGCAGCAACTCTTGTGTCTGTTCCCTGTGCCCTATTTCAAGGTCTCTCCATCCTTCACAGCTTTTCAATCATAATTCTAATTTACATGGCTAATTCTGAAATTAAATTCTAAGTTTATGAGCAAAACACGTAGGTTACATGATGGGTTGTTTTGGAAAATAACATATTCAGGATTTAATGTCTTTTAATCTTTCTTAATATCCTGTTTCTCTGTTGTCCTGAGCAATGTAGATATTCCAGAACATCACTTCTTGTTCACTAAGCGAGTCTAGAGAAGGCCACAAAGATGATCCAAGGGCTGGACCACCTTTGCCATGAGGGCAGGTTGAGGAAGCCGAGGTTGTTCAGCCTAGGGAAGAGAAGACTCCAAGGTGACTTTATAGCTGCTTTCTAATCACAGAATCATACAATCACAGAACCAATAAGGATCGGAAGGGACCTTGAAAAATCATCTAGACCAATCCCCCGGCCACAGCAGGATTACCTAGACCAAGTCACACAGGAACACATCCAGGTGGGTCTGGAACGTCTCCAGAGAAGGAGACTCCACAACCCCCCTGGGCAGCCTGTTCTAATGCTCTGCTACCCTCACTGGGAAGAAGTTTCTTCTGATATTTATATGGAACCTCCTCTGTTCCAGCTTGCACCCATTGCCCCTTGTCCTATCACCAGATGACCTTGAGAAGGGCCTGGCTCCATCCTCCTGACACCCACCCCTTACATACTTATAGACATTAATGAGGTCACCCCTCAGCCTGCTCTTCTCCAAGGTCAAGGGACCCAGCTCCCTCAGCCTTTCCTCATGGGGGAGGTGTTCTACTTCATCATCTTTTTTGCTCTACACTGGACACCCCCCAGCAGCTCTGTGTCTGAAGGGAACCTACAGGAAGGCTGAAGAGGGCCTTTTCACAAGAGTATCCAGCGACAGGACAAGGTGAAACAGTTTTGAACTGAAGGAAAGGAAGAAGTTCTTAGATCTCAGGCAGAAGTTCTTCACTACAAGGGTAGAGAGACTCTGGAAATGATTGCCTGAAGAGGTTGTGACTGCCCCCTCCCTGGAGGGGTTCAAGGCCAGGTTGGATGAGACCTTGAGAAACCAAGTCTAGTTGAGAGGCATCGCTACCCATGCAGGGGGGCTGGAGTAGAGGATCTCTAAGGTCCCTTCCAGCCTAAGCCTGGCTATGATTCTATAATTAAGACTATGGATGAACTGCACCTGACTTTAACAAGGCTGGAAAAGCCTAATTGAGTTGTCTGGTCAGCATTTACCTCTGGGTTATTTTTTTTACTTCTATGAGAGATACCAAGACAAGATCCAGTGTAGATCTAGATATATTAATTTTTCTAATAATAAGATGTAAAAACCACTAGTTACAATATTTCATACCTTATTCCTGCTTCAGTTATCTGTTTTCTATTGTTACAAAAAAAAAAAAAAGAGACGTAATGTTTCATTTCAGAGCTGTAGCTTATGCTTTAGCTGATTAACATGAAAAATAAGCTGTTGCTATTTGGAGTGTGTGCTGTCATGATGTGTGAGAACTCGAGAACTTTTGGGCAAGACGTGTGTTTGGAAGCATCTTGAAAAGTCTGTCTCTAATATTCCAGGCTTTGGCTTAGAGTTTTTTTATTTTTGCATAACAGTGTTAAGGAAATCCAGACATGAGCTGTGTTTCTGATTTTCTCAGTGAAGTTGGAAAGATAATTTCAAATTGCTTTCTCCAGTTCGGCACTTCCTACTGGTTCTGCTCTACCATGCTCTTCCTCCCTTGCAGAAAATGCTTGAATACCAAAAGTGGGATTAATTGCTACAATTGAAGGAAAATAGGTGGTATTTCATTGAAGGGAACAGGTGATGTTATTTTCAGTGGCATCACTAAATGTTCTTTCCTTGGTTGTCAAAGATTATGGGCATCCTAATGACAGCGAGGATGTTCAATGTAACTTCTACACAAGAGATGCGATGTCGCAAACTCTATTTGCCCTGAAGCTCTTGTATAAATCCAGTGACTTGAATCACACCAGTAGCTTCCTCACCTCATGACATTAATTGCATCAAACTGAACTGAACACAGTCTTGCAGGACTAGGTGCTGGAATGTCTTTTTCAAGTCTCGGTACTTGGTTCTATTGTTTCAGCCTCCATTCAGCATCTTTGATTCAGACTACACAGATATGAGCATCACAGTGTGTCTTCCAAATAAGAACAGGGAAACTTTGCAACAAAAAATAAAATAAAATAAAATAAAATAAAATAAAATAAAATAAAATAACACAGAATTCAGCACAATTCCAAAGGTTCTTTTGTGTCTGTTACCATATGAGTAGGAAACTCACAGCCTTGACCCTGCTAGGTGCAGAAGCATGTGCTAATCTTTGAGCATTTCACCTCACCTACACACTTGAAGGTAATCACAGCTCTTCAGAGTTTTCCTTTCTTGTAGTACAGAGAGTATAGTGGCTTTCTACTTTATTACAAGAAAAGATGTTAACTTTGATCTTCTTTCTTTTCAAGGTTATACCCTGACATGTAGCACTACGGATGACACTGCACAGTATGAAGCCTGACTATTTTCTTTGTTTCTAGTGTTTGACAACAAGAAAGCAAGACTATTATAAGAAGAGATGAAACTGTATGATTCTTTGACTTCTGAATTACTTACTGCTGTGCTGATAAAAACCTATAATTGCAGACCAAATTGACCTTCCACCACTTCTGCAGCAGCACTGAGCATCTCCTTAACTCATGTAACACAGATTTGAATGTCTTCATGTGCAGAGAGAGAGAAGACATTAGCACATAGCATCCTTGCAGCCAAAGTGAGGCAGTGGGGACTGGATGATTGGGTAGTGAGGTTGATTGTGAACTGGCTGCAGGATAGAAGCCAGAGAGTAGTGGACAGTGGGACAGAGTCTAGTTGGAGGCCTGTATCTAGAGGGGTCACCCAAAGACCAGTGCTAGGACCAGTCCTCTTCAATCTATTCATTAATGACTTTGATGAGGGATTAGGGTGCCTAGGTGATGTTGCCGAGACCCCAGCAGACTGTACTGCTATTCAGCGAGACCTGGACAGGTTAGAGAGCTNAAGGACACAGATCTCCTGGAGGAGAGCAACGAAGATAATGAAGGAAGTAGGGCACTTCCCTTATGAGGAAAGGCTGAGGGAGCTGGGTCTCTTGAACTTGGAGAAGAGCAGGCTGAGGGGTAACCTCATTAATGTCTACAAATATGTGAGGGGTGGGTGTAAGGAGGATGGAGCCAGGCTCTTCTCAAGGTCATCTAGTGATAGGACAAGGGGCAATGGATGCAAGATGGAACAGAGGAGGTTCCATATAAATAACAGAAGGAACTTCTTCCCAGTGAGGGTAGCAGAGCATTGGAACAGGTTGCCCACGGCAGTTGTAGAGTCTCCTTCTCTGGAGATTTTCAAGACCCACCTGGATGTGTTCCTGTGTGGCTTTGTCTAGGTGATCCTGCTGTGGCAGAGGGATTGGTGTAGCTGATCTTTTGAGGTCCCTTCCAATCCCTAATGATTGTATAATTCTATGACAGCCAAAGGTAACCTCTCATGATAGACACTCAGCAGTCTGTGCAACCTTTTATGCCAGCTTTACTGAAGTCTGTGCAGCAGCAGTCCTGACTGTGATCTTCAGACTGTGCATCCAGCCTGATCTTGAATCTCTCCAGGGATGGAGCACTTACCACCTCTCTAGGCAACTTGTTCCTGTGATCCAACACCCTCTTTTTCCTGATGTCTAATCTCAATCTACCCTTTTCCAGCTTAAAACTATTACCCCTTATCCTATCATTTCATGCCCTATTGAATAGTTCTTTCTCCTGCCTACTCAAAGGCCCCTTTTAGATATCAGAAGGTCACTATCCTCTTCCTATAATGCTAAATAAAGGTTTATGGGAATTCATTTCCACAGAGAGATTTGAAATGCTGAAATTCATACTGTCTTCTCAACCTTCTGAGACTTGAAGACAGAAACATTTGCTTCTACTTGATATATTCTGAATAACACTATTTGAATGTTGTGTTTGGACAACCAAGTTAAAACTCATTCCCCCTTTCTGAATGGTTTGGAAGGCTTTTTGACTGGAAAACATATACAGAGCCTTTGCTAATGTGTTCTTTAAAGCCTGGTGTTGGGAAATGCAGTATTTTACCGGAGAGTTCATAACAAATGCTCTGCCAGTAAAATAAGCTGTGCTAATCTGCTCTGTGATGCAGCAGTTTATTCTGTGGCTTTAGTGGATAAGCCATGGTATCCATATATCAATTTGGAATGCAGTTTGAGATCATTCAGATAATATGGTTAAAAATATATGGTTAAAAAAATGCAGGCATTTCCATTATATTTCATGTACAGTCATGTTCCTAGTAATGCCATTAAGAAAAGAGTGAAGTTCTTTCACAAAATATTATCCAGCCCGTTAATTTACATTATCATTATCATTATCAGAAAAAAGTGCTACAAAAGATTATATCTTTCCATTCACAGGCTGCAAGCTAGGAGAAAGGCTAATAAAGTAGAGAAAAGGAGAACACTAGTAAATTCAAGACCTAAAATAGTATTAGATCTAAGCTTATACAATAAAGACACAGAGACATATTAAAGACACAGAGACTACATAGAAGATTGTTTGCCATAGGCACACAGGACTCGGTGAGACACAAGCAGTGATTACTACTGTGTGGCTGAGAGTGGCTTTGTACAGTGTGAGTCATGTGTGCATCATTCTTGGAATTCAGGTAAGTTGTTCTGGGTCATCATCTCACGTGGACTTGTAGTTTTATTTGGGGAATGATGATGCTCCCTCCTAGGCATTCACCATTCAACATCTCATCCACATGATAGTGGCTTAGAGAAAAGTATAATAACATTGTGGGGTGACTGTAGGGTTAGTTTGGTATAGTGTCATCTAAGGATGAAGGGAAGAATGAAGAGCTGCATAGACCATCTTCTTGAGAATAACTGAAGCTCAGTGAAAAGTACTGAGCATTTTGTGCCAGGAGATTTTTTGAATGAAACACGCTGTAGAACATGACATTACATGAAGAATGCATTGTTCAGCTTGGGAGCTAAGTGGTTGTTCAAAGAGTAGGCTGCTTTCTAACATGAAGCACAAGCTACTGTGCTCTGAGGCATTGTAGTGAAATTAGTGGAGGTGGTAACATCAGCATTCTGGGGAATAAGCTGGAAGAAGCAGCAAACACCATCTCTGTTTGTAACTAGGTTTTTGAGATTAAGAGATGTGAGAAATGTGACTGCTCTCTCAGAAAAGGCACCTTTACAATGATCTAAAAAGGCTTGGTATCTGAATGCTATTCTAGGTATTTCTAGTACAAATGAGGGAGAGAGAAACCTGAGGATGCTATAGAACTAGCAGTCAAACAGCCTACATTTCCTGTGAAAAATTGCTCTGTATGCAACAGCTGAAGTCTCCTCACATCTGTTTTGCATTTTCTTGGAGGACTGTCTTTAAATTTGTCACTGAAGCAGATGAACTTCTTTGATGGTTTGTCAGGTTCCCCAGAGTCTTTTGAAGGTAGGACCTTGGTTTTCGAGACTAACATCACTGTATCTGTTTAGTTTTATCCACATATTGCAAGCTGCTGTCTCTACAATGAGCCTAAATGCTAAAAAGAATTATCTCAGTCTGCTTATATTTTCAACATTTAATTTACATAAGTTATTCCTATGTCTTTGTATTTAAAGTAAACACTTTTTGCTCTACCCCTGCATGATACTGTAAACCAACTGGATTTTTTTCTAGCTCTATATTGTGTTACTTTGGTTGGCTTAGAACCAGGTTTTAACATTACTATTGGGACTACACTTTCAAAGTAATAAGCAATTAACTGGTAGTGGTATGGTGGTGAGGAGATTTCTTTACTGTAAGGTTTCTCCTTCCAGTGATTTTTTACAAGCAAACACTAAACTTCTTTTATTCTTCCCTCAGATGCCTTTACAATCAGAACAGCACAGGAAACATTCACTATAAGAAGTTAAATTTTATTAATGACTTAATTCTGTTGTTCTGTGTAATTGTCAGAGGATGAGACTTTTTTTAATCCGTGGTCTCTCAGTTGCTATTTTTATCATGCTTTCTGTTGACGGAAATATAGGACTGAGTATACCCACCATACAACATCAATAAACTGTAAATAATTCTAGTTTGATTGCATGGAGTAAATGGCATAATACTGAATGAGAAGGAATCTTGGAGGGGCATTTTGTTAGGACAATTCAGTACTGACTTGCACACTGTTGTAGGAACAGAACAGCAAATCATATGTGAAAAGCTGTACCCGCCTCAGCAGAGATCACAGACATAGCTACTTGCAGGTATTTTCCCCTAGTTACAGCATCCATGTAAATGTTACTTGAGTTATTGTATTTCCTGCTCTAGCCCTTTCTCACACTTGATCCAGTACCATGAAGTTTTAGCTTCATTCTTGCACAGCCAAGATAAAGCAATATTATGTCCTTGTAAGCCAGGCTCAAGACTGACACTCAGTTAAAACTGGTGTAAAATGACCCAGGAAGTCTCTTTCCTCCCCGTTTCTAAGTTGTCTTTTTCATGCTGCCTTTCCAGAAAGTTTTCCAAAGCAACCAACTCTAATGTCACTATTTAAATCCTTGTGCAGTTGATGTTCTTTCTACAGACATTTAAAAGATTTGGATGAGGCCCTAAGTAAATAATGAGAATTTATTTGACCTCAATTTATGTTTAATTCTCAAACCAAGCAGTTAAGTCTTTCATCTTTATTCTTTATATTTTTTTCATGACTCTGCTTGTTATTTTAAGGAAGCAGTAATATATACAGCATCTATACACACAGAGTGCAATATATATTTATATACTCTCTGAAGTCCAGTGGATTGTCTTGTTGAAGGGATAAATATATAACTCTAAGAAACTATTTAGAGTTCATCCAGAATACATAATTGCTCACTACTTTGTGGCCTGGGTTCAGTTAGAGATGTATTTAATAGTAATTTAAGGTTTTCTTTTCTACCACTGCAAACTGTGATAAATAGTTTGGGAAAGATGCACATTCAGGGAGGAAAAAAGCCCTCTGCCAGTAAACAGCTTGCTGCTTAAGTCTGCAAATGACAGGAGACGTTAATAAACAAAGCTGTTCCCAACTATAGATTTTCTAGTATTCAGTCCCAAAACTAAGTGCTTTTAGTTCCAATCCCATGCATGTTTGCATTTGTGTGAGGATCTTTCAGTACATCATCACATAACACTGAAGATATTGGCTTCTCCCTTCCAGTTTTCAAATTTACTGTTGTCTGTGAATGATATCATCACTGGCATGCTGTCCATACACCACTTTTGCCACGATATGAAGTGTTTAGCATCATACCGTATGTGCTGTCACACACTAGCTTTCATTTTCATTTCTGAGTGGAAGAAAAATATTGCTTTTGGAAAGACTGGCAGCAGAGGGGAGAGTATGCCATGCTTCAGAGATTACTATGGCTGTCATGCCCTAATGAAGCATCCTGCAATATGTTGACCTGGATATGACCCCCCACTCTGTGGCCATAGAAATAATGTCTCTAATTCAAAGCAACCTTAGCTGACATAGCACAAGTAAGGTTAAGGTAATGTTAACTTTGGGCCTCACAACCAATAGAAAGCTCCAGAGGAGGATTTGGATTCTAGGTGTCTCTGCCCACTGCTGGTTGGGAAGATGACAGGTACAAGAGGAAACATGGTCAAGCTGCACCTGGGGAGGTTCAGATTGGATATTAGGAATAATTCCTTCATAAAAAGAGTTCTGAGGCCTTGGAACAGACTGCCCAGGATGATGGTGGAGGCACCACCCATGGAGGTGTTGAAAAAATGGGTAGATAGTGTTTCAGGAGATGGTTTAGTGGTTAGAGGTTCTAGTGCAGGGCAGATTCAACCAGCAATGTGATGCAATTGATCTTTTTCTTTGTGTAATATTTATCAACTTGCTTTTGTTGTTTCTGTAATAAACACAGAAGCTTGTGCTGCCTTCAGACTCAGTACATGTATGTTCATTGCTGATGAGCAATGAGAGAGTGACTGCAGATACAGTAGGGCGAGTATTCAATTCTATCTGAACATGTGGTCTGTAACAATTTTTAGAAACATGGTGTTTGAAATCATGCCCTACGATATCTGTTTCCTTCACTGAAGTTAAAGGATAACCTAGATGACAGGTTTAGCTGTGTATGTAACTGTGAACCTATAACAAATGTTTAAAGATGATCAGTTGATTCCCATCCTTGTAACTTAAATGAATAGAGTGCAAGATCAACAGTTGTAACAAATCTGAGAGGCAATAAAATACCACACAAGAATAAAACCACATAGAAGTATTAAGATGGAAGAAATGCAGACAATTTGAGGTAATGAGCTACAGTTAGAAGGATGGAGTCATCATTCCTGGAGGTGTTCAGAAGGCAAGTAGATATGGCACTTTGGAACATAATCTAATGCTCATGGAGGTGTTGAATGGAAGGCTGTGTTTGATGAATCTTACAGGTCCTTTCCAACCTTAATTGTTCAGTGATTCTATATTTTAAGAACAGCAAAATAGCAAAGGCCAACTTGATGACTTTTTCTGGAGCAGTGTATATTGTACAACATGAATTTGCCTGATGCATAGGGCTACTACTTAAATGTCTCCTCTACTTTTGTTATTGGGGTGTGCATATAACTGCCTGTAATTCAGGTATGGGCCAGTAAACAAAACTTAGTAATTCTTTTTCACTTTGCAAATTCCTTTGCCCAAAACGGTGTCTGAAATTATATGTGTGAAGTTAAGCAACCTGACAGAGCATGATGCCAATAGTAAGACCCATATTGTAGTAGGTCAGCAATTCAGATTATATTGTTTTGACCCGTTCTGCACAAAGTAGGTGCTGAATCTGAGAGATTTGATACTAATAAGGAATAAACAGCAAAGTCTAATCAGGAAAGATGCTGAATTTTTATGGAACTCAACTCCAACCATATCCTAGCTATGAAAGGGAGATTTTCCAAATCCCTTCTCCTTCCACATCCTTTTTCCTATGAAAATAGAACCTATAAGCAGAATCAAGTTCCCTGCTATGGATGAACAAGAGCACCTTGCCGTCTTCACCCGTGTGCTGTTCTAGACATTTCCAATGTATCGATATCTGGTGTGGCTTTTGTGAAGAATGTCCCTTCCACTTTAATGATTCTATGATTATGGAAATTTATCTGCAAGAGTGAATGACTAACAGTGTGGATGGCAGAGAAGCATTGTACTTTATTTGTATTCCTGTAGTGCCTTTAAATTCCAAGTATTGTCCATGAGCTGAAGGTAGTCATCAGTTTACAGTACTATCAAAAAGGATGCTATGTAAAACCACTGCACTCGAACAGTGAAGCTACTGTGATCCTGGAAATTGTGAGTTATTTGATGTTGTACGTTTAAGGATACAGCTCACGTTCTCTTCACTATCGAGATTTTGCCAATTTCTTTTGTCATTTTAGAAATACCATTATCCATACAGAGAAAAGAGAGAATTATTCTGAAATGTGAATGGAGTGCTTTCCTGGCTGTGGTTTTGGCACACGAGATGGGAAGCGAGTATAGCGCTGCACTTCTCTTGATCCTGCATCCTGGGGAAGTTGATATAAAGCTTTTATTGATTCCAGTGCCTCAGTATCTGGATCAGAGTTTTCAAAATTTAGCTGTATTTGCAAGATTGCATGCTTGATTTTTCTAAAGCTTGAAGGACAGTAGCTATCTGTGTTAATCCAGGTGGCATTTTGTCTCTTTCACTTCCACACACAGTGTACTCAACATATTCCCTTGTAGTTATACTTGTAGTGCCCTGAGTTTGCTAGTAGTATTTCCCTTTCTCATGAGTTCCCTTGAGAAAGCAATTAATGAAATAAGATTACATAGCAGAATATGTGCTGGTGAAGAGATAAGGAGAAAGCTGCAAGTTAGACACAATATCATTCTAAAGTAGAATGAAAACCTCAGCTTCAGCCACGTCAACAAAACCATGTTTCTTTTCAGATTTAATTTCCATAAGAAACTATGTCAAATTAAAACCTTCCAGTGCAATGTTCTTCCATTTTTTGCATTTTTACTACCTAGAGATCAAACAGTTTGACACAGCAAAAATTCTAGCCAGTTAGGAAGAAATACTGATTGGTTTGTTGGCTGGTGGCCGGGGGAATGTTATGACCAAGTAATTATGTGTTCTGGACAGATGCATTAACCAGGCTTCGAGCTGGAGCCACTGGATATTATTTTAGTCATAAGACTAGAGGAACTGAATCATTTTCAAAGAGCTGGCTGGCTGACACTGCTTTAGTGATGCCTGTTCCAATGATCCTTTGGCAACAACTTCCAACACTGCACTTATGACACAGTAAACAAAAACTACATTAAAGGTTAGGTTTTTAATCATAAAGAAGTTGAACATTTCCACTGAGCTTTTTTGTTATTTATCAAGCAGCACTGAAGGCTGTTGTAAAGCTCCCATCCTTGTTTCTCTTACCAAAGAAGGGGATCTGTTTAGCAAAACTGTTTTAGATCTGGTAATAGTAAGAACTGGGTACTTGAGGTTTTTATCAATTCATTGACTTCTTATCGCTGAACCTGCTGTGTTTTATTTGTTGATTCAATCACTTTGTGAGGTAAGAATGGAGGGATTTTCGGGTTTTTTTTGGACCGTATGAGGGAGGTTTTCATTATCAACTTCAAGTTAAGCGAGAATGAGATGTCTCCTTCTCTGGTAAGTAATAACATTATTTTGCAGGATCTTGAAATAACCTATTGATAGGTGCAGGAAGGAGCTGGAAGGGAAATTTGTATTAACTTCATTGGGGGGAAAAAAACCCCCCATAACCAACCACTTTTTTACCTGTAAAGGAGCATAGTGTGTGCATATATTAATACTGTATTCTAAATGTGACACTCAATAGTTTTCAGCAGGCTTTGTCACCTGATAACCAGGCACTAAAAAGGCCTTTGAGCTTTGAAGAGAAGTTGTTTTATTTATTTATAAGTCACTTAATTCTCCCAACTAATTCACAAATGTGTGATGCCACACATTGGTTTTTAGTGGTGGGAGGAGTGCTGGTTTTTGTAGTTCTAGTTTGACTTTGTCACTGGCTCTTTCCAGAGGACACAATATAGAACAGGAGCAGCCATTAAGAATGAAGCAGGAAAGAGTCTGTTGTTTTGGTTTCCCTCTGCAGTGATGGATTATGAATGTAAACTGTTATGTAAGGTCACTCTGAACGTTGCCCTGGAGGCAGTCTGTCAAACGAAGCATAGCAAACAAGTCAAATTTTCTCTTCCTTGGAATCAAAATGGATTTAAATAAAGAAGGCTCTTTTCCACCCTCGGATCCTGAGGAGACAGATGTGAGTGGAAAAATATAGATATGTACCTAGAGCCCTGGCAGGTGGCTTTGGGCATCTTGAGAAGCTTTATTTTTAGGTCTCCTGCTTGCTCTTTTGACTATGGTTCTCAGGGCTCCAGGTTCCCATTTAGTAAAACACTGGTGATCAAGTGCTGGGTATAACAATAGCTATCATAGTGTTAAATGTCTGAGACTTGGGCTTTGTTTTGGGGATGGTATGAATAAATTTACAGTAAAACTGGATGAGAAGAAGAGTGGTATTGCAAAGCTGAGATTAAAACAATTGTGGGGGGCTAAGGTCTCCTTTTTCCTGGTGACAGGTCTCAGCATATTGGAGTGCCTCAGAATTTGGAGACTGAGCTATGCAATTTGCTTTGCATGTTTGTCTTCTACCCAGCTCTGGTTGGCAAAAGGAGGTTTTGTCTGCAGTCTCCCTCCCCTTGTATTCAGCTGCTAAAACTCCTGAGTGAGCTTGCTAAAACAGGGAGGGAATAAATTTATCAGGATAGCCCAGTGCTTCAGATAAGCATTGTGCTTCTCTCTGAAGGAGGAAAAGATGGAAAGATATAGTAACTGGGATTCTGTACAAATACTTGTAAGTGCTCTATTTTATTTATATTTTTAATAGACCAACATGTTGACAGGACAACACTGAATATTGCAGAGTCCTATGTATTTGCTGTCTCGATGGTAACTTAAACATCAAACAGATGCTTCTCTAACACAGAACCACTGAAGGAAGAACTAAGTGATATCTTGACATGATCCTCTTTCAGTAAGGAGCTTGGTCACTGCTCAGATTCATAGAAACATAGAATGGTTGGAAGGGATCTTAAAGATAATCTAGTTCCAACCCCTCTGCAGAGGCAGGGACACCTTCACTAGATCAGGTTACTCAGGGTCCCATCCAACCTGGCCTTGGACTCTTCCAGAGATAGGACACCACAACCTCCTTGGGCAACCTGTTGCGGCATCTCAGCCCCCTCACAGGAAAAAATTGTTTCCTAATGACAGCCTATATCTCCTCTCTTCATGTCTGTAATCCTTTCCCCTTGTCCTCTTGCTATGCACCTGTGTCAAAAGCCCTCCCCCAGCTTTCCTGTAGCTCTCTTCAGATATTGGAAAGTTGCTAGGTCACCTGGGAGCCTTCTCCAGGCTGAACAACCCTAACTTGCTCAGCCTGCCCTCATAAGGGGGATGCTCCAGCCAAGTCATTTGAATTGCTCTTCTCTGGACATGTTCCAGGAGCTCTGCGTCCTTATGTTGAGGACTCCAAAACTGGACACAGAACTCCATGTTGGGTCTCACAAGTATAGAATAGAGGTGGAGAATCACCTTCCTTGACTGTCAAGGCTTCTTTTGATGCAGCAAAGAACACAGTTGGCTTTCTGGACTTCAAGTGCACACTGATGGCTCCTGTTGAGCTTCTGGTCCACCCTCCACCCCCAAGTCCTTCTCAGGGATGTCCTCAATCACTTCTCCTCCCAGTCTGCATTCATGCATGGGATTGCCTCAACCCAGGAGCAGAACCTTGTGCTTGCCCCTGTTGAACTTCATGCAGTTTGTACAAGCCCACTTCTTGAGCCCAGCAACATCCCTCTGGATGGCCTCCCTTCCCTCCACTGTGTGACTTCACCCCACAGTTTGGTGTTGTCTGCAAACTGGCTGAGGGTGCAGTTAATTCCACTGATTTCCTTAAAGACTGAAAGGAAACGTGTTTTCTTTTTCTGTCTTTTCCAAATCATTTAAAAGGAACCAAAATAGAATAGAAAATCATATTTTCCATATAAAACTTCATGCTGTATATCTTTGTGTGCATCCATGTATGTAAATCTGCTTGGGTGTGCACAGAAATGATTCAGATTACAATCTGGGAGCTGTGCAGTGGAAGACTAACAGTCAAAAAAAAAAAAAAAAGAGAGCTCCACATTTGTTCCAACTCTTGTGTTTAGAGGTCTGGCCAAGGTAGTTTGTAAATATCTTCAAGTGGGCCAAATCCAAAACATTCCAAGTCAATAAGACACCCTCGTTTTGCTTTTGTCTGACTTGGAATGGATCCAATGGATCCAACAGGTTGATGTGATGAGAAGCTAAGTGATTTCATATGCATAAATTAAAGCCTGCTGTCATACATGTCTAAATGATGCTCATTTAAATCCCCAGGACACACATGAGTGCTCAACAGCCACTAATTTCTTATCTGCTATAATGAGCTCAAATTGAGAGCTGAGGGTGGAAGATTGTGTGATTTATGTGAGGTTTTTTCCTTTTCCTTAATTGGGGGGGAAAAAAGAGTAATATATAAAAACTAATCTTTCTGGTTTAGTTGTGATTTCTTTTCTTCTATTTATATCTGAAATATTAGCAGTAAAGCGTATAGCCCAGACAATGAAGTCTCATGAGGCAAATATCTTAATCATTTGAAGATTACAATATTATCCCATTTACTCTAGAAATAAATTATAAGAAATAAAAAATGAACAGTAGAATGAATAAATCTACTATGAACTAGACCAAAAAGTTTTTCTAAAGATTAATTCACCACCAAGAAGTGATGCATTCCACAACTATAGACAGTTTTAAGGCTCAGCTTGACAGGGCCATCTCATTTAAACTGTATTGCTTTAATTTAATGGGTTGGACTTGATGATCCTTGGAGTCCCCTTCAGTTTGGTCTACTGTGATGAAAAGTGGAAACTCATGGGATTTCAAGCTGGCACGCTCTATTAAAGTGCTGACAATTGTCAGGCAACTATAATCATTACAGTACAATTATACATTATCCTACAAATTGCTGTAAATGGAAATAAGCAATGCTGCTCAGGGGGACTGGCTTAGTTTTTCATGGAGAAAAATAACCCACTGAGAGCACAAACAAAGAGTTTGTTTCCTTCTGTTAATTTATTAAAAAGCATGTATATATAACTAAACCTGTGCAATCAGAATTAAAAATGCATTCTGCCTTGGATATACGGATGCACATACAAAAATTGGATGGATAAACTCCCTTGAGCCCTGGGATCAACAATCCATGATAGATGATTTTTGTGTGGTAAATAACTCACCGTTACTTTACTAGGAGCTGGGAACCAGGAGCATATGTAGAGAGGAATCACCAAGAAATGTCCTTTTGTTACTTGTTCTGATATTTGGAAATTGGTAGGAGGTAGGAAACTACCTTGAAAGAAACTAAATCCTACTCATCTGCAGACTGGTGGTATTTTTCTTCCTTCAGTCACAGCAACTCATGAATCCTATCTGGGTTATAATTTCAGCTAAGAGAAAATACAGCATTCAGTACTATCCTTAAAAGCCAGAGCACTTTCATCGTGTGCACTGTATGAAGTTGAATTGAGGTGACGTTTCTGTTTGCCAAGTTGTGTGCATTGACTGTAACACACAGGTTGGCTTGGCCCTTGGCTAGTAGGTTGCTTTGGAGTGAGCACATCAGGGCTCCGACTTAGCAGGTAATTGGCATTGCCTTAGTGTTTTGGTATCGGGAATATTTTGTTCTGGATTTCTTGGGGTTTTTTTTAATGCAGAAGAACCTCTAGGAATATTAAACACATACACATTGAAAGCTTAGGTTTATTTAAAGTTTTGGGGACAATATGCTGGAATAAATTAAACAAATCAGTATTTAATTTAGGTGGTCACTACCTATATTTATATGTAAGAGGTCACCATGCAAGCATTCTTATAAATTAGATTGCTTTTACGCTGGCAAGACTCCTGGTACAAATATTTCACATAAATACAGGTGAATATTTCGCATAAATACAGGAAAGCGGCTATGAATGAAAGTATTTTGTTTTGCTTCTGGAATTAAGAAACAAACACAAATCCCAGTGCTGGTGGGTTAAGGGTGAGGATGTTTACAGGTTAATTTGAGTGAATATTTTTGTCCTTTCTGATTAATAGATGCTTGTACTGCACCATGAAGATGAGAGGCATTTTAAGTATTATTAATTAATACTCTTTCGAGTTATTTATCAGATATTGTAACTATGTGTTTATGACAACAAAACTAGTCCAACACAAAAGTAAATTATCCTAGAAAAAAAACTTCAAGCTTTTGATCTGCTTGTACATCACATCACTGCAAACCTTTTCCTTTCAACCCAGAGTTACGTTCAAAAGCAGAAAGATATACAGCTGACGTTTCAAACTGAACGACACTACGATAAACTAGGGTTTCTCTAGAAGATAAAATACATCATAAATCGGTGTAACACTTACCTCATTTTAAATATTACTGTCTCCTTTTATCAGGTAACACTATATAACCTCCCCTTACCTCCTTTCTTCCCATATTTTATTTGGTATATTAATTCTGAACAATGATCACAACCAGAATTTTTTTTTAATTAAAATCAAATATATGGCCTTAGAGGCTTAAGTGATCCGATAAAAAAAATTTAATTAAAAAGATACCAATTCTTTTGAATCCTTGATGAATTGATAATAATTGAAAGGTACAGTGTTAACTTTAGTCTGCAGCCAGTTTAGAGAACTGTGTTTTATCCTCCTTCAAAGTAAAATACCCAAAATAATTAAAAGAAATCCATTAAGAAGAGGAATCTTTGACCCAGTGGACTTCACTGCAGATTGCTGAAAAAGGGTTTATTGCATTTACTTGTACTGTATTTTGGTTTTGTTTTTTTAAGGATAAGGCAATTCTTGTTTGACTGGAGTAGCTGAGTTGTTTCTACTTTCATGACATTTACCTGTACCGGAACATTATCTCTCTTATCAATGTACTTTACAGAATTCTGGCTCTGTTATAATCAATTTCACTGGAATGCCCCTAGGCCTTCCTTGCCCCAAGAAGCATCTGTGTAATGAGAGCAAACTGAGAAAATTCTGTATGTTTGGAAAAGAGCTGTGTCAGCTCTGCAATAGCCTGTAGAGGAATACATTCTAAAGAGAGGATGAGAAATAACATTCTATTACTTCAAGAACACATCAAGTTTATATAAAACCAGGGGGAAATTAGTGAATTTTTGTTAATCCTGTAAGCCACTATCAGAATATCTTCTTTTTCACATATTTTTGAGAACTTCTGGGTCAAACTTCTATTTGAAATTTGAATTTAGTACAAGGTTTTTTTAAAAGGCGTTGGGAAGCCGTTGGTTATCATTTTAAAGGGACACCCAATACAACAAGAATTAGAAAACTGGGACTGAAACAAAAGTATAGATCTGGAGTGACAGATACTGTAGAACAGTTTCTATATATAGGAACAGTTGGAAATGCAAGATACATGTGCATAACTTACTGGAGAAGCTTTTTTCCCATCCTTTTGAGATTGGTGTATTTAATTAGATATTAATTCCAGGTGGGATGTCACCTGGAATTCTTTCATTTAGAATGATTCATTTTTAGGTTCTGCTTTTATAAATCACTGCATGAGCATGACTCAGTTCAGAACAGTGATTTAATTCTATTGTGACTATTCTGACCTTAAGCATTAAGCAAGCATGGGATACTCAGTAAAAACTACTATGGAATGCTCTTTTGCATTAAAGTAAAAAGGAGTTCCATTTATTTTTTAAAAGAAACTTGGGATTTCTTTATTTTCCAGATCTGATGATGATTAATCAAAACCAGCAAACTACAATCAAAATCACCTAAACTGAAACTATAATGGTTTTGGTTTACCTTTTTTTTTTCTGCACAACAATTTAGGTTAATCCGCATAGTTGCTTTCTCTAAGCTACTGATAAAACAAAAAGCATAGAAATGGAGAGAAGCTGTGTGTGCCATTAAAACTCTCTCTAAGAGTAAAAACCATTTCTGTGCTAATGGAAAAAGAGCACCAACCGTACACAGCAGCAGACCAAGTACCCTGAAAGCGTGCGTGCAGATGTCCTGATACAGAAGGCTATTCCCTCCCTTTAACATGCCTTCTGCCTAACCAAACACCTTATTTAAGCAGCTTGATAAACACTGTAATATTTGGAAGTGCAGGACACATTGCACTAGCATTAGTAGGAGTTGTTGGCAAGACTTCATTAGGAGGCTGAATTGGATTCTGAGAGTCTATCTGCAGGCATCTACCTAGGTAGATTTTCTTCAGCAGCGTTAACCTGTAAAATTTCTTGATCTATTCATAGCTGATTACTGTCACTCTTTCCAGATTTTGTGAGTATTCCTGGGGTCAGGCTGCTTCTTGTGAGTGGTATGCCTAAGTATCTCCTTGTGTAGATTTCACTTTGCATACATTGTTTTGCTTTGATCCTGTAGTAGGACTTGTTTATCTATTATTTTAAGCTTTATTTCTGCAAAAGTTTCACATTTCCTGAACACATTAAGTGTGCTTAGTGTATGAGAAAAGATGAAGCTGGAATTGGCAAATAAAGGAAGTCAGAAACCAAAGTTTTATAAATAGGTAGGTAATAGATTTTAATTCTTTGACATTAAATAAATTCATATGTCTGAAGTGGTGTCACCATTTTTGCATGGCTTAATGTTATAACCTCACACCTTCACCTTCTTTATATCTACCTAATTTCCATTAGGCAAATATAATATGAGTTGAAGAGACATTTTAGCTAGATATTTTAAATCAACACTAACGCTGACAAATGGTATTCTCTCCAGGGCAAAATGTGATTCTCCAAAAAACATACTCAGGTATTTTTCAGTCCTTTTTTAGGCCTGAAGTAGGAAAAAAATTAGTGAGACTCAGCACACAAATAGGAGGTCAATAAAGTAGTTCAGAAACATATTTGTGGCAATCAGATATTTAATGGCTTTTTACTTGACTTTCATCTAAAGTCTTTGCTGTCTGCTCCATAATAGAATAGGAAAAGCCAATATGAAGAAGGTTTTGGCTGCTTAGAAGTTGGGTCTGCCTGTGCTTTTCTTGAGTACAGCTTAAAAAATACAATTCTTCTATATTTTTTCTTTTACGGAATTGGTCTAATATCCCCCTTCACAGAAGGGCGACACTTGTTTCTTCATTTTGTATATGACATTACTACAATAGATAACAGGATATTGCAGTCTTTCTGATGATTTAGAACTAAAGAGGGCGGTTGTTCTTTTTCCTTTTTTTTTTTTTTTTGGTGTTCTGTTCTTTTACCTCCTTTGCTTTTGGTTTTGTTCATGTTGGATTGTTGGATTGACCTGCACATGTGCTGTAGACAGTCTTCTGGCTTACATGCACACACGCACATGTGGTGCATATACCAACAGGATCCACCACGAGAGCCTGCATGCATTCCTGCAAATAAAGCTGCTCTCTCTTTTAAAAAGTATGGCTTATTGACATGTCTCACTACACACCAAAAAACCCCCCACCAACCTCAAATTCAGCATGCCCTGAGAAAAAAATGCTCCAAAGCAACGCTAATATCTGGGAAAGAGGTCTGTGTTCGTGACTGCTTTTCGCTTCTTGCTTCTCTACAAGAGCAATCCTAGTTTTGTGTGGGGTGGTCTTTCAGCTTTGAAAAACACCCCCACACCCCCATTGCAGTGGCTGTGCCTTGAGTACGTGCTTAGTACTAAATTTGATGATGAAACAATGCTCATTGTTAAGAGCATTTGTTTTTCTGATAATATGAATGCAGAAATAATCATATGGATCACAGAAAAACAATATATCTAAAAATTGCCATGTTCATCAGTTAAAATGTCAGGGGAATAGTCTACCAGATAATTATATTCCATTGTTTATGCCTCATTTTAAAATAACTGCATTGTTATGAAAAGAATTGCTCACAAAATTTGAGAGGAAAATCATGTTAATTCCCCCAAGATAACAGTTATTATTCTGGTTAGATCTACAACAAAACTGTGAACTCATGAAGGTGTTTCTGCTTGTGTGCTTTGCTCATAAAACTGTTGTATTCATGAGGCTTTTTCTAAAGCAGAAATGGTGAAAATTATTTTTAAGCATCACAAGCATTGCCTCCAAGCTTTGCATTTGGTAAGTCTCTTTACCAAGCTTTATACAGCTGCATTCCCTCATTAGAGAGAAAAAAGATCTAACTTCTTTTCTGCTGAAGGTATGAAAATTTGTGAAAAAGGAAGCATAGGATCAACTTACTGTTAAATGTATTACAGGAGTGAAATGTTAAAATGCTGAAATGGAATGTTGGAAGCATTTAATTTTGATAGGCATGATGTATAGCTAGGGAAGTGAGTGTACTCACATAATTATGCTGTCTTTGAAAGACTAGGCAATTTAAAAGTAGATTATCCAATGAGACCGAAGTAGCAGTTGTCAAATTTTCAGGAAGTAATTAAACAAGTAGAGGCTCTCTCTTTTTTTACTGGCTGTTTCTGGGTTACATAGGGATTATGAAGAGAGACAAGAAAAATGACAGAGCAGGCTAAACAGCACATCAAACTCCCCTTGAAGAAAGGGTGAGGTGTTCTTTTTTTTCCTTAGTGGCTTTCTGCCTTACAAATAAGTAGGTGATGTTCTTGATGCAGGTATCTGACAAAAAGGGAAAAGCAACAGACAGCATGGACTTTAAAAAACAAACCAAAGCCCTTTCAATGAAATTTGTGTTGCCCCCAAAAGATTTATTCAATTTAGGCTTGAGCTTTTTTTCTTCTTCCTATGGCTTTTGTTTAGACATTGGCTCCTCTGGTCGGCTGCCATCTGGCACTCTGCCTTTTCTTTCCAAAAGTAGGGCTGCAATCGTTTCTCCAGCTGCCGTTATTGCTGCCTGAGTCTTTGCACAGCCCCACACTGCTCACGGGACGCCTCAATCCTCCTCCAGTCCTTTGGAATGCCCTTGTTTTTTCAGTTTGCACAGTGCAATGTGTAATAGCTGCCTCTGGATTTCTTAGCAAGGCTACATCTGATAATGAGTAATTATTTGTTTGGGTCTTGGTTTGACTAAGAAATCTTATTCAGTGCCTGCTCCTTGGAGCAGAGGGCAAATGTCCAATACAGGCAACTTGAAGCTCTACCATGAAAAATAACTGCCAATTTCAGGACACCTAAAATGTTTGAGTACTTCAAAGCTTGAATTTTGGATTCTCTAACAGGATAGAGGGTCCTGAACAAAAGTCTGATTCAAGGCAGGGCTTTGGCATGCAGACACTTCTTTGGGAAGCTGTATGAGTCTCACTTCAGTCATTTTAAAGTGAGATATAACTGAAATATGAAGCTCTTTAGAATATAGATTAACTTTAATGGTGAATTTGTAACAATGGAACATCTAGAATTTGGAAGTCAGGTAGTACTCATGCTGTTTCCCTAAAAACCCCCAGCATACCATATGCACAAAAAGAATCCCAATTTTTAAAGAGTAACTTTTCAGCTGTGCCTTGTTTTGTCCAAATGTCATCTCACCATCAAAGATATAATCCTAAATTTGTGTATACCGAGTTGATCTTCAGGGAGCAATACAAATAAAGTTCACAATACCATCCTGCGATTTTTTTTTTTTTTTATGGGTATTACTATTTTGTTTTTCCTATACTTGACAGACACATAGTAACTTTCTAAAAGCAGCTGGCTCATCTATAGTTTGCAAAATAGTCAATCTAACCAGCCTTGCCTGAATGAGAAGGCTCACTACTTCCACCACATGGCTCATGAGCTGTTTGATAGGGCTGTTGGCTCAGACCAATAGCTTCTAGATATCTATGCTTACCGTACAATCCAGCTGACATCACTCTGCACCATCTGCTCAGTTCTTGTTCTAGTATCAGGCAAGTTCTTGGGCATGTCTGGCTCTTCACATGCTCGTTTGGATAACAGTTCACCATCCACCTCATGCAAATATCCACAGGATATATTTCCAAAGGCTGTAAAAGCAGGAAGGTAGGAATCTGATACATAAGCATCCAGCTATGAAAATAGCTTTCATGTTTAGCCTAAAATTTCCATCACTCACTCTCTGTATATTTCAGTAGGGCAGATGCAAGAGGAGACATTACAATGGTCCCATTCCAGAAGGTGAAGAAGCAAATCAGGTCACAGCAGCAAGTACCTCTAAGAAAGTACAGGGTCTTAGGCAGTAAAAACCACACTTGTCCTTGCATGAGCCTTTGGGAAACCTCCCTCCCTACTATATCAATACTCACTGTTGAACTGCACTAAGCAGTGAGCATCCAGCAACTGAGATCTCCTGAGGCAAGCCAATATTTTTGACTGGACTCTGAGAAACATAGGAGAACCTATGTATTTTAAATGGCCAGACTGAAACTATAGTTACCTGTACGTAGTCATTTCTCTCTTGCTCCTGAGGCATGACATCTCTCCTGTGAGCAAACCGCTGATCCTTCCATTGTCAGTTGCCCCAAGTTAATACTCCTCTGCACCAGCCAGTCTTTCACCTGATGGTAGTATGGAAAATTTCCATATTGATGACAGACAGAAAAGGCTCTCTTCATCTTTTTTTATCCTCTTATACTATATAGTACTGCAGGATTTATCTCTAAGACATAAGGATTTATAACTGTTTACCTTACTGATTCACTGCTTTAAACCAAGGAATGGAGACTCCTGATTAATGCTGCCAACTACTGAGCAACAGCCTCTGTACTCCATTAAAAAAGCTGGAAGTCACCAATGGGACCTCCTGGAGCTAAATTCCCTTTTAAAAAGTCCATAGTTGCCTACAGCAAATAATCCACTAGTGTGATCTAAGGAATCCTGCTTTGAGGTGTGGGCTGGACTAGATGAATTCTAGAAGTGCTTTCCACTTCTGGCAATTTTGTGAAACTGTGATTTCCATAACTAAACTTCATAAATTAACTTGTAAAGGAAGAGTACGTTTGAGTTTTTAAAGTAGAAGTTTGAGACTTTGAAGATTATTTTCTTGCAATTTTTGAAGTGATTGTCTTAAATATCGATATCTTTTAAAAAATGTTTGATTATGCTTTTTTTTTTAAATTGGCTTTGTTTTTCTACTTGAGAACTGAGTTTTTCAAAACACTATTTCTGATAGTTGGAAAATTGAGGCAGTAGAAATTATGACAGATGAAGGTGATTGTTATATTTCTTAAGACTTTCTGTAATTGCTGTTACAATGGCCTGGAATAAATTGAGAGGCAATTGCTCTTCTGCAGTTGGACCATCTGATGATGAGTGCAGGCACAACACTAGGTAGTGTCGAGGACATTAAACAGGCCCTTTTCAATCTCTCTATTCCTAGTAAACCCAGATATGCACCTGTCTATCAAGAAAATATTCTTGATTTCCAAGTGTAAAGACATTTCTGCCTGCATCAGCAGTATACTAAAAATCTATTTATCTATAGATACACATATATACATACTGGAAAGTATATCCAAACATATGTCAGAAAATATACTGGTAGTGATTAGAAATGTGTATGTGCACATTAATTCAGTTTTAGGACATGCTTGTTAACAGACATTTTTTTTTTTTCTTAGCTGAGCAGAACTGATTGTACTGTGTGCAGAGTCAGCAGCTTACTGGGTTTACTGGAAATGATGCTGGAATCAGTGTCCAGTAAAACGTTCGTGAAGAGGCTAAACTGTTGCAAACCTGTTTGGGACTGGTAGGGATAACTGCAGATGGGTACCTGAAATGTGGTGTTTGAGAATGTTTGAAGCTTTCAGTGTACGGCAGTAACACTGAAAAGGACAAGCTGCTGATAATCAGCATGTTTTCAAGTGGAGAACACTGTGAGACACTAAATTGAAACTGTTAATTGAAGCTGTTATTAAGGTTTTACAGGAGGGAATAAGATTGATTTGCCGTGTGAAACTACATGTCGAGAGCATTCGTTAGTATTATGCACCTTTTTAAGCTAAAGAGACTCATTCTTCAGGCAAGTGTGGTGTGAATAACTTCACACAGTTCCAATGAAAGGGTATGGTAGTGTCTATGTCTGGGGAATTATCGGTCATGATTAAAAATGCAGAGAGAAAAATTTGTGAGCTGCACGTGAGAAACACTAAACTCCTTCTCTTGAGATTCGTTTCTAGTCCTTTATTGTATTAGCTCAGAATTAGAAGCTTTCAGGTTTTGCCTCAAATAAGATATAATTGTTTCCTAAGACTGTGCTTGATCAGTTGGCTTCTGTGAAGAAATAATACAGTTACAAAAGTTTTGATAGGGTTTTCTTTTTTTAACCCAGCTAAAAGACCTTTCTTTCTTTAGTCCCGCTAACGAGCATCACCGGTTATTTGTAGATATAAAAGTTATATAAAAAAGTGGTATTTCCTTTCAACGGCTTTCTGTTGCCGCTTTCCAGCCTTGCCGTCGGTGTTGCGGATCGGTCGCTCTCAGGCCTGCGCAGCCACTTCTTNCAGCTGAGGAAAATTTCCGTGCTCCGAGTCCTTTCTTCCTTCTGACTAGACTCCTAATAGTCTTTTCTTCTCTTTCGACTGGGGGAGACGGCTGGGATGCAGCTGAAGGGGAAGGTAAATCTTTCGCCGACGGCACAGCCAAGGGGAGCCTCCGCCGCCCCCCTTGTCCCGTCCCGTCCCCCCCACCCCCTCCCCAGGCTGCCCCGAGCTCTGGCTTTCCTCTCGCTGAAGCTCCGTGTACACAAAGGGCTCGCTTCTGCCTTTCAATTAGGTAACCGAGATTTATTTACTTTTGCTCTTTCTCCAATCCTTACACGTATTTAGTGTTTGCAGCTCCTGTCAGTTTGGGCATTNCTTTAGTCCCGCTAACGAGCATCACCGGTTATTTGTAGATATAAAAGTTATATAAAAAAGTGGTATTTCCTTTCAACGGCTTTCTGTTGCCGCTTTCCAGCCTTGCCGTCGGTGTTGCGGATCGGTCGCTCTCAGGCCTGCGCAGCCACTTCTTTCCCCTTTATCCTCCGAAATAAATCCTCGCAGTGCCCCGGTAATGCAGCTGAGGAAAATTTCCGTGCTCCGAGTCCTTTCTTCCTTCTGACTAGACTCCTAATAGTCTTTTCTTCTCTTTCGACTGGGGGAGACGGCTGGGATGCAGCTGAAGGGGAAGGTAAATCTTTCGCCGACGGCACAGCCAAGGGGAGCCTCCGCCGCCCCCCTTGTCCCGTCCCGTCCCCCCCACCCCCTCCCCAGGCTGCCCCGAGCTCTGGCTTTCCTCTCGCTGAAGCTCCGTGTACACAAAGGGCTCGCTTCTGCCTTTCAATTAGGTAACCGAGATTTATTTACTTTTGCTCTTTCTCCAATCCTTACACGTATTTAGTGTTTGCAGCTCCTGTCAGTTTGGGCATTTGGTTTGGGATTTTTTTTTCCTCCTCCTGAAGAAGTTATTTATTTGTGATTCTCCGGAGGCGGTTTTAAATCACATAGCTGTGTCAGGAAGGACTCCGTTCAGTCCGACTCCTAAAACCAGCGTGCCGATGCCGGAGCAGAGCTTAATGAGCCGTCGGGGCAGGGGAGGGCTCTGCCGAGCCCCCACTCCCCGCCTCGGCAGAGCTGGGGCTCCCGCGGCTCCGAGGGGCTGGCTTCTTCCCAGCAGGTTGGAGCCGGCACGCAGAGCCCAATCCCAGGACATCCCCTCGGAAAAAGAGAAAACAAAAAAAAACCCAAACAGATTATTGTTGGAGGATTCTCCAGGGCTTAAGGGGCTGGGGTAGGGAGACCCGAAGCTCCCGGAACAGTTCTCGGCAACGGCGGGTCGTCCGAGGCCTTCCCGGAGTGCCTTATATGGCCGGGGGTGGGGGGGCCGCCCCGAGTAGAGCCCTGAGGAGCTGAGCCCTTGATAGGGGTGTGACATCCCGTCGTGTGTCATTCCAGGTAACAACGGCTACCAGAGGAGACAGTGTATCTCTGAGGGGACCCCGTCCCGCCAGAAGGGACAGTAATGGGAATCCTCTTGGCAAGAAAGGTAAATCTGGTTTGGCCACTATAATTTTTTGTTTGCTTGCCTTGAATGGACTTGGTTGGTCTGAGTGAGAGGTTTGGGTTGGGCATCCCAGGGAGGGTCCCTTATCCTATGTCCCGGCATCTGTCCGTCCCACGTCTAGGGGCGGACACCAACTGCAGCGCGGAGCCGGGGCTTTGCCTGTTCGGCAGCTGTCTGCGCTGTCCCCACCCCGGGAGGTGGGAGTGAAGCTGAGAGCTTGTTTAGTTTTCATTAAAACGAAGGTAAATAAAAATTGTGCCGAACCGTCACCTACTCCGCTCTGAGCCCACAGAGTCTTGTGCAGGGTGGTGGTGGTCGCGACCCACACCAAAATTCACTCCTGATCTAAGCGGGGCAGGCGGGAGGATTTATTGTCTATAAACAGTAAACCAGGAGCGACCGGTAATAAGATCAGGAAAAGTGGCTTTAGACAAAACGGCGCTGGGGTAAAATCTCTGGAAAGAGCCACCCGGGCGAGCCACAGTGGTGGTTTTATTGGTAATTGGGTCTCGCGGCGCTAATTGCGGCACTAATGAGCGCTTCGGTGGGTAGAAATTATAGCGTCGGGCTTTTGGGTGAGACCCACCGGGCAAAGGGCATTGAGCAGTAATAACGAGTATTTGCTCAAGGAGTTCCTGCCACATGAATGCAGGGATTTCGGCTCCGGTTTGCCCGGAGTAGCTCTGAAAGCAGGCTAATAACTTTTATAGAGGAAAGACTAATATTGGAAGTCAATAATTTTCTAGTAGCTGAAAATTAGCATCTGACAACAAGAGGGATTTTTTTTCCCCTCCTAGTCTAATCAAAGAAACTTTTGTACTTCATTTCCACCCTGAAGGATCCACTCTTGTTAAAACACCAACACCCCGCATGATGAAATTGGCAGGATTTAGAGGAGCCCTTTAAGGAAGGAGCAGCAGCGCACACGCAGACACACTCCTCCCGATTAGTGTCGCGATTTTTGGTGCTTGTAGGGAGCACAAGAATGCTAGTCTCTCCCATAGATCTCGATAGTCTTTTGAAAACATTTTGGTTTATTAGTAAAAGCGAACTGCCTGCCCTGAAAGCTCTGTCCTCAGGTAGCAAAGGTATTACATCTGTAAAACTTGGCACTGTCTCAGTGCCTCCGGCTCATCTTTCTTCTCCACAAGTACTTTTTTAGGGGTGTAAAACTGGGATTAATTCGCTATTACCCAGTTGTGACGGGCGGCCTGGATCGCCGTCTCTGCCCTTTCAAAATGAATAGAGGAGTTCCAGTGCTTTCGGTGATCTGGGAGAAGAAAATCTCGGCCGAGGAGCAGGGCTGCGGGCAGCGACACCCTGTGCCTTGCTACCGCCTCCCAGCCCGCTCCAGTCACGGCACTAGGATTCACTGGGCGTCACTTGGAGGATAATCAGACACAGGGGCTCAATTAACGCAGCTTTTCCCGGCTTTGGGAAGGGCTCCCTGCTTGTGTCACTGGAAATCTGCCACGCGAATTTCCCCAGGTGGGCTCCTAATTCTCCCTTTAATGTTAACGTTCCTTTTTAAAAAGAGAA
>VZRI01010182.1:381690-434643 GCA_013397515.1 Upupa epops | reverse complement strand
GGGACACAAGCAAATGAACTTCCCCCCAAAAAAAAAAAAAAACAAACCCATTTTCTCCACCTTCTCCACCTTCCTACCTCCAAACAACACTAAAGCCCCAGAGCATTTGAACGGTTTTAGTTTTTATTTTGCTTTCATTCTTTCTTTCTTCAACGCTGAGATTTAACAAACGATTACAAGTTGGGAAACACACTTGAAAACAGTAGGGTCACGTTACTACAAAGATCTGGCCAGCACTAATGTACTGTTTGGAAAACAGATGACAGTTGAGAAGGTTCCCTCCTCTCCATTTGCTTCCTTTTCTTTAAAACTAACCCCAACCCAACCTCGGCTTCTCTAGGTAGAGCTCCGTCTCCTTTCCCACTTGTGACTAGCGCCAAGAAGTAAACCGAAGGATCATTTAATATTTTTTTTCATTCTAATCGCTTTAATCCCCCTCGTACTAGGAGCAAATGATGGTAATGGGATACACATGGAAAAGACCCCTGGAGAGGGGGGAATCGGCGCAGGGGGATCCTCCCTGTCCCGCGCCTTGGCAGGTGGAGCCTTGGGCACTAAAATAAATAAGGCATCACAGTAAGGGTGCCTCATCTGTGGCCGGCTCATTTTTTATATTGCTATATTTTGTATTACTATTTTGTCTCCAAGTGATGTAGCTGCAGAACGACCCGTGTGGTGGCAGGCGACCCTCCTGAAACAGGGGAGGAACAAACGAGATTTGGCTTCCCTTCTCATCTCCACCTTCTCGGAGCCTGGGCAAGGCCAAGGTGATTAATTTTCTGGGGTCGCTCTCGCCATCCATAAGGGCTGCTTCGCCTCGCCGCCATCCGTGCAAATCCTTCCGGCTGCACTAGGGAGGAGGAAGAGGACGGGCAGCTCCCTGGCCGTATCGGTTATAACCACGCACCCGTCTGAGGTTGCAGGAGCTGTGCTTTGGGCGTTTGCAGATTTGTACAAGCACAGGACCTGTCTGCTGCTATAAACATCTTATGGGGCGCAGTCAATCAATCACACTGGCAAGCAGGCAGACCAGGAGCCTAAGATATATACAAGGCATAAATATATACGTATATACCCTGTCAACTTTGTAGTATTTACGCTTCCCCTCCCCAAACCTTTCCTAGAGAAAGACTAGGTCAGGAAATCACAGTGAAAAAGCAGGAGGTATTGTTAGGAAGTTGAGCTATGATGTGTATTTTAATGCCAACATGGGAACTGTTAGGAAAAAGAGAAACCTGCTTGTCTAAGCAAGTTGAAGACTTAAAAAAAAATTCTATTAAAGTGAGGGACACAATTTCAAGAGTACATGGCTGAAAAACATGAAACCTGTTCATTTTAAAATACAATACAATGGATATATCTGGAAAAGACATGAGTTTACCAGATTTTCTAGTCAGCAAAGTATTCTTTATGTTGCAGTCATTTCTAGTCTTACTTAATTTGAAACATATTTGTATGCAGGAATAAATCCTTGCAAACCCACTGTACTTTTTTTTTTCATGATCTTTTGATAAGAGGAGCTCTGCACAGCATGGAATTTGTACCCTCTCTTTCTGAAACCAAGTCTTTTCCCAGAGGGAAATGTGGAGGGACCCGTGCATGAATGAGGAATCCACATCAGAGTACAACAGTAATAAAGCATCTCAGTAATGTAGAGATAGTCACATATCAAAGTAGTAGAAAATCAAGTTTTTGGGCTCAGAAGGGTAGATTCTGAGCTGGTGTATATTAGGAGTTTCAGGGAAACAGACTGATGCTGCAGAAATGGTGTGTTCTTGTTCTTATGTTGCCATGATCCAAAACTGTGAGCCTGTCTTCTGGGTAGCGATCATCAAGGAAAGCCCTGGGCTACTTTGTCCTCCTGGGAGAATGATGCTCTGAGAACAGAAGCTGTTCTTTGGCAGCGAGTATCAAGAAGCGGTTCTGAAGAACTGGTGAAACCTACCAAATAAGCTTGTGAAATTGGGGATGAGTGTTGGTTTGGCTCAGGAGAGACCTCCTAACTGGCTTTTGTAGAGCCATTGTCAAGCATGTTTTTCTCCTGTTGCAATTGCTGCATTTGTTGTGCAAGTTTTCCTACTAAGAATAAATCTGGTATTGAACTCACTGTCACTCCATGGTTGTCATCTGCTAAATCATATAAAGAGCCTGAGTTAAATATTGTGTCAGGGGAGCTGTGTTTCCAGGCTGGCTAGATCTTACAGACAGAAATAGGATGGACAGTTGGTTTAATTGTCTTCTTACAAGCCTAAAAGGAAGTTTATAAAGATTCTCACCAGCAGAGTAAGGACTGGGTTATTCATCTGCTTATACATGTAAGACCCTTCCTGTACGGAATTGTCTTTAAAATGGATTGGATCACTCACTTGTTTAAAGGCTGTTTTAATTCTTATAAAACAATTTATAGTTATTATAATGTAAGTAAGAGCTTCATCAATCAAAGCTTTATTTCTGTGAATTTAATGCATTATTTTTCATACCAATGCATTACAGAGCCCTTTCACACAAACGTGGATTGATCTGCAGTAGAGAAGACACATTATGGGTTAAAAGTATTAGTAGGTAATTTCCAATTAAAATAGCACATGAAATAAATACAGGAATTGGAATAATAGGTGAAGATTCTGTGTATATTTCATTACTTGGCTATAAGTGATATTTTTGTAAGCACAATTATACTGCTTTCGTGTTCTAACCTTCTGGCGTGGTAACTAAGGTGATTTTCTTCTGCTCTCAGATACCAGTGGATCAGTTTGGGCTGGCATGAAACCCACAATCTTTCTTTACAATAATTTTTGGCAATGACACAGATGTGTTTTAATGTTATGGAAAAACTGTGAAAGCTCAAACATTTTTATACCCTCAAATATTCAGGCTTCCCTTTCAAGATAAATGAATAAGAATGATATAAACAAGCTCTTTTGGCAATGAAATGAGTAAGGAGGAAAGGGAGTGAGTATCATACAGTCTGCATACCTGACAGTAAACAACCTCAACCAATCAACGTGTTTTTCCTCAGCCTTTGAAAATACCTTCTATAATTTGTGGTACGGCTATTGACAAGTCTCTTTCTGGAAGATCTTATTTCTTAAAACAGTGCTACTGTCTCACCAAAGACTCTGAGAAGTGCAGCTGCAGCAGACAAATAACTTATCAGCCAATGAACACACAAATTCCTTTTTGCTAGATCATGTGATACACCTGTACCTTGAGAATTTGCAACAAAGGGGATGAAACCCTTAACAGACTTTAACCACCACTTAGTATACTTCAACCTGATTTACCACAACTGTTGCTTTACTAAAAAACCTTCTGGTTTAAAATTAAAGTTGATTTGAATGACTTCACTGAAAAACTTAAGACCAATATTTTGTTATGCTTCTATGGCTGGACTCTGCTATTTGTTTTATGGATCTCCCTATGCATCATCACCATGAGTTTTACTTAATTTTGTCCTGAAGTGAAATTTTTTTTTTTTTTTGAGTAAAGCATTACTTGTGTTAAGTAATAGTACTTGCACTGCCTGCAGTAAGCGTAAAACCTCCAGAGAGTCAACCTGCTTTTGTTTCTCTTCTTTATTGAGGTTATCGGAAAGGGTTTGAGAATGTTGAAGTTGATAACACAGTGACATTTATCAGCCTAAACAGTTCACTGAGACCGTGGGCTGTCAGAAGGTGAGGCATTAAGGATATTTCTAAGCTTCCAAACTCTTCTTTCCAAACTCTAATGGCATCCTGACTCTACTCCTGTAAATTAATTTAGACAGTGGGGGGGCCAGAATTTTACTAGGGTGTTTCTTGTTTCGTTTGTTATAATGACAGGTAAGCCCGTCCAAGTGTTATGCTCTATGTAAAATTCAGCTTGGTTCAAGTATGTAATGAACAACTTCTGAAACAGATTAAAGATCGTTAATTGGCATACAGAAGTTGAGGACAGTTTTGAAATATTTATGAGACTGAAGTTACTGACATAAAGCTGCATGATATGCACCATGGGATGCTTGTCTTGTTTCTTTTGTGTAACAGAACTGCTTGACTTAAAAAATACTAAGAGTACATCTTTGCTGCTAATTCCTTTTGTTTTTCTTATTTAATCAACACTAAGAAATTGCAGAGTAGACTTTATTTTTTAAAAATAACAAGATTACACACAGTCCATTTTGCTAACTTTGAGGGAAGAGAAGGGTAGTCTGCAAAGAAAGACTGCTCAGCCTCACTGCAGACTTGAACAGGGCAGGAAGGCTGTTACATTACCACAAGAAAGAGGGAGGAGGAAGTATGAATGCAGCTGGGACCATTATCCTCATACAGAAACCACTCACCTCACCTTTTCAAAACTTGTCCCGATCTACATTGTAACTAAAAAAAAATTAACTTAGTGAAAAATTGTAATGAAATCTAGTGAATTTAGTGTAAAGTTTTATTGAAGAATTTTCTTTTTATTTCAGCTCTCCTCCCTTTTCTGATTTGTGTCTTCAGGCAGATCCAGTTCATAAATGTTGATTTATGTCTAATAATTTAACTTATTATTACTCATTGTTAGTCGTTTAACACATTTCTCAATACATTTCAGGATCTTTATGATTTTAACTGAAATCTACTTTATATCAGAAGCCAGCACAGTGAGTACATACAAGTAAATACAAAATATTTGTATCTTCAAATCAGGCCTTTAAGTGCTTTGATTTTCAGTGTATGTTGTGGAGCACAGCGTCCATTGTGAGAACTTAGTACCAAGAAAAAAACATTACCTATGAATACATTTAATTTAAAATAGCTGAAAAGGATTTTAACAAAAGCTGATTGCTAATCGCATAACTTTCATATTTTATTCCATATCTGAACCTTATCTGTAGGAAAAAAAGATTCAAGCACCTTTTAACCATAGTTTTACAGTGATAGATGAATATTTTCATATCTACTATATTTTGCTGCTGGGGGAAAAAAGTCAAACAACAGGAGCTTCTGGCAGTACAAAGCAGAAATGGTATCGTGAGTGGGAAATATGTGTATTGATACACATTTCTATGGGGACTATAGAAATAAGAATTAGTTTTATTTCACATTCATTGTCACTAAGAGGCACTTCTCTAGCGCTTTTAATAGAGTTCTCTGATTTTCTTGCTTATTTTGTCATGCAGGTGATTAATGCTGTAGAAAGCTAGTAAGCTTAAGTTTTCTAATCATAAACATCTATGTAAATTTATTTGTGTCATGTTGACAATTAGTTTGAACTCGAGTGAAGACAGTGAAACGGCAGCTGTGCAGCTACTTTTTTAACACGTGAGAAATAGCTAAGATAAAAACAATGCAAAGGGTACCTGGGGTAACACACCCTATAAGGAGCGTGTTCTGCCTTGTGCAGCAGAGCCACACTAAGACTATTTCTTGATCTCTGAAGCCACACAGGATTTTTGACCTGCTGAATTAGGGGGTAAAACTGATGTCTAAAGGAGTCCACAGGAGTGAACAGGTCAGTAGTCCCATAACTGGATTATGTGACTACAGAAAGACTTGTGCAGCATGGGTGGCTATATGTTTTCTTGGAAGGGTAAGGCTGCTTTTGAAATGAAAGTATTTTTGGTTTTTGTGTTTCGTGTTTGAGGAGAACACAATGCAACTGTAGATTGACAGAAAAATTTCCACAAGGAAAGCAAGAAAGATAAATCCTAAACAAATTTCAAAATCCTTGTTATTTTCTGGTGTTATAAGTGCACAGGAAAAGTACTGAAGACTGGTTGGGTTTTGGCTATTAGCAAACGTGCACATAGATAGGTCTGTCTTGAGTTCAACGGAGCATTCCCACATCAATTGTCAGTCTGCTTCCTTGTGTAGTGCTCAGAGGATGCTCCTAGTGGAATATTGCCAAAAAGTAGACAGGTTGCATAGATGGTTGTTCTCCAGAAAAAGTTACCTGAACAAGCTCAGATTTTTTTCTTCCCCAAAAGAATTTCTCATCCACCTAAGTTACATGATTTTCCATAAGTTTAATAATAACGGTTATGCCTGCTCTGAAAACATGAATTTTACACGGGTATCCACTGTCAATTGAAATAACGAATGAGGTTCACTCACTTAGAATGTGCAAACGTCCCAACTTAAACTTTCAACAGCTGAAAGACAATACCATTGACATGTACCTGGCACTAGTTACTCAAGTTTATTTTTTCCTGGAAAGCTGTTTTGGGCGACAGAGTGGCGTCCGAGTTTCCCAGGTTGTTGTGCTGACAAACTGCAGTGGTGGTAAAGGCAGGGAGTCTGACAAAATCTCATTAATCATTTTAAATTAAATCCAACATTCCTCTCCAACACTGCCAAGAGGAAAGCTAACTTTTACAAATGAACAGTCTCTCTGAAAAGAACTGACCACGCTGCTTTCACAGAAATACGCTTGATATCAGTCCTGTACAATCAGCAAGTAGCGTTTATAATCTTAAAAAAATGGTATTTGTTGGATTGCTAGAAAATCAAAATGTGCTTTTTGCTTGTTTTCTGGGTTAGATGCCATTAGAGCAACTGAAAATTAGAGCTTTGTCATTCTTTCAATGAATTTTTGTTTTGAAGAAATTATAAAGCAAATGTAGGAAGTTCCTTTGTAATGCAAGAAACTTCCACATTGGGAAGAGTTACATGTTAATGTTTTCTAATTCATATTTTCCCAAAGCTTGTTTATGTGAGAAAGGAAAATTGCAAAGATCAGCTGAAATGTTGAAGCAATGTGGTCTCTTTTTACACATTATTTTCTCTAACTCATACTAGCTATCAGGTTATGATTTAATTACACCCATCCCATGAAAAATCTGAAGTTTTAACTTCTAATAAATAATATTAGAAGATCACATAAAACTTTGTGTAACTCACATCACTGTTATATGTAAATATAAAAGTTTGTCTACAATTTCTCTTTAAGACAAAGTGAAACCATAATGTGCCTATGGGAGACACAGGAAATCCTTTAAGTCTGTCCTTTGTCCATTTTAATAGCACTTTTGAGATTAGAATGGTAGACTTTACAATGGCAGAGAACAAGTCATCAGCCTTAACGTTTATTAGGTTTGATACCTACATGAAATCTGTGGAAAGAAAAAAATATCCCAATCCAATGTAAGGATAGTAAATCTGACCTTCCTAAATACTTAGTATTGTTATTTTGACATTTTAACATGATCAAGTAGGGATACCTCAACTCTGCTTAAGTACTTAAAATTTAATGCTTCTTCTCTAAAGCCAGATCTATTATAAGTATCAGATTACACAATGACAATCTTACACAGAGAAAAAAAGTATCACCACTTCAAAAAACAAAGAACCATTCTTGTTGATAAGTTTGTGTATGTAAAGAACATTAATAAACTGCAGCACACTGAAGAGGAAATAGGAACATTTATTTGCCCAGCTAGACAGTTTTTTCCCCTAACTTTGTATTTTGAACTGTTTATAGTTTTTCTTTTTCCAGTGTGGGGGGTGGGAGGGAAATGTTCAAGAGAACAAATTGAATGTGTGTTTTTCTCCTGAATGCAAATTTCTTGCCTGCTTCAAAATTGACAAACGTGTCGCCAGCTTACAATTGTTCAGGGTATTGTATGTTGAAGTGGCTTTTATTTGTTTAAAAAAAGGAAAAGCTGTACAAATCTGTTGTTCTGGGTACGAATGGGAAGTATTCAAGACAGAAACTGGGTTTTGAAAGAATGGAGTCTATCAGACACTAACTAAAGCACGTGGATACGTAATATGTGCCATATTTCTTGAAAAAAATGCAATGAGAGCCTCAGAATTTAATTCAGGCAAAACCAAGCTGTATTATGTGATACTTTATATGGACACGTGAACACTCATTTCCCTGACATGAACAAAGAACAGTTGTCCTCCTGTCACAATTGTGTATATTGAAGTCAGCAAAATTTCAGGAATAACTCCTCAGAAACATAACTTTGGTGTCTTCTAGGGCCAGAATAATTAGTGTTTACAGGGAGATGGGCTGCAGGCTCCTTTCTTCCTTCAGTGCTGGGTACAGCTAGCGTGAAGGACACATCACATGGCCAAAGTTCAAAGGACATACCATGAATGTAATTGCAACAGCTCAGGAATTGCTCTGCAGTTATGAGTGTGATCATGCTCATATAATTAGGCTAGGATCCATGTCTTCTTTATCCATGTCTTCTGAAGTGCTTGATCAAGGTACCTATTTCCACATCACCATGCAGTGACACATGGCTCAGTGAAGAATCTTTCACTATTTTCTTACAAAATATACATGGAGAAACCAATTGAAGAAAACATTGCCCCAAACTTCAGTATTTAGAGAGCTTTTGAAGGATGATGAATAGAATTAACACTTTCTCAATTTGTGAGAGCACTGGTACCCCAGCTTAAGATCTTTTTTTCTTACAAGACAGAAAATGAAAAGCTTAGATTGTTAAAATGCAAAAACATTAGTCATCTACCATCCAGAAAGATCCAAACATTAAAAGAAAACAGGAGATGAGAGTTCTATTGTCATTTTTGGTTATTACCTCTCAGAGAGTTCACCCTCAACACACTGCGATTTTCTTTTTTTTCCACATTAGAAACATAAAATACTGCATGAGTTGAAGACTAATCATCTAAGGTTGTTCAAAACCCTCTTGTGAAAACCAGATGCTGTTTTCTGTGTGCGATTACAGTTTTGTTTTTTCTTTTTCCCCAAACATAACTTACAGAAACTGTAACCATATAATTCTATTTCTAAATTATCTTTTTGGCTGTTACACTGGCCTTAATGCTTTCTAAACACAGTTAATAGACATACTCATCTATTCCAGAAAAAAAACTACACCCTGTCTGCCCAGATGCTTTTTCCTGTATCTGTCTGAGGGAACTGATGGGAACTAGAAATTAAGAGAAATGCAGATCAACAACCTGTACTCATGTATCAGTGCAAAAATCAATATCACTAATGCCAACATAAACACCAAATCTGCTCTGCATTTTCAGTTGAGAGGAAATCATTTTCTAATAAGATTAGTTTTAACTTAAAAAGAATTTTGAAGTGTGCAACTTCTGAGTACTGCTTTCTAGAAAGCCACACTGCATTCTTCATGTAAGACTTCAGAGGCACAGGGCCACTTACTCATTTTTACTGGCTTTACAGACTATGTTAAAAGTTTTCCAGCTTTGTTTTCTTTACAGGACCAGATACCTGTGCTTTAAACAAAGACAAAGCTCTCCACTGTAGTGTATGCTCTATTTGGTTAGGATTAATTAACCACTGTGAAATGTGTTCTTGGGTTTTCTGAAATACATAACAATACCAGAGGCTGAAGGGATGAGCAGTTACTGAGAGAGGGGAGCAATAGTGTAAAACCTGCTCAGAAGATTGCTGGCTCCAGGCTTTGGTTATGTAGGCTACACAACTATGAACTGTTGTTCCACTAGATTATAAAGGCACTGTAGTAAAAAGAAGGCAGGTTGTTCTGGGTGCATTTCTGCATGTGGACCAGAATCATAAACAAAAACATTTGAAATCACACCATGATTGCATTTTCCCCTGTCATTTATGTAGCACTTAGATAAGAGCACTGACAGGCTTCTAAGACAAATGTAACACCCCCTCGGCGCCAAACAGAAAGTAGCAGCATGGACAGTATGCGCCTAGGAGGAGGACCTGCACTCAATTTCTGGCTCTGCCATTGGCTTTCTATGTAACACATCAGATTAATCTGTAAAAACAGAACCAAGAATCCACCCTGCCTTGCACTGTAGTAGGGAAAAGGATAAATCTACTTCAGCTGCTTGTGATAGCTGAATACTATGTAAACAAACATAATCAAGAACAACTTATTTCAGCTACATGTGATGTCAATTTAAATTACAAAACAGTGCTTTTCTTATGTGAACAAAATCCAGGCAAATCCTCATTCAACTCATGGAATCAAAGTTCTCTTCCAACCAAAACAATCTTTAAGATCATCAAGTCCAACCATTAACCCAGAACTGTCAGATAACCACTAAACACTGTACCTACAAATCTTTTAAATACCTTGAGGAATGGTGACTCCACCAGTTTCCTGAATAAATTTTTCCTAGTGTTTAACCCAAACCTCTTCAGTGCAACTTGAGGCCAATTCCTCTAGTAAGCTTGTTACTTGGGAGAAGAGACTGACATCCTTTCATAGTGCTGTAGAGGGCCATAGTGTCTTCTGAATTTTATCTCCAGGCTAAATAACCCCAGTTGCCTCAGACACTTCACACAGGGCTTGTGCTCTACACCCTTCCCACACATGCATGGCTGTTGTAGTGCTAATGTTCTACACGCTTCTGACAAGGTAAGACACAGCTTGACTGAAAACATTGGTGCTTTGTTAAATCTAGAACTATTTAAAGCCTAGCTACATGACAGATTTAGAAAAAGTAATTTAGTATCCGAGGCTGAAGCAGCCCTCTAGTCCTGTCCAGTCACTGCACTAATCTTGCAGAGTCAGTTTTCAACAGCTTCAGCAATGAGTCATCTGGTACAGATTTACTTCGGCATTTCTATCACTGACACTTCCAGACTGAGGGAAGCAGTTGAAAGCAGCAACACATTAGCTGCCCTTGCCATTTTTACTGGTGAGAATTTCTTACTTACCATCCTGAATAGATGACTGTACCTGTCCTATGTCCCAAATAACTAGTGTCTGCAACATAGCTTCACACTCTGTTAATGAGTTCTTTATTGTTGTATTCAGATCAATGTTTCTCTAACTTAAGTATAAGAGGTAGTCAGCATTGTAAAAAAAAAAGCAAACCCCAAAGAAGTACAAGACTATTTTAAGAGATAAAAGGAGAAATTTTAGTTAAAATATTTTACAATAAAATAATTATGATTATAAATCTCTTCCATTAAATATATACACATCACACAGTATTCTCAAAAAAACAAACGTTACAGTTTAAGCATATCTAATGCACAAATTCACCACTTTGTCAGCTTGGACTGTCAGTTTAACATTTGTAATTGGCTGCATCAGACTAATGACATTGTTCTGTGCAAAACTAAAAAAAGTTATGAAAAAACAAATATCCAAATCCTTCTGTTCCCACAGTAAATAGATAAAAAAGGTAGTTTACACATACACACACTTGGACACACAGATTTTGATTGCATACAGAGGTTAGAATGACCAGCACTAAAATAACCCCCATCTCTACAAAATAATTAATTTCTAGAATTGATGTAGTTTCAGAAAATTACAAATTTTAAGTGCTAGCAAATTGTGCTTTTAGGCAGCCACATGGCCAATAAGGTAGATGTTGTCATAAAGGTGCCCGACAAAATCCTCACTAATATTCTGTGCAGCTCGCCGTGTGTTTCGGATGAATTCTCTCTTGGACATTTTGTTCTTCACATGAGGGCTTGTTAGATCAATGGAAAGCAGAATCAGAGAGTAGCACAGTACATAAACTGCATCTAGATAAGAGAATAAATGAAAGAAAATTAAAGAGTAAACTGAAGGTTAAAATTACTGTTCTTTGTCCACCCTTCATGGTCATCATCATCTGGGCTTACAATTATTTCTAGATATATATGTACACATGCACACACATACAAATATATTATGTGTATATATGATTTTTTTATATATAATGCACACATATAACAATTCAGAAGAGCATCCCAGAAAAGTAAAATTTAATGTAGCAATTTACAAAGTAATAATGTCAGCATATCGTCAAATGAGCATTTACAAATCTCTTAATGTTTCTACACGATCCAGAAGTCACCAAGTGCGTCAGTTACATTCATTTAAACAGATTCACAACTAAAGCCAACATCCCACTAAAGCTTATGTCTAAATACGTAAGCAGTCCCACTGATGAAAACTGGCTCTCCCTCAACAAATTAGAAATATCAAATTGAGTGAGGCCCTAAATTTCCTCTAGTTGCTGTGGGAATACCCACAAGTTAAAACATTAAGTCTTTGCAAAATGGAAGTTAAGAGATAGCATGGAGTCTAAGAACACACAAAAGGGAAGGTAACATGAAAATAAAACCCACTTATCAGCTAGGTCTAAGGAAAGAATCTGCATGTTATTTTTCTTGGGAGGTTTTTTCCAGCCTGAGTGGGATGATACCTATATACTGAAGCCCCTCAAGCTGCATCCATATTTTTAGAACTACTTGTTTAGGTGATGATTTTTTATTATAAAAAGCAACATCACCCAGAAATACAAAAGACTGCTGACCTATGGAATCAAAACTGTTTTTTGCTTACCAGGGCTAAGGCCAAGCTCCCTCATCAAATCCGGGTTACAAGCACAGAATCTATGAGAGAACTTTGTTATGAGAGTCTCAAGGTACTCCCCACGCTCCTCAGGAGCATGAATGTGTCTGAAGAACTCTCTCAGTGCATTTGGTAAGAACTGATTTCTGAAGTTGTGCAGCGTCACAAGGTCATCCAAAACATCTCGCCTGGTAAAATGAAATCCCACTTAATTAGAGCAGTTTAACTGTTTAAATATGAGAACATAGAGTTTAGAAAACAAAAATTAAAGCTTTATAGTAGTTTGAGCTTTATTTTTTGCTGCAAGACAAAGAAAAGTACCACTAACAGCACAAAGATAATATAAACACATGCTTTTCAGACAGAATGGTAGCCAAATACTATAAAAGTATACATTAATCAGAACTCTACATTTCTTTGTGTTCATTCAAAGCCAACATAAAGGCTTCCCTTCCTTTAAACTGACAAAAACATTAAGGACAGTAAAGGGAAGAGATTCATGTGTCACACATTTTGATATCTAACTAGAAGCTGTTACAAGAGTATCTTGTTAAAATCAGGCTTAACTTTGATAAAGTCTACATACAAACCCCCTTTAAAGTCTGAGTCC
Organism: Upupa epops; assembly: GCA_013397515.1. NCBI lineage: Eukaryota > Metazoa > Chordata > Aves > Bucerotiformes > Upupidae > Upupa > Upupa epops. The sequence continues at coordinate 421,792 of VZRI01010182.1, read as the reverse complement.
ATTGGGGTGTAATGTTCTCAAACATTTTCCAAAAAACACAAACTTCTAAAGGATTCAGACTAGCCTATATGAGCAGATGTGCAAGACATCTGAAGTAAATTTGAAGCAAACCAAATACTCTCATGTGTTTATTGCTTCCATTAAACGCTTCAGTACTAAGAGGGAATTTCCAACGTGTGGAACCTAGATTTTACATTACACTGTTTACAAAGGGAAGACAAATTGCAGTAGGGGTTGCTAATACTAATTTGCAATCACATCTATTATATGCATTTGTACTTTTTTTTCTTTGCAGAAAACCTGATAATCTCATATTTTCCATCACAGGACCATCAGAGTAGTAACACTACAGAACAACTCTTCATTACTTTAGTGGTACGAACTGAGAAGGATGAGGAACAAGAGATGATTCCTGCTACAAGTGATGCTGTCCCTCTGCTCTTGCTATTTAGGTCCAGTAATTACGCTCTTCCTCTTTCAACTTCTCTTCAACATGCTGGTGCTCCTCTTTCCTGATACTGCACTACCCCAACCTAAAGGTAACCTGAAGGGCAAGAGAAAGCATTGTGGAGGCAGAACATGCTATAGTGAAAGTGTTCCCTGTTGCAGCTCCTCTTGCTGTGTCCAAGAGGATGTTCTATTGCATAACTTAGGAGGTGAGCATGACTTTCATTTGAGAAATATCAGACAACCAAATAACGGTTAGATGATTCAGTATTAAAAAAACTACCATCACTTAGTAAGTAGTAACTGCTTTATCCAATTAACACCCATACTGGTCAGAGAATAACAAAAGAAACAGCAAGTAAAAAAAGCAGCAGGGTATCTATAGAATCTGAATATCATTTAGCGCTAAGACTATCCTGTGCAGTTTAAATGCTCACTATATAGTTTCAAATCAATTCATGTCTGCAACTACAAAAATGCACAAAAAGCAAATTATATGAGCTTTACTAGTTATAGGTGATATCTTCAGGGGTTCTTATAGTTTTAAAGTTCCATTAATTGAGCTGAGTGACTGTTCAAATTTAGCAGTTGAATTACTAAGCTGCATTTTCTCAAGTTTTTATATCATTAAAATTGTTGAAAGGTACACTGAGCATTAATAGGAAATGTCTGAAGAGAGATTCAAATTACCTTTCATCAAGGTAGATTCTCAGCTTCTTCCAATTCAGTGTTCTTGTGCAAAAGATAAACTTAGCTATTTCTTTTGGCGAATCATCTAGTATGCCCTTGGACATAAAGTAGTTGACTCCCTGAGATAAAGCACATGTATCCATAAATATATCCAATCTTCATAGAGTGTTTAGGAACAAGTATTGCACTTGGCAATATAAGAACATAATCCTACTAATTAGTTGATTTGTTTTTCAGAATGATTCTTCCACTAAGTCATATTTCAACATGCAAAATACACTCTAAAATTATATATCAGATGCAAAAAACAACTTATTGTTATGGTTGAGGTTTAACAAACTCTCAGTAAGAAATTGAAAATTATGAATCCCATAATGAACATGACGGTTCTTTAATGATTTCTTTATAATGCAGACCAGTATATTGGTTTTAATAGTTTTAAGTTGCATTTAAATGCTGTGGGACCATAACTTTCAATTTCGGAACCTTTGTAAATATGAAAATCTTAGTCATAATGTGTTTAGTCATTAAATCTTTCATGAAATCATTTATGTTCTCACATGTATACAATGTATCACATTCAAATAGATGCATTAGATGCATTTGTTTAAATGTGTAATAATGCAATTAAACACAAGCACGCTGATTTCAAAGCATAGGTAAATGTCAACATACACAAATATGCATACACAAATAGAAACACTGTGCCTAACATAAAAGCTTAAGAAAAAAATGGAACAAGTGTGTATGGTTTATATTTGTAGTATGATTTCAAGAATTTTCCACACTTTGCCAAGGCACCTATTTCTTATGGAATACACACAGCAAGTTTCATTTCAAAATGTTTCAGTGACATTCTAGATCCCTTCTGCTCATTGAAATATCCTCAAGCACCAACCCATTTTCCTTGTGGTCTCAGAAATCAAAACCAAACTATCTAATGGATTTAAAAGATGTTCACATTTTTCAACAACAAAAACTAAAACTGAGTTTTAATTCACTTGGGAGAAGGTTGCACATTTGAGAGAAGGATTTGGTAGAACACACTTGACAGAAGTAGTATTACAAGCCTTAAGTACAGTATATACATGATATAAAAAGTATAGGATAGTGAGCTTCTGCATATGATGAAGTACCAAAGCCACAACATAAACAATCTAAAATACTTATGAAGTCTTTTTTCATAAATCTTCTGATATCAGACTTCACAATATTTTGCAAGTCTGCTTCTTTAGTTTACATTACAACTATAAAGACATATAGGGGCAACCTGTCAGTGTATAAACTCACTTCCCAGTGTTCATCAATTTTCCCTAGGGAAGATATAAATGGACAGAGGGTAGGTTTGGAAACTTGATTAATGGAGTGCATGATTAAAGCAAAGCCTCAATCATATCAAGCAAAAAAGAAATCCAATTATGTGCTTAAGATATCAATAACAGTGAAAAGACAATAAGCAACTGTAATATCTGTACTTTTTCCTTACATATTTACAGAAAACAGCAGTTACTCAGCATGTTCTGTTTTGCTAGAAGAATGCTTTATGAAATAAAAGTTTCATACAGGTAAGTAGAAAAAAAGAAAAGGTAGCAATTTTAGATCTCTGTTTTAAGAAGATTCTTTATTTAGGAGCATAATGGTACATGTGTTGCACTATAAGCTCAGATTGAAGTCCAAATTAGATCATACTTAAACTTGTCCACAACATGGATTTGCAACACAAGGTTAAATAATCTGTTGAATTGGAGCTAAATAGGAAACTAAAAACAGGAGATCAAAATGAACATCAACTATACACTAATTCCTCATGCGTTTTGGCAATTTGTACGTAACTAGCAGCAGAACTTCTCCTTTACATATAATCTGACGTCACTACACTTATGCACTTGCTTCATTAATAAACACTTCTGTAAACTAATACAACTGAATGTTGCCATGGAAGCCTTAGTACTATCCCTGCTGCAACTATTTATCAAGCACTTCAGTAACAACAAAACCCCAAAACATCATAGATGAGGCAGATGAAGGTAACACAGACAGAGAACAGGTTGGTTTCCCTGAGACAGTAAACGCTGTAACTTTTTTCATACTCTAAATTTCAACTCTTTGTAGGATCCTCACTTGATGCACTTATTGCAAAAGATTTTTATTCCCTGTCTCCAATTCTGTCTCTTTCCCCCACCACATGGAAGACAACTTCTATCTGTGTGAGTGTAACCTAGTTATTCATTTTCCTTGTCTCAGTCACACATAAACAAGGTATAAACAAAATGTACTTCAGTATATGCTGAAGTTTTAGTTGCCTTTATATTTCTTCCTAAGCAAATGCAATACGTTGCACCAGTGGAAACGTAATTTCCATTTAAAATTCTTACAGTTTGGCTCACAGCAAACAAATTTACATGACTTATAGCATGTCATCAAATCTGCTTTTTGTAACACTGTAAATACTACCTTGAATTTCTCTCAGAACCCATACTCTAAATAAATAACTATTTGGTACCTAAACTGATCACCTGTGACAGGTGCATTCACTGAAATAAGTAGTTTTACACACTACTAATATCTATGCTAAGATTATTTATCAGTCATCTGGTGATTCTCTCAGGAAACATTTCATTGACGTCAAGTAGGGAGATCAATGCCACTAGCTATGAGGTATCTTGAGGTCTCTTTACCATTTAGGAAAGACTGCAGAGCAAGTACATGCAGTATGTTGTTCTAAATTCTGATTTACCAGAAAAAGCAGTTTGGTGATCAGTACCACAGCCTCACTTACACAGGGAACTGGCTTCTCAGCAAATTAGGAAAGTGCCCTAAGAATGCCTCACCAGTAGCAAGGGTGTTACCATGGAATTTCAGTCTGCTCCAGATAAAATCTTGATGTATCAGAACTGATTTATAAATTCGGATTTATAAACCAGAAATTATCTATGCAAATAGCAATCACAACCACAGAGCACTAGTAACAATAAAAGCAGTTTGTTGTGTTTCACAACAAAAAAATTTTTACAGTTCTTTGCTTTAGTGCAGTCACACAATGGGTGTTCTACCAACCAATTCTATTAGAACACTGACACTCCTTTCCTGCTTTCTACCTGTTCATAAATTAAATCGGAAGACACTTAGATCGATAAAAAGACACCTAGAAAAGTTTTCATTTGCAGCACGGATTTCATTTCTGCATTGATTTTCTTTGCTAAAAGTACTTTCAGAGTACTTCAATACAGTAGTCAACATTAAAACTTTTGAAGCTGCAGCTGACATCTGATTCAACATGCATACAAGACATCTGGTATTTTTTTATAAGTTAGTGGCAAAGAAATATTGAAACCAGTATTTTTCTACAAGTCTGTTACTTTTTTTAATATTTAAATGGAATTGTTTGCAAAGTTAGAAGAAATAAAGCTTTTTACCTGCTGTGCATTTTAAAGCAGTGCAGGAAAACAAATGACAAATACTGTCATTTGTTTGTTAATGAAAACAACATTCATTTAATATATTTCATGTCAAATTTCACATAAGCGCTTGTACTCTTGCTTATCTGTCTAAACAGTGTCTTACTGTCCTTCACTATCAGACCACATAAAGGAAACTCTGACCTGAGGTCTGAAAGTTTCAGTACAGTGTAGAGTCCAATAGATTCACAAAAATTAATGCTATGGAACAGAATGATTTAGAGACATTATCATTAAGAATGGAACAGACTTAAGTCACCTTCCCAGACCAAAGGATTCACTTTTCTACCTTCAATTCCAACTATGCAGCACATCTCCATCTAATAAACCTGGCAAAATACCTTGTAAGATGTTACAAATGGTGTACAAATCAGGGGGAAAAGATCTTCTGGTTGTTTACACATTCTGAGTCTTAAGTGCATAAGATATGAAATGAGTACTACATGAGAAACATGTCACATACACTATACACTCCTTAGAATAAAATACAGCAGAGTCCATGTAGACAGATTAAACATTATATTCATATCCAAGTGCTAATATCAACACTAAATTATCCCCTCCCTCCAAGGACACAAAAACCAAGTTCCAAAACCTTAGCTACAATGGTGCTGCCATATGTAAGACACCAAACCAAAATAAAACCAACCAACAAACAAACAAAAAAAACCTCAAAAGCCAAAGAAACCAAACCAAACATGCATCAGAGGTTTGTGGCCTTTTTTTTTCAGGTTATGTGTAATGTGATTAGGCATATCCTTTCAGCAGAACATGAGCACCTGCTATGACTTACGCAAGCTCATGCACACAATACGTTAAAATACAGCAGATATCACAACACCATGCACACAACAATGGCTAACCAGAGAATCCTACCACAAAGTGTGTAGATGCTCTTCCCTACCCCGTGAGCCACCGCTAGCTCTGGAGCTGTTGCTGTGGAGCCTGGTTACCCATTTTCATGACATGGGCGGTGTCCTTTGGAGAATCTTGCTCCTGTGGCTGTAAGTATTCCTATTTTTATAGTAATTTGATCAGGTCTGTTATTAAATGTAAAGCAGAGTTTGGCAGGAAATTCGGAGACACAATTTGTAATAGTGGAATATCATATCATATCTTCCAGTCACAGTGTCCTTGTAATAATAATTCTGCCAATATCACAGTTGTAAACCATAAAAGCAATAGTGTTTGTGAATTCTCCTGAAACTCAGGCCCTGAATGATTCCTACCAGGCTATGGTGCTCCACAGGGAGAGAGGAACAGAAGCCCTTAGGAGATATTGTGAGGTTCTTGTCTCTGACTAGGCCTGAAAAAGACTGCTTATACTACTGTACAATATTACCATAATGAACCCAGAAGTAGTAAGTGTAGCATAAGAGATCTAATATGTAATTTAGGTATACTGTAAGGTAGCTCCAATTGGCGTATCTCAATTTCTTTTAACTGGAGTGGGTTTTTTTTTTCAGTACCTATTCTGAATGCTTCCAAGTACTTGAAACCTACCACAATTACTTTAAATTAGGTTGGAATATCATAGCACATTATAAACTGAGACAATGTGAAAAATCATGTTAATACAAATTAAAAGACAAAGAAAAATTTGGGTGGACAAAATAGATACCAATTGAAATTTGATATATTATTGAAAATACATTTAGATTACTTAATCATTGCATGTCATTGGAAAAGCTTGGAATTTATTATTAAATTCACAAAAACCCCAGTGAAAAATCAATGCTAATCATTCAAGTGGCAAGGTGGTGAGAAGATGTCTCAGCACTGTGTTTGAGGCACAGCTCTACCAGAGAAATTACAAAAATGTTGTAACTTATGACTAATAGAAGCAGTGAGTCTTTATCAAGCAAACAGGAGATAAAGCAAGAATTTCAACCAAAAAAACCCAAAACACCACATTATTGTAATGATTCATGTCACCTCATGGTCACAAGTTCATGTCTTCCATATACTATCAGCAGAGTGAACTACTGGCTCTTGAAGTATATAATCTTTTTATTACTCTTAACTATTTCGCTACTTTGGATTTATTCAATTTCCACTTCCTTACACATGTACAAATACACGTGGGAAGTTAATATTTTTTTCTTCAGTACCATGTGCCTTCTATTCACAGGAAACAAAGCAGAAGTCTGGTTCTGTACAGAAAAGAGACACTGTCACTTGGGCGCTAATTATCTTTAAGGCAAAAGCTGTCTACTCTCAAACTTTTTTTCTTATTTGAAAGAGTGAAAGCAGAATCTGACTCTTCCAGTTAGTTACAGAACTTAATAAATTAAAGCTTTTAGTTTGACATAGAAAAATGTCAAAAATAAAGCATTTGCTGCTATGTAGTATAAAGACTGACTCTGCTTAGGCATAACAAACATCCAATCGAACTGACATTTAGGATTCTTCACCAGTACGTCTTTTATCCTGATGTGCTTCTTGATAGTGGAAGTACTTTAAAATCCTAATTGTTATAGAAGTGACTGGTGTTACTTCACACCATATAGTGCTTTAACTGAAGCAGGATCAAACTTGTACTTTGCAGAAACACTTAGTTACATTAATATATGCAAGAAAATTACCCTTTTTAAATTCACTGTTTTCTCTTCACAGCTAGGGTCTCTGCTTCACTGCTAAGTCAATATGTGGTTATGAATTTCTGGAACTGATAGTTCAGACTGCTGTACTGAGAGGCAAGCCATGTAAATGATGTACACAGGTGCTCTATGCAGAAAAGATCAGCATTGGGCTGAATTAACCATTCCTACAGCAAACCAAGCATCTATTAAAAGATAGCTTTTAATATAGCTATAATTATTAACCCATCACGTTTATTTTTAACTGTTTATTATTGCCAGTAACAGATCACTTACCTCATCAGGGTTGGCATTAAAGGTGAGACTGCCCTCATCTAGCTGCATATATAATTTTCTAAAAGAAAATCCTAGAGGTGGATTCTTATTGTATATAGAACAGTGACCCCAAGTGGATTTGCACAACCTATGAAAACAGAATGAATTTATTATCAAAATTTCTTCCTGTATTTCATATGTTTTACTGAAGCAAAATGTAATCAACACTGTGAAGTCAAATATTTAGGCATTAGAAAAGATAGAAATAGTCTTGTAACAATTATTATTAAGCCTTTTGTATGTCTTGCCAAAATTTTAAATTACACGATTCTTTTCTTCTCATGCAGGTTTTGGTGTGTTTGAACAAATCATAAAACATATCCCAGTAGGTGGCATCATAACATCCACACTGTTGAGACTTGTGTCACTCCTGGCTAGCTGTGACAAGTTGTTCTGCAGCAGTGTGACATTACAAAAAGTCTTTTTTTTTTCTCCCCTGGTACCCAAGTTGTTCTGCAACTCACTACTTTCCCCCATCTGTCCTTTCCTGACTGACCTTGTCTAGACTTATTTATTTGATCCATTCCCCTTCCTCTTTCAAATTTCTCAATTTTTTCCTTTCTATGCCTCCCTGACACTCCTGCTGTTTCATCAGTTTCTGTACCTCATCTCAGTCTCCTTGATGACTCCATCTGAAACTCTTTTAAGCATCCACTTTCTAGGTACTCTTGGTTCTTATCTAGATTTCTTACTCAACTGTAGCTCTGTTTCAGCACATCTGTTTTGTAAATCATTAGGCACAAAATTTAGGACCATACAGGCTAACATGGACACGGGACTCTGCTTTTAGCTCAGAAACCTGGGACTTAAATGGACCAAGTTCAGATCTGTAGCTACAGGAGCTGCCTGCATGTGTCTTTTAGTCTTTGGCAATACATGTGGAATATCAACGTTGTGGGACCTAAGATACCAGTAGAGATTACACAAGAAGTGATTTTTATTAATTTGGTACCTTAGGAAACATTTTAATACCAAGTGTTTACTTTGTGCTTAGTACAACTTGGGAATGTTTCAATAAAACTGACTGAGCTATTTCCCAAGATGAACTCTAAGGAAAATATGTACTTCCTTCCCTTGTACATTAAAAATACATACTGCATAAAATTGAGCAGCTCTAATTTCGTCAAGATTTTATCCAGGAAATGTGTGTCTATTTAGTGTGGTTTGGTACCAAATACAATAGCGATACACATAAAACTTGGAAGCTTAGGGGGATCTTCACTAGAAACTCCATTTCCAGACAAGACAACAGTCCCCAACAGTAGAATAATTGTGATTATGAAATTACAATTGGATTATTGTACTGCTGAGTTCGTAAAGCCAAGAGCTTATGCTTAATTCAAAGGCAAAGGTGCAAAGAAATAGATGAGAGAAAGAAGAGATGCAGAGAGCAATTATTAAGAAAAATTAACCAGGATATGAACATCAACCAAACTAATGCATTGTAAAAGATGACTAATTTCTGCTGCCTATCTACTCTAAAGACAGGTATGACTTCATGAGTTTTTCCCTAGTGTTGTAAAACAAGTATCAAAACCAACTTGTAATTAAGTTTTGATATTATACTACTTAGATAGTATTTTTTATATTTATTTCTGGACATACAAACTCTGCATACATTATACCTGTTCAAAAAATGCGTTTCAGCTGTCAAACTGCCAAAGTTCCATTTGATGCATGATCACCATGTTCTAAACAACTCACACTTAAATTGCTCTAAGACAAGTATAGAAAATGAGTTCTCATACATTTTTACCTGAAGCTTCAGCTGAACAGGTTTGCTTGTTCAAGCTAGATCCCTGTTTCAAGTCCACAAAAGTAATAACAGATTTGATATGTGCTATGAGCTAATGCAAAACCAAAGACAAATCTTTTTTTTTCCTCCACAACTTATTAAACTAGTGTAGAGTAATACACATGTATGTGCGCACAAAACACACTGGTGTATGATGTAGTAGTGTGAAATACCAAACAGCACATTTTTAAACTACATTCTTTCCCCCCCCCCCGTCAAATGTTGTTTAACTTAGGAAACCATTGCTAAGGTTAGAATGACAAAAAGCTCCTATTGAGGAAAAAAATAAATTCTAGTAATTGTTCTTACTATGAGCACGATACCTTTTATTTTGCTTACCCTTGCCAGAGCAGCTCATCGTTGGCAAGATCCTGCCAGACACATGAAGCTAGACAGAGATCAGTTGCATTCAAGTAGGACAAAATTGTAAAACTAAGCTCTGGTGGCAGCATTTCCAGGTTAATGAATCCTTCTTGTTCTTTAGATTTTCTTGTCTTCAGCAGGTGGTAGATGTCAATACCTCCTTGTGCTTGTTTTCGATTGCTTGTATTGGAAACACTGTTAGTAGCCATCCTCCTATCATGTTCTCTGGTAAGATAGCTTTGTCCGCTGTATCCTTGATGTTGCAGTTGCTGGTTCCTAGCAACTCTCCAGAGTCCCTGACCCATCTGCGAGCCTGCTGGACAAAAAATCCAAATGTAATGTTGACAGCTATTTATAAATATTTGTAAGAGACTCCGCACACACTGGAAAAAAAAAAACAACTTTGCAAGACTGACCTAAATTGGGGAAAAGTGAGTTTTGTTACTCTTAAATTGGTGATACAACCTTCTTCCAATGGAGCAACAGAATAAATACTGAAAACAGAAGCCATAGAGAAAGCTATGAGATTTCCACAAGATTTTTTACATGAATTTCTGTATTTGAAGTTTCTGCAGACAGTACCAAACATTATCTATGTCCTATGCAATTTAAGAAGCCTTAACCATGGGAACATTTGAAATTATTAGTTTCAGACTTCCATTAAAATGTAATAAAAATATCTTAGTTAGAGTCAATAGTTTTATTGACACTATAAAAAGTAAGGGGAAACAAAAAGTGTCCTGAGTAGTGGATAACACAAAATTTGGCTGTGACTGGCATTAAGGCAAAGGTTAATGACTTCAATAACAATGCAGTAAGGACTCAGTTTCTTCTTTCTGAGCAACCCAAATACCCTTTAAAGCTTTCTTGCACAGTGGATCAAAAGCTTCAGGAAAGGCTTCTCTGACTTACCACTTTTTTTTCAAATTTTGTTCAAACTTTGCTTTAAATGGTAACAAAGAACAGATCCTGAATATTACTCTGTTATTGAGATTTCTCAACACTGCAGCTCATATTTTAGTAACCACCTAAATTTTTCCTCTTGATAAATACAAGTATGAGAAATCACACTAATTCAGTTTGAGAATGTTGTCTTAATTCCACCACAAGTATCAAATGTATGCTGATCTATCTTACTTTTCAATTTCTGCTATGATGACAAGGCATGAAAGTGATGACACAAGTAGTGTTTGGGTTCCCAAAGAAAAACTGAGGGCCTGATCTGCTAGGATCTTATATTTTGAGTGTACATATATTTTATTAGCATAGCTAAGTAAAAATGGAGCTTTAAAACTGTTAAAGGCTTAACATGAATGGAAAAGTGTTCTACAGAACCAAAAAAAAGAAAACCTAAGCCATGGATGTGGGAGTGTTTATGGGTCAAAAATGGAGCAATTAGAGAAACTACAGGTAAAAAGGCAAAACCAAGATAGAATTACAAAGTTGACAGGTTCAGCTAGCTGGTGAAACATTCATCTGGACAAGCATCCCTTCAGGAGAAGTGTAAGAATTCATTTCTGAATAAGGCTAGAGATGAGAAGAAACTTTAATCCCATATATTCTATCCACTTGGTATTACCAAAGAGTAATACCCAAGATTTTAAATAAATGAATCATAATTCTTATTCTAATTTCTTATACAGTTATGTATTTAGCTTATTTTTTCTTTTATCACACACAGCCAGGTTAAACCATGATCAATGCTGTAAATTATCAAGATGAGTTTATAAAAATAAAAAAAAGCAGTTTGATGAAAACAGGCCTTGTTAATTTAGGGCTAGTTTTGTAATTACCTTAGGAAACTCCTAGCTCTAAATATACAAGATGCAGAAATCTGCCTTTATTTTAATTTAGCTAGGCAATTAAAGAGGTGGCAACTTTTTTTAAGAGAGACATTCTCAGAGCTGTAGTTGCTAAGTGCTGCCTTTTCAAAACTAAATCTTTGAAGAGAAAGAATTTACTAACCTTCACCCCAGAAGATCACAAAGTGCTGTTACACTAAAATCAAGAGCTATTAAAAGAATCAGTGGTAGGTGTGGCAGAACTGTCACTTGGGACTACAAGTATAAACCCATCGGGTCTCCTGCCCTTCCAACATCTTGACCTTTGCCCCATGAGTAAACTGAACAATGCCAACAAGGAATTACAAATATGGAGATGCCCTATTTAGATGCTGTGCTCACTCTCAGAAGATATTAGATGATCTGAATGACTGAATAATAATGGTCTTTCAATTCAAGTATGTAAAAAAAAATAATATGGTGTTATGAAAGAAATAAATGTATACCTAAACATGTAGGTGCTAACTCAAGTATAATCCTGGTAGCTATTCACATACAAGCAAAACCTGCCCTAAAATATTCCATTATTTCTAAACAAAATGATGAAATAGACAAACAGCAAAATACTAGATTCAGAGACAGAAAGACCCATAAGTGGGGGCTTGTAATTCCTCATCATTATTTCAAGACCTTAACCATTAAGGCAGGAGGAAGAAAAAAACTAACACTTTACATTTGACAGAAGATTAAATGAGAGAACTTGTTCTATATAAACTGTGCACGTCAAGTAGAGACAAAGGCAAATTCTCTTACGTAGAGAAACACAAATCACTGAGGTAACCTCTTGCAATACAAGTATTTTCTTTATCGTAGTATTTTTGCCATCTTTTCTGACAATGGTTTATATCATCATAATAAAGCCAGATTTCTAGACACATTTGTTAACGCTCACCTGAACACTACAAGAAATCATATTAGGGCAACTTTCATAATCGTAATACATTGGAAGATGAGAAAGACTAGCAGCACTATCAGAAACAGTCCACAGAAAGGCTGTGACCAGTTGACTCTTAAGTGAACTTTATGCTGTGAGGTAAGCATTAGGCAGTTTTATAATAGCTTTCAAACCTCTTCAAAGTCAGATTATCCTTCTGCTCCTGGCAAGAATTCAGTAGCAGTCAATGAGAACTAAGTTTCCTCTATTTAGCTCTAAATCAAATATCAAAATTTTAGTTGCCAGTTTAGTATCTTTATTGCAATACTGAGCTAAAGACCCTGTTCACACAATACATTCCGCTGAGGAACACTGAGCTAACAAGAATACTACAGGACTTCTGTTTTTTCTCCCCATGCAAAAGCTTATTGCCATACACCACCAACTACCTAATAACTTCTAAATAACACTAGAAGTGACTCCAAGGCAAAAAAGAAATACTATCTCATTCAAAAAAGTATTCTTAACATGTTTGCATATACATGTTCTCATACATGTATACTGACGATATAACTGCAGAAAGTATTTAAAAACTCTTCTTTCAATGTTAAAGTTATATAACTGCTATTTTAGGTACTAAATGAAGACATTTTGAAGCAAGACAATCCAAACACTGTGGAACTAGCTGCCAGAAATCCACAAGCTTTAGTATGTGTGCAGCTATTTGTCAGCTTATTTGGCATTTGTTAGTTCACATCTTGTTTTCCCCATTGCACAATTACTTTCAGCTTTGTAGCAATCCAAGATGAATGCTTTGAGAACCCAAAATGAGCAAATTCATTGCTGTGGCAGAGCTCAGAACTACATTTTTAAATAACTTTAAATTTTCAATCTCCAGATTCAACAGGCCACTGAAACTTATGTTTCCAAGCTCCCAGTTATGCAACTTCACCTAATAACTGGAATCTCTCAATAGCATCCCGTGATACCTAGCACAGTAAAAATAATGCCAAGTTCTTGGTTGTCTGATTGAAATTTTAATCACACTCTTCATATTACTCTGTTATTACATAACAGTTTTTTTTCTGTAGCATTGAAAAGCATGATAAAACGCTAAAAAAAGCTATGTGTAATCGAGATTAATGCTGTACTGATACCCTCTTGTGCTTTATTACATTAAAAACAACACACTCCTGTCTCTTCAATGCGCGAGTACAAAGGAGAAGGTGAACCATATTCTGGTTAACATTCTGCATCAGAAGAAGCATGCCCACCAGGTCAAGGTAGGTAATTCTATACACTGCTATTGTGAGACCTTATCTGGAGTACCAGAGACCTCAATACAAGTAGTACATGAAACTGCTGGAGCAAGTTCAAAGGAGGCCTACGAGGATGATCAGGGGAGCATCTCTCTTACAAGGATGGACTGAAGGATTGGGGGCTCTTCAGCCTGGAGAAGTGAAGGGGACCGAAAGGAAAGCTGGAGATAGACTTTTTAAAAGGGTTCTCCCTTGTAAAAAGGTTTGAAACTAAGAGGGGGTAGATTTAGATTACGTATTATAAATTCTTTACTAGGAAGTGCTCATGCATTGGAACAAGTTGCCCAGTGAGGTTGTAGATGTCCCTTCCCTGAAAGCGTTCAGGGCCAGGCTGGACAGGGCTGCGTGCAAGTTACTGTAGTGGGAAACGTTCCTGTCCATTGGCTGGGGAGGTTTGGAACATGATGATCCTTAAGCTCCCTACTAACCTAAGCCATTCTATGATTCTATTTCATAAAGTCTTCACGGTACCCGAGCTCTACTGCTTCTGCTCTGCAACGAGCACTATCTAAATGCAAAAATATTTATTCTTCCTCTATCATCGAAACCGAAGTCTCGGTTGCGTCAACGACTGCGGCCTCAACATGCCCCAACACGGAACCCTTTCCAACCTGGCCCACCCAAGGTGCTAGCGGCTCTAACTCCCTCCCGCTGACGCGAGAGCCCTAGGAGCCCACTCCGCCGAATTCCCCCCCCGCTTCGCTGCTTCCCGCATACATAACCGCCCCTCCCCTCTTTAAACAGCCCCAACCCCGCGGGTGCCGACCCCAAACACCCAGCTCTCAATTGGCCGCACCGCCCGTCCATCGCAGCCGTTTCCTCACTAAGTACCACCCTTTCCCGGCCCGTACCTGTGCGAGCTCCGGTCCCAACCGCCGCCGCGACGAGCCCGGCCCGAGTCAGTGCGTGAAACCTCACCGGGAGAGGCGGGGCCGCGCAGCCCTCAACAGCGACAGGCGGAGGAAAGAAGCTAGGGAGTCGCCTAAGCGCTGCGGAGAGTAGAAGACCAGGCCGCACCGCTCCACCCTGTCTGATCTCCCCGCAGCTTTGACGCTCCGTTGTTGTTGCTGGAAGTGACGTCACCGCGGAGGGAAGCGGAAGCGGCCGTTGGAGATCACGGCGGTAAATTCAGTCTGAGGCCACCGCGAGAGTCGTGGTAGAGGCAACAGCGGAGCCTTGACGTGGTGATGCTGGTAGTTCTCGGTGTGCGTCGGCAGTTCTCGGGACAGGGGGTCTGTCTGATGGCTCCGAGTTTTGGGTCCTTCCGCCGTTTAGGGATGGAGAATCCAGGGGTGGAGTGAAGTAGCTTCGGGCTGTGCTGAGTCTGGGTATAGGGAAAAAGGGAGAGCAGCTGGCCTCGATTCCGCTCTTGCAGGCTGGTCCTGGAGCGCTGGGCGGCCCCGAGGCCACAGCTGGCCTTCCTTGTGGCAGGTCTACGGTTTCTTTTATGTCGAGTTTCGATGTCGCCAGGGCAGCTGGCCCGCTGTGTGGGTTGCCCGTTGGCAGTGGTCCTGTGTGCTTGCGGTGCGTCTATCACCATAGCAAACTGCTGCGCTTGTTCTTAAAGGTCCTGTATTTCTCATTGCTGCCCGCCCTACGCAGCAGAGGAATGCGATTAGAAGAAATAAGAAGTGTTTTTTGTTAGGCGTTTCAAGCGTAATGCGTTTCAAGCATAATGCTTAGATTGTTAAGTGCTTGGTAACTTGCATATGTTTTGGGCTTGTTTTTGCTCGGGATTTTTTCTAATTATTAATTCTTTTAATGCCGCATACAATTTTAGAAATTGTTCTTTAAGGCACTTACAGTTCTAGCGTCTTATTTTTAAGAAATTACAGTTTCCTAAAGAATGATGTCATACCTAATTTTATGTTGGATAGCATGTGTTTGGTAACTGCTGCATCACAAATTCTGAGAGATGTAGCTATGTGCCACCTTTTATGGTGTTCACCTTTTCAAGATGTTGGACTATTTTCTACCAACTGTGTTACTTTTATGATTTCTTGAACTTTTTCAGTTTGTAGTGGCAGTAGCTAAGTTTTACATCCAGAGGTTTGGTGTATAGGCAGGATTCTTATACTTTTGGTAAATGCCTGTGTGATTAGGTATGTGCCTCTGAGTTTACTATGACTTTTTGCTTTGCAGATTAGAGCTCCAGATGTTAAGACTCTTTGGTTAAGTTGATGAAACCATAGAATGGCTCATTTTATAATCGATATGTAAAAATAATGCAAATACTTGAGGTTAAATTGTCCCTAGCCTTAAACTAAGTGTGTTTTGTTTAGCATGACTAATAACTCAGAACTAACTATTAAAGGGAAGTAATCTGATCATTAACCTGATTATTAAATAAGAACAAAATAATGAGGGCAGGGTGCATGTGAAGATCATAGTCTTAGTAGGGATTTAACACTGTAGAGGCATGAAAAGGCAATAAAACACCTTCGCAAAAAAACTTAGAACTTACTGAGGGCCAACTTTAATGTGAAATGTGCGATCAACAAGTTCTTTTCAAGAAGACTCCTTGCTTTAATGAGTAGAACCAAATAAGAAAGCATCAGGTGGAAGTACTCAGCAAAGCTGGGTACTCCTAGCAAAGAGTTATGACTTTTATCTGTGGCAAAAAAGAAATACAAAATTTTATATTTAAATAAATATTTTGTTTTGAGTTGCTAGTCCTTCCTTCTAATGCTTTTAGCCAGTGAGCTTGATGCCAGGTGATGAAAAAGAGTATGAAGCACTCTAAACTGAATAATACAAAAGGTTTTCATTGCCTGAGGAGTTTATGCTCCCTTGAGGCTGTGGAGACACTTGCTTTCACTGAGTTTTAGCCAGACTTTCTTACTATGCTTTCAGATATCTTTAAAGGTCTCTGGTGGTTGATTGGATTCAGGGTTGCTACTTGATCCTATTTAGAATGAACGAAGATTATGGCTGATATTAACTGGTCTTGAGGTGTAGCTCTGTGCTGTATTGTAACACTTGAAATAATAGCTTCTAGCAATGAGGAGCAGAACCTTTTGAATTAGAGTGATAATTCTGTTGCATTTGGAGTTTTTTGTGTGTATAATTTTTTTTAGGAGGAGAACATACTGTACTGCATTTATTTCAAAATCTTAGTGAAGATTAGAGCTTGGAATAATGGCAACAGGAGACCTAAAAGGAAGCTTAAGAAAAGTAGAGCAAGGACTTCGCTTGTTAAGTTATCCGAGAGACGTGGATTATACAGTGTAAGCAGCAGCATGAATAAATTTATGCTAATACACGATGACAGCGAGATGTGTAAACAAGATATTTGTAAATATTAGTATTGCACCCAGCGATGAGTAAGCGAAGCATATGTTTGTGGGAAGTTGGTGCATGGGAACTGGAAGGCAAAAGGATGCGGTTTGCAAGCAATCCTTAGAATAATTCTGAAGTGTATCACTACGTTGCTGATCTTTCTTCTGCTTTACTTCACTTTTTGCTTCATCTCTCACCTTTATAATGTACTTGAAAGTGCTAGCAAAGTTTTCTTCCGGGAATATCATCCTGGTGCTCAATAATGAGATGGCAATGTGCGTGTCAGCTGTACTTAAATGCATTGCCATTAACTGGCAATGTTAAAATTATGTGAGGGTCACAAAAAAGCATTGTTCTGAGCGTTTTACAGATAACACTAAAGACTGCTGAATGAGATACACCTGGAAAAACAATTTAAAGTGAGAAAGGTACTTGAATGTAACATGCCTGCATTATTAACATATCTGCCAAGTTAAATTATTATTTAATAATTCATGTAATAAGACTTTTGTCTTCTGCTATGTAAAATTCTTTTGTTTCTCAATAGGCTAGTAAAGGGCGATCCAGCTGCTTTTCTACCTATTATCAGTTATGCTTTTACGTCTTTTTCAACATACGTAGCAGAACTCTTGGTAAAGTGCGATGTGGAACTCACAGCGAAGAATGACTTGCGTTTTATTGAAGCTATTTACAAGGTATCTGTCCTCATGAACGTTGCAAATGAGAGATGTTTTTGAGCATGGCCCCATAAGAATTAAACATACAGTATTTAGTTTTACTAAAGAGTCAAAAATTTTCACAATGAAGGTGAATCGTAATTCTATTAAAATTTGAGAGGCAAAGTCGATATGTGGCATTTACTTCTATTTTCATGGAAATAAGAACACACTAAAAAATACTAGTTTATTCACACCAGTTTATTTCCATCTGCTGACAGGGATTCTGTTATGAAGAGGCTCTGTGGGAGCCTTAGTACTGATGCATTTGGTGACTTTAATAAAACTTTTTTATTGTGCATTCTCTGTAGAATCTTTTTTCTTGAACATTTTGAATATTGGTGGATACAGTAGTTTAATTCATATCTTAAGACTGAGTTAAACTTTACAAGAATGATGTGAATGAATTGTTTCTGGGAGAGGTGTGTTGAAAATCTAGCTAGAAGAAACAGCAGATAATTAAAAATAACCAAATGAGAAGATGTAGCTGATGAAATGAAGAATGAGAGGAAAGATTGTGGAAAAATAAGAACCCAAGCATGCCATTTCTGTAACAAATTGCATGATGATTCCGAAAGTGAAATAAACTCCTATTGTGTTGCAGCTTCTTCGAGATCTATTTCAATATAAACCTATTTTAACAAAACAGCAGTTTCTTCAGTTGGGCTTTGCAGAAAGAAAAATGGAGATTGTTTGTGACATTATCAACTGCGTGGTGAAAAAACACAAGGAATTAAGTAACTCCAGTAAGGTACAGATTAAATAATAACTTGGTTATATGACTTTTTTTTTTACACTCTTGTTGCTACAGTTACAAGCTGAAAAACAGTTTATTTGGAGATGTAAAATTGTTTGTAGCCAAAATGGGGAAAATTAGTATGAAATTCCACTGGAAAATGTTTGGGTGCTATGATCTATACAAAAGACACAAAGCTGCCGGTGCCTTAGTATAAACCAAAAAATTAGAATGAAGGTGAATGTAGTACTTGATATCTTTAAAAGAAAGTGATATGCTTTCTTTTCTGTTTAGGCCCAAATTTGTTGGAGCCTTGCACAAGCATTGAGTGCATGGATATGGCATTGCTTTTAGGTCTGTTTTCTCTGTAAATTTCAGTTGGCCTTAATTTTTTTTTAGGGGAGGTCATTATTGTACTGCAGAGGTTTAAGTAAGCTTATGTGCACCATGAAGAGGATCATTCTGTCTTTCTCATGCTGTTTCTGTCATTTCCATACCCTCCTGGAAAATACTCTTGGGTTTAAAGCATAGTATTTTCTCCTTTTCACTTTGAAGGTTAAATCCCAAACGAGGCAAAAACTCAGATCTTTTAAGTATGAAGTACCATTAAACGATGTCCTTGCTGATTCTGGTGGCAGTGGTTTGCATTCCAAACAGGTATGAAAACCAACTTTTATGTTGCATACCTAAAGGTTAACCTCATTTTGTGGCAAGTCAGGGTCTTTTTGGAATATTAACTTTTATTTAGGTTTTAATGCTTGATTGGGCTGTGCTTTTTTTTGAGGGGGAGGGAGTTAGGGGTGTGGTGGGTGTTGTAGGTTTTGAGGCTTTGTTATCCCCAAAGCGTGGTTGACTGAAATAGTAGCTTAAACACAGAGGCTATTTCTTATATTTTCTGAGTACTCTATCTCAAAGCGGTAATGAACAAGAACGGTTTGGATGATAAAATGGAGGGAGAATAGTGCAACTGAAAGTGCAACTGGGGAAAGATTTATATGTCTGTTTGGAGACTGAAATGTGGTTGACTTAGCATTGCAGTGATTTTAACATAGCTTTCAAAATACATTTTACTCTTTTGTCCGAATCTGTTCAGCAAAGATTTTTTTTTAGATATTTGTCTTGTCTGAATTTACAAGAGTAATGCTAGATCTTAATCTTGCTGTAAAAAAGACAAAGTGAAATTATACAAAACTTTTAGGACTGACTGCTGGTTCTATGTTGGTGATTTATATTTACAAAATACGTACTGCTTTTAGTGGTGAGGAAAACTTCACGAAGAAAGTATTTGGAAATGATGTATCTGGCACTTCTGGTTATTGAATGCTAGAACTGAATGTGGCTGTGCTAAGAATTCCTTAGAAGATGAGTTTTGGCTTTACTAAGTTTTGGCTTTACTAAGCCATCTAGAAATCTGTAAGTGTTAAGTGTTGCAAAACTGCACTTGTAAGCATGAGATATTTATGGCAGGTAATGATTGTAGGACTTGACCATCTGGTAAGAAAGGCAGAATTATTCTCTTTGAATGTTTTCCTTAGCCAAGAACAAAGGAAATGTAAATGTGTAGTTACTAGGCCTTCACAATTGTCAAGGGGAAAAGAGTTGTATCCCTATTTGTTTCACAATTCTTTCAGGCCCATAGTATTTCTTTAAAATTAAAAAGCCTTCCGCTTCCTGTATTTTTCATCCAGTTGGACTAAGATTGTTAGGTTTAAATAAATAAACTCTGAAGTGATAGGTCTTTTGTGTCCATTATTTGAATGAATGGAAATATTCTTGTAATGAATAGTGGCAATTATATTTACAATTTTTTTTAAACATGCTCAGAATAAGCCTCAAGTAGAGCGGCACTCAGGAAATGAAGTTGATGCTGACATTGAACCACAACCTCTTCCAGCACCAATGGGTAATGAAGAATTACATTTGGATCATGACATCGTGGAAGTCAGCTGTGAAGAAGTAAGAACTATTATTTAAGATACTCTCTGCTTATGATCTTAACTCTTCTTTTGTGGCTTTTCTTAAGGGGTAGAGGTTTTAACAAGATAGCGGAATGGCCCTTAAGTATTGCTAATAGATATATAATACAGGAGTTTATTTAACTGACCTTTTCTTCAGCTCTTTAGTCCTTTTAAAGAGCCTTCTGTCAACAATTTCTTGTAAAATGTTTTATCTTATAAAATGTATTATGGTAATTCTGGAAAAAATAATTAAAATGTAGCAGAATGTGGTTACTGAATGTTAGAAATGATCCGAAAGACCAACCAAATCTTTGATAAAATACAAGAGATTTATTGATTGTGGTAATAAGGAATGAGCAAGCAGTGCTGGGTGCATGGGAAGTTAGTCACTCCACCAACAGCACACTTAAAGGCAGCAACGTTTTATACCGTATTTCATACATATTATCACTTCATCTGCACTTCTTTGTGAGACCNAATGACAAGGGGGGATATTGTTTTTACCTTGACATGAATCGTAATATAATATCTCACACTGAACTTGAAGATTGCAGTTAATTTCATTGATAAATGATTAATTGTATGATTTTTAAAATTGGAAGACTTGTTGTCATCTAAAATTTCAGGTCATAGAAGATAATTCTGACATTGAGTTTCTAAAAAGTCAGCTTGCTGATTGCCAGGAAAAGCTTCATGAGCTAGATTGGATGGAAGAGAAACTACGTGTTTTAGAAGAGAAACTGGAAGGAAAGGTGATCATAGATGAGAAGGACTGGAATAACCTGTTGAGTCGAGTTTTGCTTCTTGAAACGCAACTGTCGTTGCAATCAAAAGAGGTATGCTAACTTCTGTTTTTCCCAGATACAAAGTTGTCATCCTGTTTCTGTGTTCCCCGTCTTTTGATGTATGCTGCTTCATTATTTTGGAGTGCATGATTTGAATGGAAGATCTGTTTATGAAGTTGGTGGGGTTTTCTTCTTAACTGTAAAATTTTGCTTTATTGTGCTTCATAGACCAAAGCGCTCTCTATTGGGATTTGTTTCTTTACAGAATGGTAGGTATAGGTAAGCCTTTTTAAAAGAGCAATGTGTGTGTGTTTAATTCCTAGTGAACTTGTACAAGGAAGCTTTTGAGGACTCTTAATTGTGGTGTTTTTGAAAACTTTTTTTCTGTAGCTGAGACTCTTATCATGCACATACTAAGAGCTTCCTTATTCTGGTCCTGTGGTCCTTTCCAACCCTGACCGATTCTGTAACCTCTTCCCAGGGAGGGTGATGGGACACTGGAGGATGCTGCTTGGGTGGTTTGTAGAGTCTCCTTTTCTGGAGAAGTTTTAAACCTGCTTGGACCTGATCAGGGTGTCCTGTTGTGACAGGGGGTTTGGACTAGATGATCTTTCAAGGTCTCTTTTGATCCCTGATGATTTTATGATTCTATGGTCTCTATTAGTCTAAATTTCTTATACTGTCCTGCAAAAGTTGTGCTGCTCATACAGTTGAATACCTATTTTGAAATCTCCAAACTCTAATCAGATATAGAGCCTCTTTTTTGAAGTCTTCATTCTGAATAACTAGTGCTGACAAAAACAGATGACGCATTGAATGCAAAAGTTAATTCTTATTTTACTACTTTTAGTTCCTTTTTTTTTTTGCACTGCCGTCCTCCTACACTTATTTCTTGTCCATCATGTTCATTGCATTTTTGAATGTGTGAAAGTGCTACAGTTGTGATGTGATGACATTTGGCAGATTTGATTTGTTCTGACAAGTATTCAGTTGTATCAAGTCCGTTATCTTCTCATGCTATTGAAAGATCTTGTGTAAAATGTGTGTGCATATATTCACATAAGTATTTTGAGATGCATTAAATCACAGCACAGAATCACAAATTTGATGCTTAATTTTAAAGTATATTTGCGTATGTGTCTTGTGTATCCTTCAGATTGTCATATGCTTTCCAGAAGTAGAAAGCCCTTTTTAGAAAAGACTTGACCAGTTGCATTTTTCATTGGAATTGTAACAATGGTAAATTTACTTGTAACCAGGTGCTTTGTGTGTTGCTAGCCCTGTCAATTTGTAAACAAGATACGATTTTTCTTGTGTGTCTTTGAAGTCTGCTAGTTATGCAAACTCTTGAAAATGAAGTGTTCAGGCTGACCGCTGGGTTATTTCTAAAGGCTCGAATTCAAGCTGTAAGGATTGACATTCTCAATCACTTTTTTTAAAACAAGATTTCATCATTAATGGCTCAAGTTATTTACCATTGAGTTGAACTCAATTTCTTGTGGATATAATTTAGTTTTCAATGGCCATATGTCCCAATAATAGCACCAATGCCAATTGCTTCTGCTAGTAGTCTCAAGAGGCCTTCAGCTGAACAGCTGTAGTCAGTTGTCCTGTTTCAAGTGTAATCTTTTCAAGAGATGGTGTTTGTGTTTTAGATGGTAGCAGCATGGAAAAGCTTGTGTTTCAGACTAGGCTTGTTCATTTGTTTCAGTAAACTTGATTAATACTTAATGCTTATTACAGTTGTTCAAAGGTTTGGAGTTCTATTTGGAAACTACATGACATGAATTTAACTCAAAATTCCAGCAAAGTAATTATTTCTATACTGTTACTTGAAAGGAGTTAGATACAAGTTTGAATGCATTGTGTGTGTGTGTGTGTGTGTGTGTGTGTGTGACGTTGTTGTTTGTCTTTTTTCAAAGCAATAGTAAGTGTGTGTGTGTGTGTGTGTGTAAGTATTCAGTCTTCTAAACCCCAGCTCTTTTTGGTTGGTGTGTGGTTTTTGTTTGTTTTTTTTGCAGAAGGCATTTGAAAATAGTCAGTCCCTTGGGTTTCAAAATTGCTGCTTGTTTCATGATATTCCATCAAAATTTCAATTCACAAATAAGCAGTTTACCTTTCTTCCTACTGCTGTGTTTTTCAAGGAACTTCTGGCATATAGCCAAAGTAGCAGGAGCACTCTTCAGATCTGCCTTGCACTGTTGCTGAAGTAGCAGCAGCTGTGCCTTTAGTTCTGAGAAAGCTACTAAATCCATTTCAATGAAAGGAATTCAGCAGTAGTGCAGATAATTTTTTTTAATTGTTAAAAAATCTCCATTATTACAGGTTTTTCCAGCTTCTTCCCACATAATGCCTACTATTTCTCCTCATTCACTTATTTGGGTAGAGTATTCCCCTGTTAACTAATACAGTTACTCCAGTACTTAAGGTGATATATTTTATGGGAGCCTGGGATTTCAAATCAGAACAGTAACTCACTGGTGAAGGAAGTCAAGATGTTGTCATTTTATATTAAAATGAGAAATTTGCACTCAAACCCATTTCTTATTAGTGCAGCATTAATGTTGTTTTATTGTTTAGGAATAATTTAACATAAGGTATGTGCTGTGTATTTGGAGCTGGTTTTAACCTGTTCATAAAAAAGAATACTGATCTTAAAAAAGACCCTTTAAGATAGACTAGCACTCTGCTGTATGAAGATAATGTTAAGTTAGAAGATAGTTTAAAACAGGGTGTATGGCTAAAATGCAGTGAACTTCTATTTCAGAGAGACTTGCCTACACAGTTCAGTGATAGAAGTCAAGAATGTATTTCAAGTAGGATTCCAGTTTCTCCTGGTGAGTACTAATGATTTTATTTTTAATTTATATCATATGCCAAACATTCCTTGCTGACCCTAACTAAAGTAGTCTTTTTTTTTTAAGCAGACAATTGCAATTTAGTGACCTCTAAATGAGCAAATGAGTAGTTAATCTGCTAGTGACTTAATGTTTGTCATTTATTTAGAAGCTTTATTTATGGAAATAGTATTTCAGAGCATTAGTTGAAATATATAGCATGGTACTTAATAGTTACAAATACCTCTACTAAAATCTCAAAGATGCATATTTGAAAATCCAGTTTCCATGGAAATTAGGAAGACATTTATTTGGTTGTGTCCAAATTTGTTTAATTTTTGAAATCTTAGAAAAAAGACCCTCTTTTTACAGACCTTAGAAAGGTTACCGTATGCTTGGTGTGTAACTGAAACTTCAGGACTTCATAGGTAGTAAATGGACCTGTGGTCATTAAAGAGAATTTTCATATTTTAAGACTTCTAGAATTCTTCTGAATTTGCTATTCCTGTTCTTCTAAGATGCGATTATGGCAATTTTAGGTGCATGAGTTACCCTGCCAGTCTTTTAACAATTCTGTCTGAGATGTGCAGTAATTGGAATGCTTTGAAGCCCATTTTACTTGTTGAGAAATGAAAGCTGTATGAAACAAAACCAATTTTTAAATTAAAAAGTAGTATGATTTTTAAATATAGTATATCTAAACATGTTTCAAAGGTATGAGCCATGGATTGTGGCCTTAGCAAAGATAAAAGCGCTTCTTTTTTTAAATAGTGAAGTCTCTTCCCTGACAACAGTATTCTAAAATTACAAGGAGTATCAGTGTAAAAGAAAAGCTTGCTTCTGCTGAATGGCTGCTAAATCTGGTACAACAGGAAGAGAGCTAGGGAAATGCAAGGACATGGTACAAATTTCAAGCAAAGTAAGGTGGTGATGATTTTGTTTAGCTTTATGCTCTTTATAAGGCTGGTTACATAGCACAAATGAAATAAGTGTTTGAACAGGTAGTTTATGATAACAATAATGTAAACTGTTTAAAATTCCTGTGAAATATTTGAGCCATTAATTACATTCTAGGTGTTGATTCTACTGTAATCAGGATAAAGGTAGTATTCCTAGTATTTTTAGTGTGTGTGTGTGTGTGTATGTGTGTGTGTGTGTGTTATATGCAGTATACTGATTTTACCTTGTTTTAATGAGAAACCTGTTTGGGACCCTCACCAGTAGCTTTCAATACATTCTCTTCTGTTATTGCATACTGTAAATCAAGGCGTTTGATAGCTGACCTTGTGAGAAGAGAGCAAAAAGGCAAAGGTGACACAAAACTGAGTATTTCTCCATAGATAAAGAGAGGAAGGAGGAGATGCCAGAGTGTCTTAATCAGTCGTCTGGATGCATCTCGCTGTTATCCACAGACCAGTCTCCCAAAGCCATGGCCATTAATTCTCATGATTTGACAGATATTTCAAAGGTAAGTATACTGGCAAATGCTTAGCTGACTTCCTTCTGCAGTCAAGAGAACAAGTAAGCATTAGTTTTAGTTGCATGTTCTACTAGTGGAAAACAAGGGAAAATATGCAAAGCTACATACAGGTTTGCTCATAAAAATCCTTATGATATGAAAACAGTACTTAGTCACATCTCTGTAAATTTTTCAGGTTGAAAATCCATTTGAAGAATGTTAACTTTGAAGAGTTCACTAACTTTGTTGCTTTTAAATTGCAGGAGACAACAAGACAAAGAATGGAAAGGATAAGTAAAATGTAAGTAATAGGAACAGGCAGCAGGATTTAATTTCTCCAGAGGGAGTTGTATTGGACTAAGGCGTACAGGGAATGTACATATGTGTTCCAAACCTCAAAAGTTTTATGTCAGGTGTGGCATTTCCTTATGACTCTGCTGGATAATAAATCCACTTACAGTTCTGTATGTGTGGAATAAGCCACTTTTTTGGTTCTATAAAGCAATAGAAAGCATTCTTAATACTATGAACTAGAGATTAAAGAGCGTTTAGAATCTGGTCAACAAGACATAGAAATATTAATCATCTCTTGATAGGAATTTCCTGATGCTTACAGCGTTTCTTCCTGAGAAGTATCTATAGTATCTTAACTCCGTTCTTTTTCAGGAAAATGAATTTCAGCCTAAGCATTGTGATAACTGTAGTAAGGTTTATTTGATATTAGTCCTGAGATCTGTAATGATTTTTTTTTTGCCAGACATATTTTAAGTGTAATAAAAGAGAAAATCATTGTTGTAATGTTTCTATTCTAATCTACAAGTATCTGGCCTGAAAAAAGCTGTGCCTCTTGTCATTTAGTTTTATTGTGAGTTACTACTTTCCTTATGTATACTTAAGGCGTATCAATATGTGGTAGGCATTTAAATACAAACCAATTGCAGAGGGTTGTGAGGTTTCCTGTTGCTTCTTAGTATTTTGGATGCACTAGAAACTTAAAGGCAAGCCAGCTAGTTCTGACTGCATTTTAATAAATGTGTGCAAAAAAAAACCAAACCACAAACCAAATTTAATTTCAGAATAGAAGAAACCTCGGAATTGTTGAAAACATCAAGCAACACCTCTGAGAAGCCTGAAAGCCTTCAGTCTTGGCCTCTATAGACATACAGATATCAAAACTAATATGTATGTTTGGACACTATTATGTTTTTAATATATCAAATCTGTAATGGTTACTGGTGCTTTTACTCCTTTTGAATAAATATTTTTCTAATGCATTTGTGTATCGATTTCCCTCCTGCCAGCTCAAATTTTTGTCTTTAAAAACTTCAAATACTTCCTCCCTTCCTCCCTGTCCTTTTGTCAAGTGAAGTTATTACAATGGTGTATTTCTGTGTTGACACTTGCTAGCAGTGTGCTAAGTAATATGTTTTTTAAAGTGCAGGATTGAGGACTGTGGTTTACATCCTGTTGGAAATGTTCCAGCTGGGACCTGTGTATTGCACCCAAGAGGCTTTCTTACATACTATCTTACCATCTGTACTGTTGAATAAGTCTTAACGAAGACTTATATATGCTTTCAAATACAGATGTTTTTTCCAGTTTTTTTTTAAATATAAATTTTTATGCTGAGCTGGAGAGCACCAACACATTATGGCTTCCATTAACACTGACAAAGTGAGGGTCAGTTTGATCCTAAACACTAAAATGTGTAAGGAAGTCCACAGACTTTGACTGCAAGAGATGTGTTGAGTGTTTTAGTGCTCTTACCCAACACATTTTAAGACCAGCAGCACAGATGGAGACCATCCAGTTTACAGATACACAGCATTTTTGTGATTTAAAGCTGTATTAGCATTTATCTATAGATATGTAAGTAGATGTGGGACTTCCATAAACATACTGTAATCAAACCAAAGATGTTTGAGGTTTGACAAAAAATAGTTATTCCTCTTTGTAAATCTGTGGGCTATCATAGGAAGGTTTTCTTGTGCCATATTACTCATTTGACATAAAGATTTTGAGTTAAGTATCACAAAGCTAGTGGATTTTTTGATAGTTTGCAAATGGAGGTAAAAGCAGCTGTTTGACATTATCCTGTAAAAAAGTGATTTATATACTTTAACCATAATATAGGATCTTTTTCTAGAACCATATAGAATGTAACACAAACAGAAGAAGATGGGGTGATTCATTATGTTATGTAAATTTTAGTTAAAGGTTTTTGGAGTAGAAAATAGGTCCTACATATCACCATTCATTATCTTGACAATTAAATCAGTTTTTCTTAATGTTAGACCAATGCAACAGAAAATAGATGGTTATATTGAACAGGACTACAGCACCATCTTGTGGAAGTCTTTATACAAATTATTACCAAAAGGGGAGAAAGTATATTCCTATACTGAGTGATTTAAGTAATGATCAAATATATTGAAATGTCACCTGTTTAGTTTTTTCTCATTGCCTTGGAATCGAAGAGGCTTTTATATTTAGGATAATTATTCTGTATGATAATTGATAATACTCTTGGCAGAAGCCAGAGCAGGAAGTCTTGTTTATCAGTGCTGTGGCTAAGATGAGAAGTGTTAGTCAACATAAATCCTATAACTTGAATCATTTATGATTGAATTGATTGATTTGGCATTTGGCTGATGTGGCAAGTGTTACAAACAAAGGTCTTTCTGCAAGTGTGAGATTATATCTATTTAGTCTCACAAAACTGTAAATCTAGAGTTGTCCCATTGTTTCCTTTTTCCAGAGGCTGAAATGCAGTGCTACTTTGTACAGTAGGATTGAACCTTTGCAATGAAAAGCTCTACTTCTCCGCTTCAGAAGAGGCAGAGCCTTACTTTAATCAAACTGAAGCCAGGGGCCTTTTGCAGTTAGGCCAATGGAGCTATCTTACATATTTGCTTCCTTTTTTTTTTTTTTTAAATGAAGTTTCTTTTGTGATACAGTAATTCTGAAAAAGAAATGCGCATTCAAACATCCTTGAGGCTTTTTGATTTTTTTCAAACGTAAGTTCTGTCATTGAAACACTTCATGCTAGTAACAGTCACAGCAGAGCTTTAGTAAAGCAGTGCAGGGCTGGGAAATGCATGATCTGACTGAGAATAGCATCGTGGTTTGAATAATTGCTGATGTGATGCTGCTTTTAGGTGTTGTTTTGACAATCAGATTTGGCATTGTATGTATGCAAACAAGGTGGATCTTGCTGAGTGACAGAGAATGCTGGATACCTGCTAAATACAAATACATCTGGAGAATGTTCCTTGCTATAGTTTCTATCTTCAATGACTTGGGAAAATTTGCTGTTGTTCAGGATATATATTCTATTATTATAAATAATTAACTGCTGTTCCTTAAATACATTTAATTATTAGCTTTAAAATATGTATTTTATAGTAAAGAATTGCTTTGGAAGTTAACTTCTTAAACACCAATAGAGTAACTTTCTTTTACAATGAAGTATTTATGTATTGCATAGGATAATGAAGCATAATTGCATTAAAGTAGAATGGTCAGACAAGCTTCTACCAAAAAGTCCCATTAATTTTGGTAAGATTCTGATTTTATTAACAGTAACCTTAATGAAAATCCTGTATTACTCTGCATTGTCTAACTTCAGTATGTGTTTTCATTTATTCACTGAAAATAAGTAGTAGAACTAAAGCATGAGTCAGCAATGTCCCCAGGTGGCCAAGAGGGCTAATGGCATCCTGGCCTGTATCAGGAACGGTGTGGCCAGCAGGGTAAGGGAGGTTATCCTCCCCCTGTATTCGGTACTGGTTAGACCGCACCTGGAGTATTGTGTTCAGTTCTGGGCCCCTCAGTTTAGGAAGGATGTCGAGGTGCTGGAACGAGTCCAGAGAAGAGCAACTAGAATGATAAAGGGCCTGGAAGGTAAGCCCTATGAGGAGAGACTGATGGAGCTGGGTCTCTTTAGCCTGGAAAATCGGAGGCTCAGGGGTGACTTTATTGCTGTCTAAAAAATACTACCTAAAAGGTGGTTATGGTCAGGTGGGGGTCGGTCTCTTCTCCCTGGACACTGGAGAAAGGACAAGGGGTCACAGTCTTAAGCTCCATGGGGGGACTTGACATTAGGAAAAGGTTTTCTGCTGAAAGAGTGATCTGATTTTGAACAGGGTACCCATGGAGGTGGTCGGGTCACCATCTCTGGAGGTGTTCAAGGTTAGTCTGGATGAAGTGCTGAGTGGCATGATCAGAGGTGGTGACTCAACCCACTGGGATAAAAGACCAACCCCTGCCTGCTAGGTTGATAATGGTTCATTTGTAGCATAAATAATATCAAAGGATATTATTCCTTAGGGTATTTTAATTAAAAACACAAGTATATTTCTAAAACATACTGCAAGGTATTCATAAATGTTAACATTTGTATGGCTCTTCTCACCTGGTGTTGCTTGCACAGTGCATGTTGAAATATAAACTGGAACTAAGTGAATGAATTGCCTTAGAGAGAGCCTTACTGATCCACTTTCTTTGAATGCTGAAAACAGTTTCACTACACTGAATTTTTTTGTTAGCTTCAGGGGACTTCTTCCCCCTACAGCTCATGTACTGCATTTTTTAACTGATGTGACTTTAGCCTCGTGCAGGAGTACTGGTTGGCTTTTTAACTTTGGATTGTGCTGCCATTCAGCAGTGGATGGCCTGGAGAGTTGGGCAGGGAGGAATTTTTAATGAAATTCAACAAGGGTAAGTGAAGAGTCTTGCAACTGGGCAAGAACAACCCCAGCTACTAGTATAGGGTGGGGACTGGAGAGGAAAGGAGATGGAGAGGAGCAACTTAGGGGTCCTGGTGGCCAGCAGGATGACCATGAGCCAGTCATGTGCCCAAGGAGGCCAGTGGCATCCTGGGGGGGGATTAGAAAAGGGGGTAGTTAGTAGTTCAGAGGAAGTTACCAGGGCAGAATAGAGGTGGAGGGAGAGACCACATCTGGAATACTGTGTCCAGTTCTAGGCCCCAAAGTTCAAAAAGGATACAGAACTGCTTGAGAGAGTCCAGCACACAGCCACAAAGATGGAGTGGAACATCTCCCTGATGAGGAAAGGCTGAGGGGTGACCTCATAAGTGTTGATCAACATGGAAAGGGTGAGTGTCAGGAGAAAGGAGCCAGGCTCTACTCAATGGCATCCAATGATAGGACAAAGAGCAATTGGTGTGAGCTGGAAAAGAGGAGGTTCCACATCAAGATGAGAAGAAACTTCTTTGTGGTGAGGGTGACAGAGCACTGTAACAGGCTGCCCAGGGGGTTGTGGAGTCTCCTCTAGAGATGTTCAGAACCTACTTGGACATGTGTGACTTGATCTAGGTGATCCTGCTGTGATGGGGGGATTGGGCTAGATGATCTTTCAAGGTCCCTTCTAATCCATGATATTCTGTGATTCTTCTGTCTATATCAGCTCTGTAATCCAGTTTATGCCATCACATACAAACATTTGTCTCTGAGCTTTTGATTGGAGCAGCGTGCTGTGGCAACAAGTGTCAGCAAGTAACTGGGCAGCAGGAGAGAGAATGAGTCAATTCAGTATTTTACTGCTGAAAAGTTTTTCTTTGTGTCTATAATGAACCAGAAGTGCAGGAATTGCTATGCGAAGTCTAAACATACATATTCATAAAGCTCGTCTTTAAAGCTCGTCTTGTTGTTTGGTCTTTGAATCAATGAAATGAAATGCCAAAGGTGGATCTATCTGAAAAAGCATGGAAAATAGGGTTAACAGGAATCTACATTTAGCTTCATTTATTACTGTGCTCCCGATTTCCTCCTCTGGCTAATTTGTGTGGATTTAGAAGGATATTTTTCACGTCTTGAAACACATTTTTCCCCTGTTGCTATGTGAAATGATCATAAAATAGACAGGAAAAAGCAAAGCTAGTCATGAGGGAATATGTTTAGAAGCCTTACCTATTGCATAATAAATTCATAGGCATATGTAAGGCATTTAAAAGAATATTTCTTATAGCTAATCACATAGAAAGCTATGAAGTCTTCTCAACTGTAGTTTAACTGTTAGGTGATGAACTAGACAATACAGTGATCATAGTTCAGAGCATTTCAGTGCTATTAATGTGAGCTGTAATATGCATTAAAACTTGTGTTTTTAGCAGTTCCTGCTTGGGTTTTTCGTAGGTGATTGATCAAGTAGAATGTTCTGTGCCTTTCCTATCTACTGAATGATAATCTGAGATCATGTAGTCTTTTTATCTATATCATTGCATAACTCAGTAGTAGTAAACTGTCTGCTTGCTCCAATGGTAAAATTAAGTGATTACCCTTGTTTCTCTTGTGTGTATTATGTGGGTTTGGTTTGTTCTTTATGCTCAGTAGAAGAATTAAGAAAATAATGGAATGAAATGCAGTGTGGTTTTGAGAGTTATCTTTATTGAAACCATTCCATTGGAACCTATGGAAGGAATGAACGGGTAAGTACATGAAGTTGCTTGAGCTTATGTATTAGTAGTAACTTAAGCTTCAGCTTCTTGTAGTTATAAAAGTAGTTGACAGCTGTGATAATTTCTGGTAATGTTTTTTGTGAATTACTGAAAAATAGGTGCTGATATGACTGGAAATTGCTAGCTTGAATACTTTTATCAAATTCTTTCAAACTGAAACAACAATAACAAGTTGAGTAACTTATGAGCTTCCTGTAGGTTTTTTCATACATCGCTCTTGCAACGTGGTGTGCTGTCAAACAATTTATGGCTCAAAGTATTTTGTGATTGAATGCCATTAAAAACTTGAACTTTTCATTTGAAGCTGATTTTGCTTTGTGTAATATTGTGGTGATGCAATGATCATAAATTGTTTGTAGTATAAAATATCCTGTTACCTCTATGTAGGGAAATGATACAATCGTTATTTTTTTGGCATGGAAAAGCCCCAACAACTTAGTAATTGCTCTGTTGATTAGGAGGATGCTGAAACGAGCATACATAATACATAATAAATTTCATACAAAATTTTATTCTCCAATACAGAATCACAGAATAATCCTGGTTGCAAAGGATGTTCTTGATCACCAAGTCAAACCATCCCCACCAACAAAAAAACCTAAATACCAGAGAGATTGAAAACCACAGAATAACCCACTCCATGCCTGACACTCTAGCATGTTGTGAAGCGTCATGTCTACACGCTTCTTAAAAACCTCCAGGGATGGTGACTCGGCTACCTCCCTGGGAAGGCCCTTCCAGTGCCCAGAACTGAGTACAATACTTGAGACAAGACCTCACAAAGGCACGAGAACTTCCCTTCTCCTGATGACCATGCTATTCCTGATCCAGGCTAGGATCCTATTGGCTTTCTCGGTCACCTGGGCACACTGCTAGCTCGTACAAAGCTAGCTGGCTGTCTGTCAGCACCCCCGGGTCCTTTTCTGCTGGGCAGCTTTCGAGCCACTCATCCCCCAGCCTGCAGCAGTGCCTGGGGTTGTTACCAAATTGCAGGCCTTCTTAGACAATTGGCCTCAGCCCATTGGTCCAACCTGTTCAAGTCCTTCTGTAGAGCCTTCCTGCCTTTGAGCACACCAACACTCCCACACAATTTGGTGTCATCTGCAAACTTACTGAGTGTAAGTCACCTTGAATACAATGAAAATGAAAGCATTGTTGGGGTTGTTTTGTTGGGTTTTGTGATTTTTTTTTTTTTTTTTTTCTAAGGTGTTGCTGGGCAGACAGATGTTGCAGCATGTGTAGTTTCTTTTCCTATCTTCAGACAGCTGCAACTGTGTAGTAGTAGACTATTCTACTAGCAAGTAACTAGTATTAAATACTGTCATTTTTTGTAGTCCTATAAAGCACACAACACTCTTCTTTGATCTAGTAGCATGCAGTCACTTTCATGAAATATAAATACCGTCCTGGGCTTTCTAAACTGTTACATTTTGTTGTGAAACGAGAAAGTAGAAATAAGAAGATAAAGGAAAACTAAATATTGATACTGTAAGAAGCTTCTTGCTGAAATAGCTATTAGCACACAATTATTGTCAAGCTTTTGAAATACGGAGTAGAAGTTGTTCAGACATTCCTTATGTCTTGAATGGTTGAGCTGCTGTAGTAGATGTGTACTGCTCAAAGATCCTAGTCCTTTCCCCACTGTTGATAGGAAGCTTTCACTCACTTTTCCAGACTTTTTTTCTCAGTTTAGCTGTTTGAGTTCCCTGTTCCATCTTCAAAACAAGGGGTTTGATCTTGCAAGGGACTATTATGGCTGAGCACTTAAGCAGTAAATGACAGGAGCTCTGTGGGAAACACAGCAAGACCAGGACTAGATTGGCTTACCAGATAGTCAACTACTTTGCTGTAGCTTCTCAGTGAATCTGTTGTGTGTGTTCTCATTACCAGATATTGTGTATTCTACTCCAGTGTTAAGTATTGTATAAGTCTGCTAATTTTCTTGTAGCCTTTCAAAGTGCTAGAAGTTACATAATGTGACGGTATCTTGAAACTCTCAGAGGTCAGACCTGTGCAAGGTATTTAAAGTTGTATGCATGTCAGAGAGAGGTTTGGGGCTGTAGATCACTGACCTTTCAGGCCTTCAGCACACTGATGCAGAGCTAACTTTAAAGAAGTCTCTGTCCCTGTCTCCTCTGTACCCCACCCCCCCCACCCCTCAGTTCCATTCTGCTGATTACTTAATGGTTTGTAGCCTTCAGCATTTTTCTTACAGTGTGAGTTAAGTCAGGTATGCAAACAGTAGTCATTTCTGTTGTATGTTTAATGTTTGGAGCAGGAGGGAAGACTTGGAGTGTTTTTGTTGTCTACCTGGGCAAGCAGTGATTTGACTAGGCAGTGCTCAGTTAAGTGTTGGGCTTGATCTTAAGGGTTTCTTCTAACCAGAGTGATTCTATGATTCTGCGTTTGTCAGTAATTGAATGTGGGATATAAAGTTAGGATGGTATTCTCAGTAGTTCATGTTAAACAGTTGTGCCTTGTGTATCTCACAGTGATTATGCGTATTCTTGTTTTCTTGAACTCTTCCCAGTGAGGGTAACAGAGCGTTGGAATAGGCTGCCCAGAGTTGGTTGTGGAGTTTCCTTCTCTGGAGATGTTCAAGTCCTGCCTGGATATGTCCTTGGTCTAGTTGATTCTGCTGTGGCAGGGGGATTGGACTGGATGATCATTTGAGGTCCCTTCTGATCCCTAATGATTCTATGATCTAAGAAGAAAAGTATGCTTACAGTATTAAAAGGTTAAAGACTTAACTTTGTTAACAGTACTTTTAACAGCAATAACAAAATCAAGTTAGCAATAGCTTGTACTTTCATTTGAGCTTTTTAATATCTTAAAACTAAAAAGTTTTTGCTAATCTTGAACTTACCAGAACCCAAATTTTCTGTTTTTAAATGGATTCAATGCTTTCCTGGTAAAATTTGCTGTTCTACTTTAAGTAATTTAAGGAATAATACTGTGTTATACGTAAAGCAAGCCTGCTATTCATGTAAAAATAGTGCTTTTAAATCTGAATCTTAGGTAACTTATTAGAGGATTTTTTTTTTTACTCGTGTTAGTCATTAGACCAAAAAATTGACTCTTGCTGTAAATAGAGCCTGTAGCCTGTTAATCTAAAAGCATCTAAAAGCATATAAATTATAGTAGGTGCTTTCTTTTGCAGTGCAGTTTATTGGCTGCTGCAGACAGGCTTGTCTACGATAATGTAAACAGTTTAGTCTTTAAGCTACATTTTTTTTGATTGACATTTGCTGCTTTTTTCAGATAACAGTAGCCAGTGTTGTCTTATCAGGGAAAAAGGTCAGCTGCAGTTTGATAAGTAACTGAGAAGATAAGAGTAATAGAAAGATAGTGCCAGTTTGCAGCAGAGCCTTTGTGCTTGGAAAAAGATTAAACACTAAAGAACATCCCAATAAGCTGACAAAATCAGCTCTTTATTCAGCGTAAAAATTTTCAGTGGCTTAGAAAGAGGAATTTGAGATAAAACTGTTAAATTATACAGGTTATTATAATAAGCATCATCCTCCTGGAAAAGCTGGCAACCCATGGCTTGCATGGGTACACCCTCTGCTGGGTTAAAAACTAGCTGGATGACTGGGCACAGAAAGTGTTTGCGAATAGTGTTGCATCTAGTTGGTGTCCAGTGACCAGTGGTGTCCCGCAGGGATCAGTACTGGACCCCAGTTTCATTCAACATCTTTGTTGATGACCTTCATGAGATATCTGCAAAGGCAGGGTCCATGGGTTGAGGCCAACAGGATTGAGGTTTAACAAGATGAAGTTCAGAGTCCTACATTTTTGGGCATAATCACCCCAGTCTGTAACTACAGATGAGTGGGATGAGTGGCTGGAGAGCAGTCTGGGAGAGAGGGACCTGGCAGTATTGGTTGACAAGTGGTTGAACAGAAGGCAGCAATGTGCTCAGGTGGCATGAAAGGTCAATGGCATCCTGGCTTGTGTCAGGAATAGTGTGGCCAGCAGCACTAAGGAGGTAATTGTTCCTCTGTACTAGGCACTGGGGAGGCCTCCCCTTGAGTACTGAGGCAGTTCTGGGCCCTTCACTTGAAGAAAGAGATGGAGGGGCTGGACCCCAGAGGAGCAATGAGGCTGGTGATGGAACTGGAGGGGAAAGTCTGATGAGGGGAAGCTGAAGTTGTTCAGCGTGGAGGAGACTGGGATGGGGAGCAGAGACACCTTATCCTTCTGTACAACTACCTGAAGGGAGGCTGTATTCAGGTGGAGGTTGGGCTCTTCTCTCAGGCAGCTAGTGACAGGATAAGAGAGCAGGTCCTGAAGCGCTGCACCAGGGGAGGTTTAGGTTGGATGTTAGGATGCTTTTCCTCATGGAAAGGGTGATCAGACATTTGAATGGACTGTCCAGGGCAGTGGTGGAGTCCCCATCCCTGGAGACATTTAAGAAAAGACTAAACCTGGTGCTTCCTGTCATGGTCTAGGTTGTGATGATGTTAAGTCATAAGCTGGACTTGATTAGCTTCAAGATCTTTTCCAGCCTCAATAATTGTGTTCTTAAACTTTAAAATTCTTCTCTGCAATACAGAGAAGAATTCAAAATTGTGACATTTTTCTCCTTAAGAAAGAGGAAAAAATGTCCCTTAAAGGGAATTTGGGACACTTTTCTTTTGTAATTGTTCATGTGTCTCCCTATTTGAAGTGTTGAGCTCATGCTGCAGATACAATGCCTATAATTTAACTTTTTGTAGTATTTAAGATACCTAAGAATACTGACTGGAAATATCTCTATAAATTGATGTTTTGCATTTCTTGCATCTTCCCCTTGGGAAGAACGCTTTTCCTGAAGTCAGTGATGAATGCATTATTGTACAGACCTTGGATAAGACCCAGTTAGTTTCAGTAAGTATGTCACTTAGTCCTTATTACAAGCTCAGTTCTATCTAATTTTGTAGCTGAAGGGGAGGTCTTACCTTTCTCTGCCTTACCTCTACTTTCCCCATGCACAGCCTGCTAACATTTTCCTCATTTACAAATGGGAATTTACAAATAGAACCTACTTTTTCTGTAATGGAAACTGCTTCTTGCTTTTAATGTCTGACACACCTGAGGTGAGAGCTTGTTATGTCTGCTACCACTACTGAAGCTGATTCTCCTTTATAGTTTAATCATCATAATTCCTGTTGTTGATATTGAAAAAAAATGGACGTTGCCCCTTTTTCAGGATAAATGGAATTTACTCTGTAATTATTTGAACTACTGTTTCTGGCCATAGTAATCTGATACAGCTTTGAGGATACCCATTACTTGCATTGCTTTCTTCAAATAACATTGCTTTTAAGCTGTTCTGTTTTCGTCTCCATCAGTAAGGAGATGTTATTGATGTTATATGTTACTGTGTTAGATGAGTATGTGAGTATTTTGCTTGCCAATACTTTTATGCCTTTCATTTCAGAAAGAGATGCCTATTATTGTGATGTTTTTGTTTTTTTTTTTTTTGTTCCACTGACTCTACAAGAAGTTGAGGGATTAGATAAAGGGAATCAGTCAAGCACTGTGGC
Source organism: Upupa epops (assembly GCA_013397515.1). NCBI lineage: Eukaryota > Metazoa > Chordata > Aves > Bucerotiformes > Upupidae > Upupa > Upupa epops. The sequence goes on along the minus strand of VZRI01010182.1, from coordinate 384,314 downwards.
AAAGTGTGGCTCTTGCTGTGTTTGTAGAGATTACACATCACTTAAGATATTTTTCAGAGAAGGGAGAACACTGTGGTCTTTCTGTAGGCTGTTGCAGAATGAGGGAGGTCATGGTCTGGAAAAGGTAAAGTTTCCAGGGAAGCTGTAGTTAGACTTATTGGTAAACAACCTTACAAATCGCGTGACTGTAGAGAAACAGGTACAAAATACATAGACACTAAACTTCAAGTATGAAAGCAATGCATGTAGGACATAGGGCAGCGTGGCACAAGCACTGGAATCTTGGGATTCTCATCTTCCAGTTGCTGTTTGAAGCCTGGATCTTTCATGTCAAAACATAATGTGTCTGAGTATCTCAAAAGGGTCTGTTTTGCATCTTAAATCTCCAGTATCTCATTTTTGGATAGTGAAAGTCAACTCGGAGCCCATCATTCTGAAGTTGTCATATGTCTTGCTATATGTTTGCCAGCAGGTTTTTTCATGCAGGTAGTATTCTCAGTAAATACTTTTTCAGTATTTTTCTCATCTTTACAGCCTGAGTATTATCAGCACAAGAAATACCCTAAGATAATCAGCTCTTCCAGAACACTTAATAGATTTGGATTGGATGTTTCCAGTGGTAGCTGCTCAGGTAAATCAGTGAAAAAGACATATTAGGTATTTGCCTGAACAGCCTTCTTGTAAGTTTGGGGTAGTTGTCTTTTGTTGTCTGACATGTTCCTGAACTGTCTGAGATGTTCCTGAATTTTGGAAATTTTTATTAGAAACTTTGGTTATTTTCAGAATCTTTTCTGAATTACAGCCTTGTAAATCTCAGAGTGTCAGGGATCAGAAGAGACCTCGAAAGATCGTCTAGTCCAATCCCACTGCCACAGCAGGATCACCTAGATCAAGTCACACAGGAATATGTCCAGGAGGATTTTGAACATCTCCAGAGAAGGAGATTCCACAACCCCCTTGGGCAGCCTGTTCCAGTGCTCTGAACCTTCTATGTTCCAGCTGACACCCGTTTCCCTTAGTCTGTGTAATCCAAACATAGGACAATTCCTTTACCTGTTACACCAGGTTTATTCCATCAAAACAATTCTCTTTTCACTTCTTTTTTACTGTACTTAGGCCAAACACTGGATTCTTTTTGGTGTGTTAGCTCTCTGTGTGCCCTGTGGTGGGGAAATATTGAAAGCATAGTATTAAACACCTAAATATCCTTTTAAAATGAAGATACTGAAGAAGGCTGCTTCTTTTGACTCTTTTTGAGGGTATTTTGTGGCTGATGTTTATATAACATGAAGAAAATTAGACATTTGTCATGGAAAAGTGCAAAACAAGATGAAATAGACTTGATTGATTCTTACACATGTGTGTAATTCATGTAATTGCAGGAACTACAACTTTAAGCTGAGCGCAACACCATCTAAAAAGGAACTTCATTTCATACTGTTCAGTGGTGTAATGTAACTTACTGCTTGGTACTTGATACCTGATAACAGCTTTAAATTAGAACTAATGATTTTACATTTACATTCCCATTAAAAAGATATCTGGGATCCCTGGGAACTGACTCCTCAGCTCATTGAGCAGCGGTGTATGTTTAATGTATGAAATACTCCAGACATTTTTCTCTCTGTTTTGGGTCTCTGAGGCACTCTGTCTAGCACGATGCTTAAACAAATTGTCTGCTCGAGACCTGAGAGCTACTCTCTGATGAAACTGAGGAAGATTCAAAGCTACTTACTTACATAGCTAAAATTGCAGCAGATGACCTGTGTAAGAACCAGGTGCTATTGCAAATACAAGTTACTGCTACAATTTGTCAGCAAAGGCAATAATTTAATCCCTTTCTTGCAAAAGCAACCAAATAAAGTATTACTCAAACATCTGTCAGCAGAGACTTCAGGGTCTAACCAACTCTCAGCTAAGCTAGAAAGCCATAATGAAGGACAGCTGGCCCAAACTGCTTCTGCTTGCATGAGGCTTCAGCACTTGTATGATGTATAGGCAGATCACATTTGTGACATTGGACAGATTATTTCTAGAAAATTAAATTGTAACTTATGTATTGCTTAACTTCTCTGCATTAGGCTACTTTGCTATTTAGATTTTTGAAATGCTCTGCACAAAGTGTATTGTGTCTGCCTTTAAAACTGCACAACCTTGCTCTTGTAGTTTTTAATCATAATTTGAGATAAGCAGAAGTCTTCTGATGGCTTTTCCTGTCCTGCAGCAAGAACTCCCTCCCTTTTCTAGAATGGTAAATAGTCTAATACTTATCCGTAATGTTCTCTGTGGCTTTCTTCTTCCTTTTAATGTGTGAGCATGCTATTCCAACGTCTTACCAAAGAGCTGGGTTTGTTTCCTTGAGGTTCACGGCCTTCTTAGGTATGTGGATGCTTTCAGAAGTTGTTCAAAGGTCAGGGTGATGTAAAAGCTGAGACCTAAGAATAGCTATGATTTCATATTGCGTTTCCAAATGGGGTGAAAAAAGGGAAGGGGCTGTTTTTAACAAAACAGGGTAATCACTCGTCTCAGCAGGTTTAACTGCTGCTGTTGATAGAGATGGGAGAGCTCACTCGGGGGAAAAAAAAAAACAGGAGAAAGGCTCTCAATAATAGTGTGCAACAGAA
>VZRI01010182.1:325103-381685 GCA_013397515.1 Upupa epops | reverse complement strand
GGGAGGGGGAGGGAGGTGGGGAAAGAAGTCCCACAGAAAAAAGAATATGTTCTCCTACTTTTAAATGGTGTTACTGTTAATTTAAACCAAAGTAATTAGAAGTCAAATCTATTGCCAAAGGTAATTTTGTTTTGCATTGTTGTTAACTTTACTGTTTAAAATTAACATACATTTGCAAAAAGCCAGTTTTTCTCATTTAATAACATTTCTACAGGAACCCTTGATTCTTTGCTGCAAGCACTAACTAGGAATTGTTGAAGATGCATTCAAATACCAGTTGCTTACTGACTGAATCTTTTCTGTGGTGTGTGGAATCATGATGAATACCCCATAGAATCCAAATGCCTATGGAAGTACTGTGGACCCCTTTTGGATGCCCCACAAAATCCTCACAGACCGTGGATGGACTGGGGAAGCCTTGCAGAAGCCCCATGGTACGTGAAGTTGTGGAAGCTCTGGAGAATGCATAAGTTCTGTAGAATACTCGTGGAAGTCCTGTGCAGAAGCCAGAATGTGGAAGCTCTATTGAATGTAGAGACCCTATGGAAGCATTGTAGACTTGTGGACATGTGGAAACCCCAAGGAATGTGGAAGCCCTGTGGAATGTAGAGTGCAGAAGCACCATAGAATGCGGGAACCCTGCAGAATCCTTTGTAAGCCCCTTGTAATCCTCAAAAGCCCTGTGGAAGCCTAGTAGAATGCCAAAGCCCCTCTGAGGTACTGGAAAACTGCTTCAAGGTTCCCCCCATAGAGGCTTCTTGTCTCCAGGGTGAACAGCCCATGTACATAGGAGAGGTGCCCTAGCCCTCTAGTCATTCTTGCAACTCTCCTCTGGACTCAACTATCCCATGTCCTTGTATTAGGGACTTCAGAGCTGGGCACAGCAATCCACGTAAGGTCTCTCGTGAGCAGAGGGGGAGGATCAAATCCTTTGATCTGATGGTGATGCTTCTTTTGATCCAGCCCAGGATAGAGTTGTCTTTCTGGTCTGTCCTCATACATTGTCAGCTCATATTGAGCTTCTAGTCTTGTCAATACCACCATGTCCTCCTCCTCAGTACTGCTCTCAATCTTTTAACCACTCAGCATGTATTTGTGCTTGGCATTGCCCTGATCTAGATGTAATACTTTGTGCTTGTTAAACCTCATGCAGTTTGCATGGGCCTAGTTCCCAAGCCTGTCAAAATTCCTCTGGATGCCCTGCTTCCTTCCAGCTTGTCAACCACACTGCTGAAAATTGTTAGGTATTCTTTCACTTTAGTAAAACTATTGAGACTAAATCACAACATTCACAAAATAATCGCTCTAAAAGTAACTGGGCTATTTTGATTCCATGAGTATCCTAATAGCGGATGTTTCACAGGCTCCACAACATCAACTCCCAGAATTTGTAGTGGAAATCTTTGTTCTCCATCTGTTTTTCTGAGATAAATCAACAACGGTCTTGGGTTGTGCATAATACAGTATGTGAGCATAATTTGCACAGTTCACCCCAGCATTGTGTCTGCACAGCATTTAGGTTAATTTTCCTTCTAATTAAGTAAACATGAAGTGTATCACTGAACATTTACTTTCCTGGAATTGGTACACAAGACAATGTGAGTGACTGAGTTGCTTGTTAATTGAAACAACCTGTCAAGATAACAAGGAAGGATTTTCTAGTGTGAGAAGAGGTGAAGGGATAAGGGAGACTTTCAGAACCTTAGTGAAAGTAGGAGCGTGATTAGTTGATATAAGCTTGGGAGGATTTGCGTTAGGACTGGCATTGAAGAAGATTTACAGTCTGTACTCAGGACTGATGTTTGAAAAGTTTGTTGTTTATATTGGTTACACTGAGCTGTTTTATACTCTGTATGACTTCCTAATACATGGTTTCTACAGAATAGCTATTGACTTAAATTGAAGGAATAGCTGTTAGTTCTAATTTAAACTGAATTGTTTCAGAGTTGAAATTTTACTTTAGTGTTGTTACAATTGTGTGATCTGGATGGTGTTCAGCCCTCATTTATCACTTCTGCATATACCTTTCGCAGCTGGATTTTGAAATCTGTTTTGGAAGTTCATTTAACATACCTTTCAGAAAGTAAATATATCAGTGAGCATTGGTTTATTTTTCATACTCATTCTTAAGATAGTTAAACTCAGTAAAAACCTGTACTGCATTCAAACCTATCTGGAATTGGTTCATACTAGTTTAATTTCAGATTATGAAGAATGATTCAGAAACACCTGGAGCCAAGATTTATATCATATCCTAAATTCTGAAAACAGTGTTTTACAGCCCTTTAGAGGAAAGGCAGGAAATGCATTAACACTTGATAGAGCAACAGTTAATGCAACACTGACTAAAATGGAAAGAACCCAAACATTAATATTAAAGTGTTAAAGAAAAAAAGATGAGGGACAATACATTACACACATACAGAGATCACTCTGGGTTGGAAGGGACCTCCAGGGTCATAGAGACCAGGTCTCTACCCCTTAAGTTAAAGTATTTTATCTGTAATGAAGGAAATATTTTTCTACCTTTGAAAGAAGGAAATGTCAGTTGAGGTTTAAGTCTCTTGAGGGACATTATACTAATTTGAACAAGGCTTCATTCTTTATTTTCTGGTATTGAAAAAAAGACCTGAGGTCATCCTGAAAGTGATTTCACTGGAATAAATATGTGCAGATCTTAACTCTTGATTGATGATGTACATCACTCAGTCTTGGAAAGTTATTTATTTCTCAAAGAATTGAAATATTTCTTTTATATTGACAACTACTTTTTGTTTAGCTTTGTTTTGTAGCAGATTCGGGCCCAACATATAGGAACTCTAGGTTGCAAAGACTGGAAAACTTATACCTTTGAGTGCTGTTGTGTAATGTTATTGAAAAAAATTGTGCCTGCAGAAAGCTGTACTGATGTTTAAAACCTTCCCCAGATTTGATGAAAATGACACTGTGTATGGCCTCTGGCCCCATAATCTAGGTGATTCTGCTGTGCCATGGGGATTGAACTAGATGATCTTTCAAGGTCCCTTCTGATCTCTAAGGATTCTATGTTTACATCACCTGAATATGTTCCTGTGTGACTTGGTCTAGGTGATCTTGCTGTGGCAGGGGGTTTGGATTAGATGATCTTTTGAGGTCCCTTCTGATCCCTAAGGATTCTATGATTCTGTGATCTACACCATATAATTCCATTGCTTAAAGTAGGTATGGAAGACCACTTGTTATTGAAATTCTGACAGGTTTCAGCTCTTTGGCCTTTCCCAGCCTTAAAATAATGAAAAGATGTCATCTTTTACTTTCTTTAGTAATTTTCAATCACCTGGAATTGTCATTGATCACTGACAGCGGTCCATTCAGTTTTGTTTCACTTTAGTTAGAGTGATAAATCGCACGATGCAACTTCTCTAAAGAGTATGAAACACTCTTCCAACATTCCATCTATTAAGAATATGATGCTAGTCTTGCCATGAGCAGATTGTTGAGTTAATTGTAACAGCATCATTTAGAGGTGTCTCTTTGTGATTTTGTATGATAAACTATGAAAGATGGGTTGCTTCTTGAATAAGAAACAAATATGTCTTGCAACAATCTCTTAGTTACAAGCTACTCTTGCTGTGAAATGGGGTTTTGACATATTCCTGCAAGTATTTTTAGAGAGTATCATAGAATGGCTCAGGTTGGAAGGCACTATAGAGATCATCTAGTCCAACCTCCCTGCCATGGGCAGGAACGCCTCTTAAATAGGCTTGGTTGCTCAAGGCCTCATCCAACCTGGTCTTGAACAGCTCCAGGGTAGGGGCAGCCACAACCTCCTCAGGCAATCAATTCCAGGCTCTTCTCCACCTCTGTACTGAAGATCTTCCTAAGATCTAGTCTAAACCTCCTCTCATTCAGTTTAAAACCATTTCCTCTTGTCCTTAAACTAGATCCTCTTGTGAAAAGTCCCTGTCCAGCCTTCCTGCAGGTTCCATTCAAGTATTGGAAGGCACCTACAAGTCCTCTCCAGAGTCTTCTCATACCTAGGCTGAAGAACACCAGCTGTCTCAACCTGTCCTCATAGCAAAACTGCTGCAGCCCTTGGATCATCTTCGTGGCCTTCATCAGGACTTGCTGCAACAGTTCTATGTCCTCGTTATATTAGAGATACCAGAACTGGACACAGTATTTGAGGTAGGGTCTCTCAAGAGCAGAGTAAAGGGGGTAAGTCAATGAAAGGAACAAAGGTTTCACACAGCTGTGTAAAAAATGGGGATCAATTACAGTTTCACAGAAGAGGCTAGCAAATTCTATTAAGGCTAGCAATAAAAGTTGGATTTGCAAGGTTTTTTTTCTGAAGCAAATAAAGCTGCTTTTTTTTCCTGACAAAAATCCCTACAAAATAAATGACAGCAACACATTTAAATTTTAATTTAGTTTTAGAATGATATAAATTAATTATTTATTTTGTTTGTCTCCCTAAAACAAGTCTTGAAGAAACCCAAATTTCTTTGAGTTTTGGGAAGGAACTGACAAAAGTTGACTAATTTTTATAAAAATAAATATCTCTGCTTTAAGGGACTGTCTTAACCAGCAGTCTGTTGAGTAGTTTGCGTAAGGAAGATGTGTTTTCTGGGGTTTGTGGTAAGCAGTCTTGGCAGATCAAGGCATCCATGTAAACTGTCTCTGAGCCCCCTGGCCAGACCAGAGTTTCATGGATTTGATGTCATTGCAACCCAGACTGTTTCCTCTGGATTATTTTAAATTACTTTCAAACACACATAGTGATGATGTTTATAGAAGAGAAAAGGGTCTCCCTCTCAATTAGATCTAGGTACTTGCAATTTTAAAGATTGTTTTGATTTGAGATCCTAAATGGAGACAGGGATCTTATGTGGGCAAACCACTTAAGAAAACTTTAGAGTTTTCTGTAATTGTGTTATCTCAGGGAGCAGTTTAAAGTAAGGAAGGAGTGACTGGGGTCAGGCAGGAAAGACATGGGAACATCTTAAACTGGGTTTGCTAACTGAAGATGAGGCAATGTATGATGTAACTACACCTTAATACAGATGATTGGATTCCCTTTTATTCCTTTGAGAGAGGAGCTGGTCGAGTTATTAGGCAGTTCTGCAGCACCTCTAAACTTTTTAGATGTGAAATTATAGTTTATCAGACTGTGGAGTCTGTCACAGGTGCTGTTAGAATGAAATACTCTCAGCAGTACAAAGGAACTTGTTAAAATATTTTTGAATATTGCACATATTTGAATGCTCTTATCCTAACCAGTAATTATGGTAATAAAAAAGGTATGTTAAGAAAACAAACAAAAAAAACCCAACCCAAACATTTTAGAAATAGTCCGAAGAAAAAGGTAAGTGTCTATCTTCAAGGTGTTTCCTGTGCAACTACTTTTCCTGCTCTGTTCCCTCCTTCCCTTGCATTTTCTTCAAGAATAGCTTGCAAACAAAGGCATAAATTCATCACCCTTGGTCACAGGATTCCCATTCAGGAAAGGCATTTTAAGGGGAATTGGCTTGTCTCCCTACTAGTGTGCTCTTGGATTATCACGTGCAGGGACCTTCCTGGCTTGGGACCTCTGGCAATACAGAAATAATGAGGTGAGTTTTAAATAACAAAGTAGAAGTGATGGAAGAAAATGGCTTAATGAAGGTTATTATCTGATACTTGAATGTGATATGTGTGTATATTTGCTGTTATCTTGGGCAGTCCTTGCCAAGAGGGATGTTTTTGCATCAAAGTACTTCCTCTTGTTTTAATTTCTAAGCTGTTTTATTAATTCATTCAAATGGCTTCGCCCCAATTAAAAAGGTGGGTGCCTTCATTTGCAGAGCATGTGCTTTGTGTCAGGTTTTAACTTCTCAGATTTTATAGTTGTCTTTTGAACATATGCTCACCTGCTTCAGCAGATCCAAAGCTACTAATAAAAACACCCTTAAACACATAACAGATGCAGAAGTGAATATAACTGGAAACAGTTGAATAAGGGTTGCAGACCCAGAGCTGTCATCAAGCTCTTCACAGTCACTAGATTTGGTTTTTTTATTCTTACCTGCTCATGCAGTGCCTGCTTAAGACCTGTTGGCAGTGACCATGTATTTAAGCCCTCACCATTTCTTTTTCCTTCACTGCACAGGCATTTTGAGAGAGTTTGTGACTGTATTAGATTCATCTTTAAATCCTGCTAAATGTGCTAAACAATGTAAAGTGGTTGCCATTAAAAAGTCAAATTTATGTGCTACCAATATTTGAAGCAGGGCCTCCTTCTAAAGTTGGTCCTGGGAGACTCTTTGGAATCCTTCTAGTTTGTGGGAATCTGGTGTGGAAGGGTGCACATAAGCTTGGTGAGAAGAGCACTGAAAGACTACGAGTTCATTAATTCATTTTCCTATATAAAAAAAAATGGGTTTGGGGAAGAAAAGCAGAAATTCTGGCTTTAAAAAATGTCCCAGGAGTTGTTAAAAAACTGGGTAGACAATGGTGTTTCAGGAGACGATTTAGTGGTTAGGGGTTGCAGGGTGGACTGTTGGACTTCTGATATCTCGAAGGTCTTTTCCAATATAGATGATTTAATGATTCTAAATGCCATTTGGGAAACATTTTATGCAGTGTTTTGAGTCTGAGTTGTGGAACTCTGATACATGGAAAAATTAATATGCAATGATCTTATGTGCAAACTTGAGAGCAAAAAAAAAGGTATTTAGCTTGCTTCAAAAATGTTTTTAAAACAATTGATGCTTGAACTGAAAGCTTTCTAGAAGTGTGAGGAAACCCCTAGGAAAGATGCTTCAAACAGGGTGTAGATTAGTTTTGATTTTGTTACAAAAGTAAAAACTCAACAAATCATAAAGTTATGTGTGTTCCTTTTCTTCCAGAAGAGATCTCGGATCCCGTTAATTGTACCTGGTTTTATTGCCTTATGTATTTTCTGGATACTATAATAGGTGTTGTCAAAAGAAGCTTGAATTCTAACAGGGTAACTTGAGAAAGATCAGCTGCATTCCTCAGTATGGTCTTTGCCACCATTTGGGCAGTAAACACAAGGACTATCTGAGGGGCACGCAGGCATGGCTCTGTTAAGTTACAACACTGGTTTTAATGAAACCAAATTGCAAATCCCTTTTAAGTTCTGCTTACAAGTTTTACAGTGCTTTCCAGGACAGTGCTGGACAGTGAAATCAGCATCATTTTATAAACTTTTTCAAGGACATGTGGTCTGTCTGTCTCAGTCAGCAGTACAGAGAACAAATCCTCACATTTGCTTTGGCCTCCTTCCTTTTCTCTGTTGTTCCCTTAGCCAGTGGCAGTGAAATCAGAATCATTAGGGGTTAGAAGGGACCTCGAAAGATCGTCTAGTCCAATTCCCCTGCCACAGCGGGATCACCTGGACCAAGTCGCACAGGAACATATCCAGGTGGGTCTTGAAGGTCTCCAGAGAAGGAGACTCCACAACCCCCTTGGGCAGCCTGTTCCAATGCTCTGTTACCCTCACTGGGAAGAAGTTCCTTTTGATATTTATGAGGAACCTCCTATGTTACAACTTGCACCCATTGCCCCTTGTCCTTGATGACCTTGACCAGATGACCTTGAGAAGAGCCTGGCTCCATCATCCTGACACCAACTCCTCACATATTTATAGACATGATTGAGGTCACCCTTCAGCCTCCTCTTCTCCAAGCTCAAGAGACCCAGCTCCCTCAGCCTTTCCTCATAAAGGAGGTGTTCTACTTCCTTCACTATCTTTGTTGCTCTTCACTGGACACTCTCCAGTAGCATTGTGTCCTTGAACTGAAGGGCCCAGTATCCAGCATGCCAACAAATGGTCACTGGGATGTTTTTTTCCAGCTAAATTAAACAATAGCATTTCTGCAATTGATAGGGGCACTTTCAAAGGTGTTCTGTAGTTTGTGGTATTGATTGAGTTGATCTGTGTTCAATATGACTGCTTCATTTTCTTTCTGGAATTGGGCTACATGGTTCTCTACTTTCAATTCCATAGAACTCTTGGAACCACATTTCTTTTCCTGTTCAGTCCACTCATCACTGTTCAGGAGTCTCCTGTACAGGACAGTAGTAACAGTCATTCTGGTGGTGGTTTGTGAAACTTAACTGGTGCTCCCTTTCCTTCTGTGTATAGAATTGTTTTGGTTAGAAGAGACCTGAAAGGCCATCAAGCCGAATTGTTAACCCAGCACTGATAGGTATTTAAATATAAAATTCAAACCAGCTCTGCTATGGAGACACCAGTTTCTCTGTGTAGAGATGCTCTATATCAGATATATGGAATAATTGTAAGTTCTCCCTGTTTGCAGTCCTTTTAGTTGTAGATGGAACCAAAGTTTTAAATACTCAAAAATAACCACTCACCAAAATAACCACTCACTAAAACATATGGATTAGAGTGCTGACCTCAGTTACATCTAGACAGTAACTGTTATCATTTGGATGTAGGCTAGTGCTATTGAAATAACAGGAGTGATTTATTAGTGATAAATGGAGTTTTTATTGCCATGCCAGTCTTGCACAAGTTTATAAGGTTGTTTAAGTATCAATTCTCACAAGTTTAACTCTTTCTTTTATTATGTGTAAAGATGTCTATGGCAGGTCATTCATTTCCCTGATATTCTTAGATTCCATTCAATGAAAAATTCTTTTGTCTGAGGAAATGGCTTGTTGGTTTTCAGAGCTCTTGTACAGTCCTTGGTTAAACACTTAAAGTCATCTTTTTGTTTGCTATGTATGTCACTGAATTCTTGGCTCAGAGGAAGACTGTTAACAAAACACTGAGCATGTCTGTAATTTCTTTTGGGGATACAGATGAGCAAGTGTTCCATGTGAGATATTTTCTGGCTGCTTGCATTAACTCTAACCAATGTTTAACAACAAGGGTGAGCAGTGTGCAGGGAAAAACCTTTTTCAAGGGTATTGATCATAGTTCGGAATTAATGCTGCTGTTTGCTCAGTTCTTTCCTTTCATTGTTTCAAGCTGCATCAAAAATGAGTTGGACTTATATATGTGGAAAGAATAATTAACATTGTAATAAATAAATCAAAATAATAATAATAATAATGAAGAATAATAAATGAATCTTATTATGAGAAGAGTAACTGTTTTATTCCATAAAACTTCTGTTTGATAGACATTTTTAAATGTACTGAGCATAAATATTAACTGTGATCTTTCCATGTCTTTTAAGCAGTATTTAAGTAAGTATATGCTACAATGTTAATTACTCCATTAATGAATGCTTTGAATATAATCGACATTTTGTAATGTAAAAAATCAAGATTCCAGTGAGAAAACAGCCAGTCAGTAATGTAACTTGAATTTAGAATGTTCAGTAAACACAGGGATGACTGCACTTACCAGGTCTTACACTGCACTGTTAAATCTGTGGTAATACTATCTTGTGCTACAATCACAGACTCTGAATAAACTGCACAATTTCTCTTCCAAAGAGCACCACAGTCATTTCAGATGTAGGAGAATTTGAAGGATCAAGCTGTATTTAAGGACGTGGATACAACAAAATCATAATTCTGAGGTGGAATGCTTTCAAAATAAATCCTTTAATGAAGGTCCTTGCTTTCTGCATCCTGAAAAACTGTTCAGCGGCCAAGAGGGCAGCACTGCTTGTGTACCATTGCGGCATTATTTTAAGCAACATGCGGAAAGTAGGAATTTTGCTGAGATAATTGAATGCATAAATACCAAGTCAAGGCCCTGAAGTAGCCCAGAAATACATGGCTATTTTCATGTTTACAGCTTTTCAGAATAGATCTTTGTACTTAGCTGAAAGTGTTTATTCTCCTCTTGCCACACAAACTTAGGATTTTATGCATTACTAAGAATCTGTGAGAAATTATGCAAATATATCACAGGGAAAAGGGGCACCTTAAATGTTGATGTTTAAATGATACAGAGAAACTGAACTAATATAATATCCTGATTGAACAGAGCATAGAGCCATTGTTTTTGCAGACACACCAAGTTAATAGCTCTAAAATATGGAAGTGATTTCTGATGTACAGCTCTAAAGCAATAAAACTAGATCTTCAGGTATTTTTGGTATGAATATTGGCTTATAGAATAATAATGGCTATCATGAGGATGCTGCACATTTGCAGACCTGCCATTCTCAATGCTAATATGCTACCCATATGTTTCTGGCTGCAGTTTAGAGACTACCGAGACTATGTAACATGAGCTTTTGTTCATTTGGCCTGGATGAACATCCAACACTGAAAGAAATGGTCAAATGGCCTGAAAGTGCATGAAGCTGGTTAATAGCTCTTCACAAAGTCAGATTAGCTCCTACTATGATTAGCTACCTGTCCGCTAGTATTGAGAATTGGTAAGAAATGTTTGGGAGGAATATTCATTCCATACATATATGGGATGTGTATTTGTCTTAGATCCACCACAGTTAATATGTGCATCTACATTTTTGTGTGTGCATGTTTGAAAACATTGAATGTTTCTAAAGATTCAATTAAAAAGGTTGAGTAATTACCTAATAGTAATTATTTCCATGTTTGTTACCTTTTACTGAAATTTAGTAAACAATTGTTTTCAGAGTTTCTCACATTTTTACTTGGATTTAATTTGAAACTCCTTCAAAGTTCAAGACCTGCCCAGATGTGTTTCTGTGCGACTAGGTCTAGGTGATCCTGCTGTGGCAGAGGGATGGGACTAGATGATCTTTTGAGGTCCCTTCCGATTCCTAAAGATTCCAGGATTCTATGAAAATTTATTTCCCTTTCTCTTTGTTTTGCACAAAGATCCTTGGCTGTTATGAGTCCTAACTTGACCTGGCCAACTATGCCTTATCCAAAAGGTTTCAGAGAAAATAACTTCAGAATTTCCAGATGCTGAAGAACATGGAGTGTATTTTCATTTAACAATACTATTTATAAAAATTAAACCTATTATGTTCAGCCTTCTTATTAGCTTTGTTCTTGTTTCTTGCTACTGGAACTGCAGTGGGTGGAGATGAAGGATTCTGAATGGCACCCAGAGTGTGATCATGCTGCTGCTGTCCTTGAAGAAGAGCCTGAGGTGAGGAAGCAGGAGATGTGTAGAGACTAATTTACATTCTTAGGTAAGCAGTCTGTACTTAGTCTTTATATGGTACTTGTCTGTGGTTTTAAACACTGTGTCTTAAACACATCAACTTTTTAATTTTAACAGCTATTCAGAAGTGAGCAGATTTAACAAGCTATGCAGAACATGATGGTATATTTTCAGGATAAAAGAAAGTGTATGTTTGATAGAACTGTGGTCTGTGCTCCAGCTAATAATTTTTTTTAAAGCCCCCTATGCAAAGACAGGGATAGTGACTCAACTGCCTCCCTGGGCAGCCTGTTCCAATCCCTCACATTCCTCTGATATCCAGACTAAACCTCTCTTGGTGCAGTTTGAGACCATTCCCTCTTGTTCTATCAATAATGACCTGTGGGAAGAGACCAGTCGAGAGTCAAAAGAGATGGAATATAGAGTCAGTTCAGGTGAAAATGTGGAAGACTTGATGGGGTTTGTTGAATATATCAAACTGACAGCCCATAAGAGGCATCACGGCACACATGCAAAACTTAAGACTTAATCCCAACTCTAGTTTTATGGTAGCTGTAAGACACGTTAGAATTTTATATCCTGTGTTTTGATATTCTGCTTTTTCTAAGTTTTATAGGCAGTTACTTTGACATTATTAATCTCACTGTAATGAAATCCAGGTTAACAGAAAATTAGACAAGTTTTTATCCTTTTACTGAGTCCATCTGATATAATGATAATTCAAAGAAACATTAGGGATTGGAAGGGACCTTGAAAGATCATCCAGTCCAATCCCCCTGCTACAACAGGATCACCTGGACCAAGTCACACAGGAACATATCCAGGTGGGTCTTGAACTTCTCCAGAGAAGGAGACTCCACAACCCCCTTGGGCAGCCTGTTCCAGTGCTCTGTTACCCTCACTGGGAAGAAGTTCCTTTTGATATTCATATGGAATCTCCTCTGTTCCAGCTGGCACTCATTGCCCCTTGTCCTGTCACCAGATGACCTTGAGAAGAGCCTTGCTCCATCCTCCTGACACCCACCCCTCACACATTTGTAGACATGAATGAGGTCACCTCTTAGCCTCCTCTCCTCCAAGCTCGAGAGACCCAGCTCCCTCAGCCTTTCCTCATAAAGGAGCTGTTCTACTATCTTCATCGTCTTTGCTGCTCTATACTGGACACTCTCCAGCAGAAATTGTGGACGAATAATGGTGCCTTATCAGCCCTCAGGGAGAACTATGTATGTTGTGGTTCTTACAGCCTATAGTGGGGAGGAAGCATGTTTTAACCTGTAAAGGATGATGAGTGCTGCTTATGCAGCTGTTTTCTTCATATTCATTGCAAAGGGTGGCCATGAATTCTGCCCAGAGACAGCAATTTTGAGGGTGAGAAATGCTGTGTAGGGGTTATTTGGGGAATTAATAGAGATGCTGAGGTTAAATTGTAGACAAGAGGATGAGTTTGAAAGGGGTACTTTACAGGGCTGGTTCTTGTGAATTGTTTTTTCCCCCTGTTACTGACTGGTTTTAGCTGAGTTTCCAGGGATCTATCTCTTCCTTTTTATGTAGGAAAATTAATTCCAATTAAAGTGATACTCTTCTAGTAAAAATAGGTAGGAGTAACATATTAAAAGACCAGGAAATTTCCTTTTGAAGTAGTATGTGATCCAGGGAAGGAAGATCAGTCAATGCCTAATGGATACTTCCCAGAAGATGGCGATGTAGGTGCATTTTTACCTTTTCTGAGCTAGTGTTTTGCATAAAGCCCGAAGCATTATGAAAATCTTGCCCGTTTATAAATGCAAAGTAATCGTGGAGTGTTTTATTATTGCTGTTACTAAAATCCTGAGTGGTACAGATCTTCAATTTCCATTGCCTCTGGGTTCTAGTGCCAGTTATTTAAAATACACTTAACACTTAAACTTGTCCTCTGTTTTGTGGTTAGAAGCCATAAGCACTCTGAACAATGATATAATTTTAAATTATATCTTATACATGGTAATATATATACATATACATATGTACATAAGATATGTATTTTAATAACGTATAGTGATGGAATACCAAAGATGATGAAAAAATTTTGCAGCTGGAACAGAGGAGGTTCCATATGAATATCAGAAGGAACCTCTACCCAGTGAGGGTAACAGAGCATTGGAACAGGCTGCCCGGGGGGGGGTTGTGGAGTCTCCTTCTCTGGAGACGTTCAAGACCCACCTGGATGTGTTCCTGTGCAACATGGTCTAGGTAATCCTGCTGTGACAGGGGGATTGGACTAGATGGTCTTTCGAGGTCCCTTCTGATCCCTAATGATTGTATGATCTTAAAAATCAGAGTTAGGGTTTGTTATCAAAGTTTCATAGAAGAAGTCGCTATTAGGAGAAAACATTTTGGTTTGATGTTAAAAACCAAAAATGACCCCCATCCTAAGTAGTATTAGCTTTTAATTGGCCTATGTTTTTGCAAGATGGTGTTGATTAGATTTTTGGCGGGTTAGGTTGTTCCTTCCCCGTCTTTGAGTTAGTTGGGGGTTTTGCTAACACCTCTGCTTAATTTGACACAGTGTCTTTAATTGTATCAGAGTATTTAATTCATCAGCACTGTTCACTGTCTGTGGCCCTTCAGGGACTGGAATTCATGAGCACTAAGTAATCCATACTCTGAATTTTAAAACTCCTTAAATGTGGCGACACAGTACAGATCCCACTGGAAAGCCTGTACTTCCTATAGCAGCATCTTTTGAAAAATACCAAAATCACAAACCTCTATTTTAACAAAAATAACAGCTTTTTGTACGTGTTGGTTTAGTGAGTCTCCAGCAGGTGTCCCTTGGGATCTTTGCAATTTGTACAGGAGCAACCTTGGTGCCTGTACAACACTGGAAAGCATAGCTGGGGGGTTATAGGGACTGCTTTCCCGAAAGAGCTGGACAGAATACCCACTACATTCTTGAAGCTAGGAACTCCCCACGAAAGGCTTTCACAATGCAGGTATGGTTTTGAACAAAATTAAGAGGCATCGAGAGGCTTTATGGTTCACACCCATGTGCCTTTCCTTCATACTGTAGTTGTTAATATGTTCTACCAGACTGCTTTCTTCAGACTCTACAGCAGAAAGTGGTTTCTTTTTTTGTTTATAGGTAGATTAATTTCTCATAAGATTGTGTGGAGTGATGTTGTCTGGATGACAGGTGCCCCCAGAGCTGCTCTATCGCTCTCCTCCTCAACTGGACGATTGAGAGAAAATACAAAGAGATCCTATGTATAGAGGTAAAGAGAAGGAGAGCTCATCCCCCAGTTATTATCTAGGGGAAAAAGAATTAGGGATTTTTGTTCAGTTAAACTTGAAAGTTGGACTTGATGATCTCTTCCAACCTTAATGATTCTATGAGATCAAGGTAGAGTAATGAGAAATAAATCTAAATCCTAAAAAACAGTTCCTTTCCTCATCCATTTCTTCTGATTAGTCTTAATAAGATTTTCTCTTCCCCTTCCTCTCACAGTGCTGCAGGGGGACAGGGAGTGGGGGTTAGGGCCAGTTTATCAACATTGTCTCTGCCACTTCATCTTCCATAGTGGAAGGACTTCTCTTACCTTAGAGCACAACAGAGAAACTATTCTTCCAGACAAAAGGACAATTATGAGAATACAAGGCTGTGAATTCAATGTTATTTCAGTTCTTTGGAGAATGGCAAAGGAAGCCTGAGAATCATAAATCATTAGGGATCAGAAGGGACCTGTCACCCTCACTGTAAAAAAGCTTTTCCTTTTTGTATTTTCCTCCCTTTTATTTCTCCTTAAGCATGTATAGAATCATAGATTATCATATGATGGAAAGAACAATTTGCCATTGTATGGAAGACAGCCAACATAGAATGTTTCGTTAATCCCAACAACCAGTGATTTTGTGCAAATGTGCTTATTTTTTGGTACCCAGGAGAATCTGTCACCTGGGTTATGGACCAGTTTCAACATGCTGCTTAAATGTATATCAGCTTCTGATATAACATTCCCTAGTTGACTGGCAAATACTGTAGTGAAAACTGTTCAGCAATCAGTGCAGTCACAGAAACTTAATGTACAAGTTAACTGCTGATGTTTATCTAGGAGATCTCAATGCCTTGAGGTCTCAGTCACTGTCCCGGGGACTCTGCAATCAGAGATACATAAAGATAACAAACCTGTACTGAGTCTATCTGGCTGAAAATTGAGAGCTGAGCCAACCAAACACAACACACCAGGCCTGACACACACTGTATACCTCTCATTCCAGGATTAGTGACCCAGTGATAGTAATTTGAGTATTTAAGTTAAATATAGGAGGGATTAAATTGGAATCAAGACTGAAGGAATATGGTGGGAAATGAGGTAACTTGCATTGCCCAGCAAAAGCTTTAAAAGGAGTGGATATAGTTTTCAAAAAATCTTATGGGACTTTGAGATGTGAAGAGTTTAGTTTTCAGAGCAAACAGCTTACCTAGAAAAGCAGCCCAGCACTGTATATAAAATCAAGATGAGAGACATAAGATTTAATTCTTGAAGATTTTCAGTTATTCCTCAGCATTTTGAAGACGAAAGAACAAATATGAACTGTGTGTGTGAAATTAACTGTGTGACTGCCTTCAGAAGAGACTTTTTTATTTTTTCTTGAAAGCAATTTGTCTCATCTGGTTTATTGGGTGAATGACAGCCTGGTCTAGAAGCTGATTCACACAGTATATCAAATGCTTTTCAAGCTCAGTGCCAGCCTGTGCTCTGCTTTGTTTGTGATCCTTCATCACATCCTTTAGTGTCAGGACCTCATGGAGAATTCAAGTGCAGGTTATGTGTTAAAATAGCCACAAAATTTTAATCAAAGCTGATCTTTCTTATCTAACAGTGGTAGTGATGTGTTTTATAGACAACTGCTGTACATAAATTAATATCTTTCATTAAAACCGTAGTTATCTGAAATTGATATCTGTCTATCATCAGGGTCACTGCAATTCTTGCTCAGTTTTGTGGAACAGATTTATTTTGGCTTTGTGCAGTCAGATGGAAAAGGCAAACAAAACCTGAGCAATAATTTGGTTCCTTAACTTCAAATCTGCAAGGTAACTAAGGTAGTTGAATAAACCTTGATTTGACTTGTTCAGCTTCTTTGTGGTCTGGATTCTCATACCTTTTTTTTGAACCAGTTTTGGGTTTCCCTATTTGATTTTCCCCATATGAACGTTTGCTGTTTCATTTTGTCCTTTCAGTTTTTATTCTACAGCATTCTGTATTGCACCTGCAGAGGAATTACACCAGGCACCAGTACAGACTGGGAGCTGTCTTACTGGAAAGCAGCAACATGAAGAAGGACCTTGGAGTCCTAGTGGATAGTGTTATCCACGGGGCAGCAGTGTGCCCTTGTGGCCAGGAGAGCTGATAGTATCCTGGGATGCATCGAGAAGAGTGTGTCCAGCAGGTGTAGGGAAGTTCTTCTCACCCTCTACTCTGCCCTGGTGAGACCACACCTGGAATGCTACATCCACAGAGAGGGGACCTTATTTGAATGTCTATAAATACCTGAGGTATGGGTGTTAGGAGGAAGGGGCCAGCCTCCTGTCAGTGGTTTCTAATAATAAGACAAGGAATAATAGGTGTAAGCTAGAACACAAAAAGTTTCACCTCAACATGAGGGGAAATTTCTTTACTCTGAGGGTGACAGAGCCCTGTAACTGACTGCCCAGAGAGGTTGTGGCATCTCCTGCTCTGGAGATGTTCAAAACCAGCCTGGACACATTCCTGTATGACCCCATCCTAAGTGATCCTGCTCTGGCAGAAGGTTGGACTAGTTACTTCTAGATTTCCCTTCCAACCCCTAACATTCTGTGAATTTTGGATTAAAACTCTCAGAAGACTGGTGGTGTTTGGAGCTTTGAAGACGTTAACTTAAAAGGGCAAAAAGAAACAAGATGGTAAGTAGAAGGAAGTGCTGTCAGAATAGCTAACACAAGTTGGCACTGGATCATAATAAAAGAGAAGGAAAGCCTTTTTTGAAAAAAGCAGATATGGTGTACATGGAGAGGAACATAAGGATCAGAAACAGTTAGAACTTCAGGAGCACAGGTGCAGTTAGTGCCAAGTAAAAGGAACCAAACACAGTCAAGAATAGCATTTCTTTAGAATACGAAAAGTCTTCACTTTGAGCAGGGTTTTGCATTGCTTAATTATTGTGTTGATTACTATCATGCAAAGTAACTGTAGTGTTCCTATACTGCCTTGTCTTTGTGACCTGTTTTCTGAGGTGCAATTTTCTATGCAAAAAGTTTGCATAAACAGTTCTTGTGTCTGGATTAGCTTTTGGCAGCGTGTAAAAAACATGGACCATGTTTACTGTGTGATGCAGAGCATGATAGGGAATGGTCCTTGCACAGAATAGGACATGGGATGCAACCAAGGTTATATTTTAGAATAAAATAAAATTTAAGTCTAGTTTTGACTGTGAGAGGTAGGAAGGCTTATTGTTTGTAATTAAGTTTAACCTTCATGCTAACAATATTTAGTATATATTTGGAATAATGTAATTATCCTGTCTACTAATCACACCTTTGGTTAAATTCAGTTACAAAGTAGGGTAAGATATCTTTTTGTAGAGAAGAGTAAGAAGTTTATTTCTTCTGTCTTATCTTTCCCAACTCTGTGTCCAATAAAAATAGAAAAGAGGTTGTTTTGGTTTATTTTGTTGGCTTTTTTTAGATTCGGATTGTTTCCTTCAGACTATCTGAGCCTATTGGTCTGTGCATTACAGTGCTCAGGAGTATGTTTTAGATTCAGGTGGCCCCCAGCTTGTGGATTGATGCACGTGTGGAGTATTTCCCTATTCAGTTTCCCAGTGGGAAAAGCTAGTTGGAGGTACAGGAACAGGAAATATCATTTGAAGGAAAAAAACCCCAAAACTCAACTGTGCAGGTATGGGAGGGTCCTTAACAGTAGAGGCAGTAGAATTGTGTGACCTTGATACTAACTTTGTACCAGCAGGATATTTGTAAGCTGAGGCAAAATAGTCCATTAAGGGATCATGCTACTGCATTATTACTTCTATTTCTGAAATCCTTAGCAAGTGGACACTTAAAATAAGTGCTATTCACTAAACCTTTTTCATATTTGTAGTAAGTTAGTTCTGGAGTTGTAAAGACTTGTACGTGGAGCCCAACAGTCTCACTAGGGATGGTATCAGCATCTGTTGTATTTGAGTGGTTTG
Source organism: Upupa epops (assembly GCA_013397515.1). NCBI lineage: Eukaryota > Metazoa > Chordata > Aves > Bucerotiformes > Upupidae > Upupa > Upupa epops. The sequence continues at coordinate 363,411 of VZRI01010182.1, read as the reverse complement.
CTCACATCATTTTCCGGAGAGACCAGGTATGCACATATTTACAATAGGTTCTTCAAGATTCTGTTGAAACTTGAATGTTGAAAATGGGCCCTAGAAGTCAGGGTACAGTTCCTTCTTTTTACTTGAGGCAAGAGCAGAAATGAGGAAGCTCTTTGTCAATGATAACACTGCCTGTAAGCAAATTATTTCCTTCTCTATTTTTTTAGGGCTTTGTGCTTTAACAAAAATATTTCAGGGATGTTATGGTGTCTACTGACAACATTCAGCTTATGTGTTATGGCACTAGTAATATGGGATAGAGTATCACACTGGAGTCCCCAGAATAGTTATGAGTCAGTGTGGGAGTAGTTAAGATTAACTCGGAGTTTTGAGAAGCCAAGAGATGATTCATCATTTGAGATAAAGAGAAGCTGTTAATAAACATAAATACACAATTTTGGGTTTGTTTGCCCTTGTTGTGAATATTGGGGAAGCATCATAAGGAACTGAGAATGTCAGACCAATGGCAGCTTTGTAAGGAAAACTCATCACTCTAGTGCCAAGATACAGTAACAAACTTTACTGGTTTTACTACTGTAGCAGAGTACTTATTCTTGTTGGTTTACGATTTAGATTTGCTGGGCACTTCTTTGAATTACTGTGTGTTAAGAAAATTTTGTCAACAAGTAATATATTTTATTTATGCGATGTAGAGTGGCAATGACTCAGTTAACAGGAAAGACTGAAATAGATTTACTAGACAGGAGAATGAATTTGCTCTCTGTAGAGTAGACATGCCAGCACTTCAAAAAAGTGATTTTGCATATCTGCTAAACCATTTATACTGGGGCCTCATGCTATTCTGTCTGCTGTGATAGTCACTCTGAACCTTTACAACTGAGTGATGACTTGTTGCCCCTAATGCTTCTAGCTAAAAAGAGAACTAATTTGCTTCATGAGAATAAGTGTGACACTTATTTTGCTCAAATGTCAGAAAAGGAGGTGGACTTCCTTGCAAGTGTGTCCACTTATAATAGAGTCATAGAATTATAGGGTTGGAAGGGACCTCCAAAGGTTATCTAATCCAACCTCCCTGCAATGAGCAGGGCCATCACTTACTAGACCACATTGCCCAGAGCCCATCCAGCCTGACCATGAATGTCTCCAGGGATGAGTCCTCCCCCACCTTTCTAAGCAACCTCTTCCCTCAGATTCAAGAACTTTTTTCTGATGTCTGACTTTAAATCTACCGTTTTCCAGCTTAAAATGATGATCCCTCATCCTATTGTTCCTGGCTTTACTCAACAGTTCTTTCCCAGCCTTCTGACAGGCTCCTTTCAGGTACTGGAAGGCTGCTAGAAGGTCTGTCCAGGGCCTTCTCTTCTTCAGGCTGAACAAGCCCAACATTTGTAGCCTGTCCTGGTAGGAGAGGCACTCCAGGCCACTGATCATTGTTGTTGCCCTCCTCTGGACCTGCTCCTACAGGTCCTCATTCTTGTGTTGGTTGCTCCAGGTTCTGTAAGAGATGTTTCATACTTTCTGGTTTGTGCACATTTACATTGCTTTTACTACATCAAAGAAGAGAGAGGTCAGAGCTGGAATTGAGAGTATTGTGATAAATTCCAATCGTCATCCAATGGGATACACTCTTGTGGGTATCCAGTGTGAAACATCTTTCTGCCCTCAGGGGTATTGGCCCTTCCTTTGTGGTGTTCAAAGTGGGTGCTAGCATAGTGCATCACAAACTCATCTTTTCCTCATATATTTGATGCACATACAGCTGCTGTGCTTGTTATTTTTGCAGTGCCTCAGTCCATGGTGGCTACTTCTCTTTTGTCTAGTCAAAATAGTTTCATGAGGTAAGCTCACAGCTTACATTTCTTTCAGAAGCAGACACATGTAAGAAACCCTCAATGATGCTTCTACTGCCCATGTTTGTGTCCTCAAGTTGAAAAAGATTTTAAAGAAAAGATATGTCCAGGTGTCTAAATGGGCCAAAGACTACTTCACAAACATTTCCAGTAAAAAGCTGCGTCAGGCACTTTTAACACCCGTACACTCCTCACTCTTCAGACAAGGAAGTTTCCGCATCTTTCCTAATAGTCTTTTTGAACAGAATTTTCCTGAACCACAGGAAAAAGACCTCTGTACCTGTGAGTTCAGAAGTACTTTTGCAATTTGTCATCTCTTGTGGTAGGTAGTAGGATATCTTGGATTCAGCATGTACCCTGATACTCATTCACTAAATTTCTCCACTCCAAAAACATTTGGCTATAAACCCTGAGGGAGTTGTTCCATTTGTGTCTGTACATGTCTGCTTTTACAGGGAAAATTAGTGCCAAAAAGAGGGCTGTAAAGTAGACACCTGCCCTTAGCATTGCAATGTTTTATTTTTCTTAAGTGGAGAAGAACATTGAGTAGACAGAGATTTTGGAGGAACTGCTTCCACCACTTTTTGAGGCGTTTTCGTATAGCATCCCATTTAATTGACATGATGTGACTGACTGCATATTTCATCCTATTATTTTGAACTACTTTGTTTGTTCTAATTAATCTTTTTCTGTGTCCTGTGTGATTGTGCTGGATTTGGCTGGGATAGAGTTCATTTTCTTCATTGTGCTTGTATGATGCTGGTTTATATTTTTGATTGCAGCAGATTTCATAATACAGAGGTGTTTTAGTTATTGCTGAGCAGTGTTTACACAGACTTTCTATTTCTCTTACTCCCCACCTGCAAGTAGGCTGGAGTTGCACAAGAAGTTTGATTAGGTGGGACGGCTGGCCCTGACTGACCAAAGGCAGTCTCACACCATAAGAAGTTTGTGCTCAGCCAGAAAAGCTGAGGAAAGGGGGAACATTTAGAGTTATGGTGTCTGACTTCCCAAGTAACCATTGGGAGTGGTGAAGCCCTGCCATCCTTGAAATGGCTAAGTAACTTCCTGCCCATGAGAAGCAGAGAATGAATAACTCAATTGAATGAGTCTTTATCTCAATCCAGAGGTCAGGATGACCTTTCAAATGGTTGTGTGATGCCGAGAGGCTGCACTAGGTTCACTAAAGGCCAGGAGATTAAGTTCACTTAGTTGACTAAAGTCACTGATAAAGTAGATAAAATAGGGGAAACTCCCTTGATATTGCTAGTACATTTCTGTAGAAAGTTGCATCGTTCTGCATTATAATAATGACCAAAACTGCGCAACTTGGACCTCATGATATATCTTGAGGGTGGTTGTAAACTTTTGTGCAACTTGTTTCTGCTGCCATTGGCGGTCCTGCACTAGAAGTGTTTGTGTGTCTCAGCTGAGAAAACCAGCCTTCTATCATTAAGCAATAGAATTGAGCAAGAGATGGGATCTTGTGCTGAGCTGAAGAGGAGGTTTATTTATTTTTTTGAAATACATCAGAGCGTCAGGGATTTTCAGATAACATCAAAGCGAAAGGACTAAAGAACAGGCTGCTGCTTTGTGGAGGTAGAAAGATTATTGGTAATTTGTAGTTATTTTTAGATATCTTATATATAGAGATATCTTCTAGGCAAGAATCCATTTCAGATGGTGGTAATAGCTTTCCATGTAGATAGGGATATCTCATTGCTGTCACCCGGACAGTGGTAGCAAGTACCTGTGGACAATTAGATGTAAAATTGACTTTGTATCTATGAAATAATGACTGCTGTCAGAGATGGGATATGGAAGTTTGAGAATTCCTGTGTGAACTGATACACTCAGAGTTTACATAAAGAAGAGGGAAATGCTTTTGCTCTATATTGCTTTTAGTTTTAATGGAGCAAATGGATCCAAAAAGACTAATAGAAAAGCCAGCGTGCCAGAGAAGTACTCCATAAAACATGCACAAGGAACTGCATGCATTTCGGATGTCATTTTTAAACTAAGTTTTCTTTCCTTACCCTGTAGACATCAGGAATAGAAAAGACTTTACTGTCCCAAATTTTTTTGTTTCATAACAATCTCGATCCTTATTTTTCTGTTTAAAAACAAACACCCCAAAGTAGCTACTGAATTCCCACTTATACCCAACTGTACTCGGTTCTGGGGTTCAAAGTCTGCCTTTGTTCACAGTGACTGAAGTAGTGTTTTCTAGTCTGTTGGATCAGTTTCTAACTGTAAATTAATCTGCATCACAATCTACTTTTTTATGTGAAAGTGTTTTAGGAAAAAGAACAAGATTAGGGTAATCACTATACAAAGTGTTCCCAAAAAACACAGCAAACAAAAGGAAGCCAAGATTGCGACAGATAAGGAATGTCATTAGGAACAGCTCAGGGCTGTTGTGAATTGTAGCTTTAAATGCAGGAAGTAATTTTCCTCCTGGATCCTTTTTAAACATAGGAACAAAATAAAAAGCATGTGGGACACACTGAAAGGTCATACTGAAAGTCTGGGCAGTAGGAAGGAGATATCCTTTAATACCTAAATATGAGGCTGCTTTATTTTTGTTTGCATGTTATATCAATTCATGATTAGTGATTTTTGATAGGATGTTACCACTAATATACCAGCCACTCAGACAGAATTACGTAACATCCAATATCACTTCCTTTCTTAACAGTCAAATAATGTGGTAGGATGTCCATGTTCTTATGCTCTGAACAGTATGTTCACCAAATTGCTTAGAAAAACTCTTCATTTCTGGTTCAAATATGTGAAAAGCAAGAAGTACACACAGAAACTTTAGGCATTTTAATAATTAACTGGAGAACTGTCCAGATTGGTTAAACCCCTAGACAAACACCCATATATGTGAAACAACTTAGCTGTGCTGAGATAATAAACCAAAACAATTTAATCTCCAGAACTTTACAACTCATTTAATCCAGATAAAATGATGTGTATATTGCTCTACTTCTGCTGGATGTATGTTTATCTCTACATACTTTCTATGATGAATAGATAATTTTCAGCTTTATTTTAGGAGAAGGGCAATGGGTGCAAGCTGGAAAACCTGGAACAGAGGAGGTTCCATATAAACATCAGAAGGAACTTCTTCCCAGTGAGGATAATGGATCATAGGAACAGGCTTCTCAGGGGGGTTGTGGAGTCTCCTTCTCGGAGATGTTCTAGACCTGCCTGGATGTGTTCCTGTGCAACTTGGTCTAGGTGATCCTGTTGTAGCAGGGGGATTGGAGTGGATGATCTTTTGAGGTCCCTTCCGATCGCTAATAATTCTGTGATTCTATACAGTTCAACTAACAGTACATTCACTGTTTTTCAAATTAACAATTATGTTTAATTATGTAATGTTTTTTAGTATCCTATAAATATATTTTTTTAAAAGGCCTTTTTTGGCACTAAAGTTTAGGTACATATCTTGCTATTAAGTTTTTGACTCAATATGTTTATCATGTTGTATTTCACAAGTAATTCTTGCAAATTCAAACTGCTCAGCAATAAAACAAAGGTTTTTTGCTTATCTGGCAGTCTCATTTTGCAGTTGTATGATTTCTGATGAATTTTTTCTCAAAATGTTTTGCAAAAATGAAAACGTCTCTGTAAATATTCTTGCTGTACTATTTATTCTGCATTTAAATGAAATTTTCCAAAATTCTGTGTGTGTGCTAAACCCTGAGGGTAAACCAATGAGTTTCATTTTAGGTTTAGACAAGCAGCTTCCACAAGACAAAGACATGATGTTTTGGTTAGACAAACAGGTGTTACACATAACACAATTCAGTCTGCAAAGTGAAGCCCTTAGCATATGAAATTGTAACAGCTGGAGCTGAATAGTCTTCTCTGTGTGGTAACTGTGAATGGGGTTGGGGTTTGTGGTACTCTTGCAGTTTGTTAGCTTCTTAGTGTTTCTCTCTAGTTGTTTTACTTTCCTCCACTAATTAAACACTCGCTAGAAGCAAAACTAGATGCACTGGTTTGTAGAAAAGAACTGGCCAAGTTGTTAAAGGGTTAACCAGAAGTTTGCTTTAATGCCCATTAGCTGTGAAGCATCCATATACATTCTGCCATACAAAATAAAATGTGTCCTTTAAAGAAAAAACTTGAAAGTTTATAGACGACTTGAAGGTGGGATTTAATCTTTAATGTCTACCTGTTTCAGGTCCTCCCCTGCAGATTGTAATCATTCTTTACTGCACAAAAATCACAGAATGATTGAGGCTGGTAAAGACCTCTAAGATCATCATGTCCAGCCTAAGACCTAAAGTAAGCATGCAAAATAAAGAACATATTTCATTAATATTAAGATAGGAACTGTAGTTAATAAACATAAGGTATTGGTGCAGAATACAATTGCAGTACTTGGCTTTCTATATTTTATCTGATTTTTGCTTAAATTTCTCTGTCTGGATCCTCATCAGGATTATGGATAGTGCAGAAAAAAAACATACGAGTTATCAGCATTCCAGAAAGTGTACAGTTGACTCTGGAGGAAAGCATGCAAGCGCATTAAGTAGTGCATATTTCATTTTATTAGCAGGTTGAAACGATATTGATCAGAACATATAGAAAAGCTGACAGTGAACAGCTGAATAATGTTTAAGTAACAGCAATTAAATGAAAACAAAACATCTTTGATTTGTGGAAAGGGAAATTTTGAAACTTAACAGTAACATTTCATTGGAACAATTTTTCATTCTTTGTAAATAGTTTTCCAAAGAAAAAAGCGATCCAAATCCATGCTCATTTCCCAAGTGTTTTAGTGATGCTATGCCAGCATTTTCTGTGAGGAATATGTAATTCAGATCTGGATGTAAAAACAAGATCAGGTCGTTTAGAATGAGCCTTAAGTCAAGACTGACTGTTACTAGCTATAGCAATGTGAATTTCAAGTTACAAAGTGCAGTGTCTTGGGGAAGCTGTGGAGTAGCCCAAGATGCTACCTTTTGGGAAATTTGCCAGAGAGCTATAAAATCGTCACTGCAATTTCATCAAGATTCTACTGAACAGGCTGTCTTTCTCATCAAGGCTCTTTTCCTAGAAGAGGCTTGCCTGCAATAACCCACATTCAGCAAAAGTCAAATGCCAGAGAGGTTCTTGGTAAATGGTTTTGGAAAGATTTTTTGTTTTGCTCTGGTATTAGTCATGTAAATGTTCAGGGGCTGTGTCAAAACAAGAGCTGAGCAACAGAAAACATTGTGTAATGTTTCTATTGTAACTTCTGGTGTTAGTTGGAATTTCAGTTTTATTTATTATGACCTTTGTTATTCACTCTTTGTTTTTTGGTTTAATTAAATTAATTTGCCAATCCCATCTACTAGTTGCTGGCTACTGCTAACTTTTCAAAGTTCACAAAGAGCAGTTTGAGAAAGAGGTTTAGGATCAAAGCCAGTGGTTTGGCAGTATTAAGTTAGGATCAAGGACAGTGGTTTGGCAGTATTAAGTTAGGATCAAGGACAGTGGTCTGGTAGGATCAAGGTCCGTGGTTTGGTTGTACTGAGAAAATGAAGCTGCAACAAGCTGCACTTCAGTGTGGTCTAGCAAAGACCAAGAGAAGGAGTGAGGTTTGGAATTACCTGCTCCTGTAAAACATATTTTATATTCTTGTTCTGTCTTTTGCTGTAAAGAGCTTGTTTGGAGAAGACAAAGAAAGGACAGTCTGCCTCTGCCTATTAGCATTTTAGTACTTCATGTACTTTTTCCTGTTCCACCACCCCAGACCCCAAAAAAGCCATGTCTACAAACCTTTTTGTAGCAGAAAGTCTGGTCTTTTTGCGTGAAAACCTTATGATCAAGCTACTGATTGTACACCATTCTCTTTCTGCTGAGAATGAATTTCACATGGAAATATCCCAGTAAGAAGGATTTTGCAAAAAATACTTTAAGAAATTCTTTACTGAGAGTGGTTGAGCACTGGAAGCGGCTGCCCAGGGAAGTGGTGGAATCGCTGTAGTTGGAGGTGCTTAAAAAAATGAGTAGATAGAGCACTTGAGGCTGTGGTCCAGTGGTTATGGAGATGTTGGGATGAAGGTTGGACTTGATGATACTGGAGGTCCTTTCCAACTATAATGATTCTATTGTTCTGTAGTATTGGCTGGTGGAAGATTTCTAGTAAAATAGATTGAATTAATATGTAATAATAATAACAATAACAATAATTAATAAACAAAAATGTTATTATTAAAGAGGTTTCATAGTACACTAGAAATAGCTAATTGTTTGGAAACCATACACAGGCTAGGATTAAAAACACAAGGGTAGTGAGAAATTAAAGAATTGTTACAACAAACTGGCAGCAGGCAGCTAAAAGATAGAGGGGGGGGGAGAAACTAACGTTGAAAGAAAATTATAAATGTACAATTTCCCCAAAATTTTGGCAAATGTCTTCTGTGGTTTGGATATTAAATATTATTACACATTCACCCAGTAAACTTTCTTCCTCAGGGTAAGAGTAACAAAGAAAAGCAGAACGTGCAGGCCTGATCATATACTTAAAAACCTTTAACTGCATTGTCAGGTTGTGGGCTTAGATTGTCACCCTTGTGCCTCCATGATCCCCCACTAGTGCTGGTGCTCCTTAGTGGTATGAACTGGCTAAACCTTCTGGAAGTTGAGGTGCACATATTGTGAGGCACAAGAGACTCTGGAGGAGCTCTTGATACTTTTACTACTTTATTAGCAGCTGGCTTGTTTGCAGAAAGAGCACATTGAGAAACCACATAAACAGGGGCAGTAAGGATATAGTCAATGTCTATTCTGCTATCTATTCTGCTCTCCTGAGACTCCATCTAGAGTACTGCATCCAGGTCTGGAGCCCCCAACACTGGAAGGAGATTGAACTGTTGGAACGTGTCCAGAGGAGGGCCACGAGGATGAATGGAGGGCTGGAGCACCTCTCCTATGGGGACAGGCTGAGAGAGTTGGGGCTGTTCAACCTGGAGAAGAAGATACTCTGGGGAGATCTTAGAGCGGCTTTCTAGTACCTGAAGGGGGCTATAGGGAAAGCTAGGGAGGGGCTGTTTAAAAGGGCTTGGAGTAGTAGGACTAGGGGTAATGGTTTCAAGCTGGAAGAGGGGAGGTGTAGGCTGGAAGTCAGAAGTTCTTCACCATGAGGGTGCTGAGACTCTGGAACAGGTTGCCCCGGGAGGTTGTGGCTGCCCCTTCCCTGGAAGTGTTCAAGGCCAGATTGGATGGGACCTTGAGCACCCTGGTCTAGTGAGGGGTGTCCCTGCTCATGGCAGGGGGTTTGGAACTAGATTATCTTTAAGGTCCCTTCCAACCTGAAACATTCTAGGAATCTGTGAATTTCTTAATATCACTTTCTTTTCCTGTTTAGCCAGTAGTAGGTTGCAGAACCTATTACTTAACCATGACACCCAAAGCTGTAGCTTTGTGATAAGCCTACTTCTGTTTCTCTTCTTTTACAAAAGAGGTAGTAGGTGCTGTGCTTATTTCTCATGTAGTAAAAGTGTGTAAAAGTTTTCTCTGTGTAGTTAAAGGGATTATAGAATCATAGGGTTGGAAGAGACCTCCAGAGTTGGTCTAGTCAAATCCTGCAATAAGCAGGGCCATCATTCACTAGACCATGTTGCCCAGAGCCCCATCCAGCCTGATCTTAAATGTCTCCAGGAATGGGTCCTACTCCACTTTTCTAGGCAACCTTTTCCTTCGGATTCAAGAATTTTTCCTGATGTCCAACCAAAATCTACTCTTGTCCAGTTTAAAATGATGAGCCCTTTGTCTTATTGTTCCCTGCCCTATTGAACAGTTCTTCCCCAGCCTTCTGACAGGCTCTTTTCAGGTACTGGAAGGCTACTAGAAGGTCCCTCCAGAGCTTTCTCTTCTTCAGGCTGAACAACCTCAACATTCTCAGCCTGTCTTGGCAGGAGGTGCTCAAGGCCTCTGACCATTTTTGTTGCCCTCCTCTGGACCTGCTCCTACAGGTCCTTGTACCTCTAGTGTACCTCTAGCATAGGGTGCTCCAGAGATGAATGCAGCACTTCATGTGAGATACCACCAGGGCAGAGCAGAGCAGACAGGCAGAATCACCTGTCTGGATTGTATTTAAGTTTGAATAACCCTCCCACAAAGCAAAAAGGAGGCACGTGGAGCTATCAGAAGTATGCTCCTTTAAAAATGTATGAATCAAGTTAGAGTCTGTGGTACAGGACACATGCTAGTTCCTGCCTATTGCCACATAAGACAACAGAAGCACTCTAATCATAGAATCCTTAGGGATTGGAAGGGACCTTGAAAGATCATGTAGTCAAATCTCCTTGCCACAGCAGGATCACCTAGAGCAAGCCGCACAGGAACAAATCCAGGAAACTCCACAACCCCCTTGGTCAGCCTGTTCCAATGCTCCAGTACCCTCACTGTGAAGAAATTCCTTCTGATACTTCTATGGAACCTTCTCCTTTCCAACTTGCACCGATTGCCTCTTGTCCTATCACTAGATGACCTTGAGAAGAGCCTGGCTTCATCCTCCTGATACCCACCCCTCACATATTCATAGATGTTAATGAGGTCACCCCTCAGCCTGCTCTTCTCCAAGCTCAAGAGACCCAGCTCCCTCAGCCTTTCCTCACAAGACAGGTGTTCTACTTTCTTCATCATCTTTGTTGCTCTACACTGGACACCCTCCAGCAGCTATGTGTCCTTCTGGAACTGAGGGGCCCAGAACTGGACACAATACTCCAGATGTGGTCTCATTAGCACAGAATAGAGGGGGAGAAGAACCTCTGTCAATCTGCTAACCACCCCCCTTCTGATCCTCCTGAGGATGCTTTTGGCTCTCTTAGCCACAAGAGCACATTGCTGGCTCATAGTCATCCTGCCATTCACTAGGACTCCCAGGTCCCTTTCTCCTACACTGCTCTCCAACAGGTCAGTCCCCAACCTATCCTGGTACCTAGGGTGGTTCTTGCCCAGATACCGGTCTCTACAGTTACCCTTGTTGTACCTCATTCCATTTGTCTCTGCCCAGCTCTCCAGCCTGTCCAGGTCTTGCTGAATGGCAGCACAGTCTGCTGGAGTGTCAGTGACACCACCCAGCTTTATGTCATCAGCAAACTTGCTGATAGTGCACCCTAATCCCTCATCCAAGTCATTATGAATAGATTGAAGAGGACTGGTCCTAGTGCTGATCCTTGGGGGACCCCACTAGATACAGGCCTCTAACTAGACTAGTCCCATTAACCACTGACTGCATGTAAAGCAGCCCAGTCCTCTAGTATCAAATGATCTATCTGACTCTAACCCACATCGTTTAGAATAGGAAACCCAGAAAAATCTGTTTCCTCCAGATCATGCTGATGTAATAGTGTACTAGGTCATTAATACTCTGGTTTTCAACCTGGCCAGCTGGGATCCTCAAAGACAAAATGGGAGCAGAAAGCAAACAAAACATTTCCTTTCTTTTCCAGCAAAAGATAAATAGGAACAGCTAAACAAGCTCTGACAAACTTTAAATCTGATATGGAATTATATCACCTAAAGACGATGCCAGAGCCATAAAATTGATGAGTTGACTGTTCCAGTAACTAAACCTCTGTTTTGAGAGGGGGGGGAAAAGTAACACTTGGTGACTAGAAACCCTTATAATCCAAAAGTGAAATGCTGTTTAGGAGACTAAAAGGTGACAGTTTAAAAGCTGAACCATTTACTAGACATTACAGGAAAGAAAGCCAATAATCTCTCAAGACATGTATTGTTTGCTATTCTCATGCATTTAGTTGAGAATCGTCTCCCAGAGGTATGAAATCTGCTGCAGGTATTGGAACAGATCTTGAAATGGTGAAGAATCGTTATTTCAGTATTACATCCAACTTTAGCTTAAAAAGCAAACAAGTATATTCAAAGCTTTCTACCTCTTTCCATGTCCTTTTGGTAATTTGATGTAAGTAGATGGAGAGAGACAGACAGAATGTGTTGCCTCTTTCTGTACAGCGGTGGCTAGTGGGATGCAGCAGGCTAAAATGGATGTATTTGTGATGTAATTAATTGAGTTTGGTCTCTTGGTATATCTACTAAGTTCTGCTGTAAGAGAAGATACAATATTCTGCAGATTTCTCCTGTTTTAACAGCTTTTAAAGCTGTTATTTTATTACAAAGTGTGATGTAAGACAAGAGATTTGCTTTTTTAGTGGCTTCAAGTTTTTCTTCTTTCTTTGGCAGGAGGGTGGTGTAGGGCATAAAAAAAATAAACACTAGTCTCCACTGGATTTCATGAGTACAGTTTTAAAATGAATGTCATAGAAATTTATCACTCCATTTCATTTCTTTGATACATGAGCAGAGTTATGTGTCCAACAGCAGATAGGCAAACCCCTCGTACGCTGCCAAAGAATACACGTTATACAAGCGGGCATGTCACAAGCTGACTCTGTGACTCAAGTCTTGGCAGCTGCCCTATAAACAAAGCTACTGAATTGGTTCAAATCTGCCTAATCATAGAACTTCTCATGCAGCTCATTGTCAGCTATGCACTTTAAAGCTTTACTAGAGAGTGAAAACTTGATCAAAATGCACGGATTACTGATGAGTTGAAGAATTAGAGCAGGCTTTAGAAATCCAATTACAGTAGTTGCATTTCAGTCTGTGTGGTTTAATCAGACATGAATATGTGCTAAATCTAAAGCAGAGATGTGCAAATCAAAATGTATTCTCTTTCTGTATTACTGTAATTTGCATTTCTGCTTTGAGACTCAGACTCCAACTTCTGGGCTAAGCATCACTGCCAGAACTGCTGATCACTTACACAAACTGGTTTCTAGTGTCAGGCAAATACTGAGGATCTGTTGCAGAGGTTGCTTTGAGGATGGTTAGAGACATATTTATACATTGAGTGTTTTAATTATACAGGAAAATAGCAGCAGGTAAGGAGTAAACAGGTGAAATAATTAAAAATCAATAACTGATTCAGCAGGTCAAATATTTCAAAGTTGGTGTTACAGAGGTAGTAGCCACATTCCAAGAGAGGGTAGTCATGCTTCCTATGAACCATTCTTTGCCAGTTAATATAAGTGTATCTATACTGCAGACTTCAATAGCAGTGAGTATTAAGATTTGTAGAGGGAACCTTTGCTATCATAAAATTGCCTTTTACATGTCAGCAAGCTCCCTTAAGCGGAACCTATAAATACTGAAAATTTAGTTTTTATGGGTGCATTTGTGCACCTGGCGCTGTAAAGTCTGATGACAGCCCTTTTTCACTTTTTATTTCTTCTTGAAGGTTGTTTCTTGACTTTCAGAACTGGTCACCTTACTCTAGACTGGAGGGACAGAATATTTATGGTGGATTTGTTTTGAAACTGGCATTTCATTTAGAAATTGATTGTGAGATCTCAGTTTATGCATGTTTTTGGCTACCATTAGCAAATCTCCACGGTTTGTTCTTAGGGCGCAAGTCCATCTAAGGGGGATGGTTATCAGATTGAGAGAGGTTCTTCTCCTCCTCTACTCTGCACTAGTGAGACCACATCTGGAGTGTTGTGTCCAGTTCTGGGCTCAACAGTTCAAGAAGGACACAGAGCTGCTGGAGGGTGTCCAGCATAGGGCAACAAAGATGATGAAGGAAGTAGAACAGCTCCTTTATGAGGAAAGGCTGAGGGAGCTGGGTCTCTTGAGCTGGGAGGAGAGCAGGCTGAGGGGTGACCTCATTAATGTCTATGAATATGTGAGGGGTGGGTGTCAGGAGGATGGAGCCAGGCTCTTCTCAAGGTCGTCTCATGATAGTACAAGGGGCAACGGGTTCAAGCTGGAACGGAGGAGGTTCCATATAAATATTGGAAGGAACTTCTTCACAGTGAGGGTACTGGAGGATTGGAACAGGCTGACCAGGGTTTGGTGGAGCCTCCTTCTCTGGAGATGTTCAATACTCGCCTGGATGTGTTCCTGTGCAACTTGGTCTAGGTGATCCTTGGTGCCCACATGAAATAGTAAGAGACGATAGTAATCAGAAGAATGTGTAAGTTTTGGCAATCTTTGAGTGAGGTCCTTAATTCATAGTAAATAGCAGACCTCTTTAGTCTGTGAGTCAGGTCTGCAAAAGGTCCCTCAATGTCCCTGAGAAGAGAGTCTCTTACTACTATTACTCTTCACCTTTTCTTCTGGGCACTAGTTGTTATATGGGGAGCTGAGTGGGGTTCCTTCCTCTTCTTTGGACACTTAGTTTGCTTGGGTTGTTCTCTCCCGTCAGTCTGCAGAATTGCAGAGTGATTCTGCAGGGCCACCTCAGGCCAGGTGGAACATTTGAAATGTTCCATTTAATTTTAGAATGAAAATGTTTTAAGTGCACCATGAACACTTGAAATTCACAGAAATAAACCACAATTTATTTAAACAGCGATGATTGCTCTTCAAGCTATATCATTAATTAAAAATACCACTAACAAATCTGTGTTTAGTCCCTGTGTCAGTTAAACTGACCCCATAGATCTTTGCTGGCATCCTGAAGTATTTTAATTTAAGCTGTCAACATGTTTCCTTGGTCAAATGTTCTAAGAAGCACTTCTTGGAAATTGTTTGAATTTCATTCCAGTGTGCAGAGTGATCACTGAACCATTTTTCTTCCTTGAGCTGTATAAATATGTATGATGACAACTTGAGGGAAAATTAGTGGCCAAAAGCAACCTTACTATTCATACCAGTATGTATACTAACTTGGTTGCTCATAAAAACATACCGTATTTTTTCAGCCACAGAGTCTGCACCATGTATGTGTCATAAACAAAGATTGATACTGGAAGAAATAGGTTACTTATCTTCAGTTCGTCTCATACTACAACTTTTGTACTACCCTGGTGTTTGGAGAATTTTTGGAAGTGTTGACATCTTAGATGTAATGAGGAATTACAAAGAAGAATGAGGCTAGTCAAGTGATATATTTGATGTTTGTCCAGGAACACAGTTCAAGAGAAGGCTATCTTTGGGTTGGGCCATAATCTATGACTAGATGATCTTTTGAGGTCCCTTCCAACCTCTAACATCTCATGATTCTGTGTGAGGATGGAGCCAGGCTTTTCTCAAGGTCATCTAGTGATAGGACAAGGGGAAATGGGTGCAAGCTGGAACACAGGAGGTTCCATATAAATATCAGAAGGAACTTCTTGTTCCTATCCAGTGAGGATAACGGTGCATTGGAACAGGCTACCCGGGGGGGTTGTGGAGTCTCGTTCTCTGGGGACGTTCAAGACCCACCTGGATGTGGTCCTGTGCAACTTGGTCTAGGTGGTCCTGCTGTGGCAGGGGGATTGGACTAGATCTTTCAAGGTCCCTTCCAGTCCCTAATCTTCTATGATTTTATGATTAGCAAAAATATTGAAGAGCTCTATGTTCCACAAAAAGTCTTTATTTCTTTTTCTGTTCTGAGGGTTCTGTGCAGCTGTGGGAAGGTGCACTCGGATTTGTCTTTGTGCTTTTTTCTGAAAGCAGGTAGAAGTGTGCTGTTTCTTCTGCTCTACAGGAAAGACTTCAAGGCTGGGTAATTGGGACCCTCTATTCCTATCCATGCTTTAGTTTCTCAAGATTGTGGCTGCTGAGGAAAGGTCGTCTTGAAAAGTGAAAAATGCTGTTGATATATCTTTTCTGTGGAATAGAGCATCATGAGAACCAATAAAGTGGTATTTAAGTTTGTTTGAAATCAGTGAAGTGAGTTATGTCTCAAGTGAATGTGTACTTGTGCAGTTGTTTTATTGTTGGAGTTTAATTCACTGCTGAAATATTTGTAATTAAGGTAATGCAAGGGAAAGATGCAGATAAGGAGGTGGCAGAGTCAGGATGATAAGAGATTAGATGGATCTTTTGCATTCTTCTTGCACGTCACTACAGTAAATCTCTGCTTCACGAGGCTAAATCTAGAGCCTTAAATCTTCCTTGCTAGAGAATAATTTCTGTGTGAAAATGGGAGGTCTGTGAACCCTCTGATCAAAATGAAAGCTGCAAATATGAAATTCCATAGCAAGAAATCAATTCTGCCTCTGCAGTGCTAATAATCTCTGTAAGATTTGCCCAGCAGATGCCAGCAGTGAATTAGCACAGTGCTTGTGGAAAAAGAAGACAAATAGGTAACTGTTGTGAATGCTTCACTGTTTAAAAAAAGATTGCTTGAAAAGCATTATTTTTCATTAAGGTTCATTTTTACTGTGAAGATCTTAATCTTTTCTACTGAATCCCTGAGAATTATTTCAAGGTTCCTTCTGATCCCTGATGATTCTATGATCATTTATTTAACCCACTGTCTCTAAACAAGCCAGATAACATTCAGGTTTAAATTTTGTCCTCAGTTCCTACTAATGACCTTCCACATAAACAATGGTTTTATTTATTTTAAAGATGTTTTAGGTTTAACTTTTTTTACATATTACTTTACCTGACCTCTTCTCCTCCTGTTTACTGTTCCCTTCAGAATAATAGCATAACTCTTCTTGTTTACTGTTCTTCTCTGTTTGAATTACAAATTTGACCTGACATTAAGTTGTTCCTTTTTGTACCGGAGGAAAAAAATAATAATCTAACTCATATGGTATTATCCTTCACTTTCATTGAACCATCTGGACTTCTGGAGCTAGAGCTAAAAACTGTCAACATCTCTTGACGCAAAGCAAATAGTCTTAGCAAAAAAAGTTCAAGCTGGAGGATCATCCTGTAGAAAGTTTAGAGCAGCTCAACACTGGAGGAAGGAAATCATTATCGTCACAAGAGCTCCATCCTGCCCAAAAGCCATAGCATAGATAATCTTGTTCTGTTCCTTTTAAGATTAGACTCATATTCAAGATTTCAGAGGAAAGCAGTTGTTGCTTTTGCTGAAGCTTATTTTTGATTTGGTCTTTGCAGAGTTTATGCTTCAAGGAAGAGGAAGAGGTCTAGTCTTCTGTATTGGGACTTCCTTAATTTAAGGAAATGATGAGTATTTATTACTGCATGGATAACAACTTCCTCAAAATGAACACATATGATTTTAGGATACACATAATGCAAGTAAATTCCAGGTCCTTTTGAATGGTGCAGGGTTATGTTATCCACATAATTATGTTGATGACTGCGGTTTTATGATTTTCTTAAATCCAGTGTTTAAATACTACAGGTAGCACTGTCACATCACAAAGCAGTTGAAAAGCCTTATGTTTTGGGTTTCCATAATGGATCATAAGCACAGAAAAGCATGATGTTCTCTAGTAATACTTATTTTGTATCCTTAGATGATTCCCATTTAAAACTGTAAGGACCCAAGTATCGCCTGGGATTGAATGTTTATTACAATTAAGGATCATTATGTGAGTCTAGATTATTATTTGTCATTTTATGTTCTTGGCAATTGGGGAGTCTTATTTAAAATACTTCTCCTTTTGGCTGAGTTTTCCCAAGTGCAAAACTGAGTTTCAGTTTTCTTAAAAGTAAAGGTCTCTCAGGCAAAACAAATTAAGTCTTGGAGTTATGTCGAGACTTTTAACTGAAGATGAGGAAATGTGCTTTCTCCCTAACTCTTCTATCTACCTACTGCTTCTCTAGGTGTTGCTGCCTGTAAATCAAACATTAAGCTCTTTCTCTTGCTTTCTGGACGAGTTCCAAAGGTTAGGGAAAGTCCTACAGGAAATCTTTCCAAAACATATGTAGGACTTGTTCTTCCTGTGCAGATAAAAGACTCACATGTGTTTTACTGTAGTCTAACTGTAACTAGAAAATAGTACAATGTGGTTTGGGGCAATTTTAATTATTTAATTTTTTAAAAATTAAAAGATAGAAATGTGATGGCTATTTTTCCTATTAGGGCCAAGAGTTTTTATTTCATTGTTACTTCCTTGTTTCTTTCAGGGAGTTCCAGATGTGCTGATAATTTGAGATTTATCTTAATATAAATGTTTATGAAATAAGCATGTATTGCATTCTGAGACTTCCTTATCAGATTCTCCAATGCAAGTGAATACAGTATCTGCCTTTCATGATGTTTTCCTGTATGGCTTTGATTTGAAAATATCTGCTTCTGAGTTACAAAACTAATCCAGAAAAAAAAACCCTGTACATACAAGAGGTGGCTTTAATTCTTTCCCAGATATAAGGCAAGGTTTCCCAGGCATTCTAGGTTGTTTTATTACCCTAAACTTGTCCTTCGTGTCTATTAATACACCACATAAATGGGATCCATTCTTAGAGTATGGACAATTCACTGAATTGGAATTGGGTGCCAGTGCAATACTGCTAGTTAATTGAGTGATACCTAAAGCGATTGGCTGCAACTAACTTCAAATTTCTGTTGTTTTTCTTCCTGGAGGGAGCACTCAGCAGACTTCTGGCTTTTTATAACTAACAACGTTAAATTATGTATTCTTTCATTGATCTCTTGAAAATTGCAACCTTGCCTGTTTATCAGGTACTTCACTGGGGGAAGCAAGGAGTAGAGATGAACCAAAGCCAGCATCAACACACATGCTGATGCAATATTCCCATTGTTATTTCAGTATGTTATTAAGAGAAGATGCTGAGTTACTATGTAATGTATGAGGAATCTTATGAGGAGTCACTGAGGGAACTGGAGTTACTTAGTTTGGAGAAAAGGAGGTTGAGGGGAGAGCTTATTGCTCTTTGCTTAAAGGAGGTTTTGTAGAGGTGGGGGGTTGGTCTCTTCTCCGAAGTCACTAGCAATAGAACAAGAGGAAACAGACTTAGGTTTTTCCAGGGGAGGTTTAGATTAGACATTAGGAAAAATTTCTTTACTGAACCAGTGGTCTGGAATTGGAACAGGCAGCCCAGGAAAGTGGTGGAGTCACCATCCCTAGAGGTTTTAAAAAAATATGCAGATGTGGCTCTGGGGAACATGGTCTAGTGGGCATAATGATGCTGGGTTGATGGTTGGATTTTGTGATTTTTGTAGGTCTTTTCCAACCTTGATGATTCTATGTTTGTATAACAAGAGGAAATGGCCTAAAGTTGCACCAGAGGAAGTTTAGGTTAGACATTAAGAAAAACTTCTTAATTGAAAGGGTCATCAGGCATTAGAAACAGGCTGCCCAGGGAGGAGGTTGCATTGCTATTCCTAGAGGTGTTATTGAGTAGATATGGAGAGTAAGAATATGTTTCAGTGATGGGCTTCTTACAGTTAGTTGATAGTTGGACTCAGTGGTATTAAGGATATTTTCCATCAGCAGTGCTGATGCTAGCTAGCAATGTATGTGCATTCAAACTAGTCTTTAGAGATAGTGCTGGCATAGTCAAAAATGGACATGGGTGAAGAATGAGTAAGTCAAGGTATGTATGGTCTGTTTCTCATACCAAGTCTTATTTCTTCCTGAACTCTACAGTTAAATCTTAGTGTTTCCACTCAGGTACAATTCTGAAGGAACCCAGATGCTTATGTCTTAAGGTGGGTATTAACTTTTCCCACATTTCCATGGACTTATTAAATCTTCTTATACTATACGCCTAAATAAATTATCATGTAAACATTTTATTCAGATATGTGATCCAAGACACAGAGTGTCAAAGTACCTGGGGATTGACCTGTATTCAGAGAGTCCACTCAGGAGGTAGAAAGCTCATTTTTAATTTCATTATTTCATTTCTGCAAGCTTCATCTAGAGATAGGTATTGTGATATAAAAATATATAAAACACACACACACACTAAATCATTCTGATTTAATTGATGTTTTAATCAGTCAAGGTAAGAAAGTTTTAGAAAATGAGATTTAATGACTAAGCAGACATTGCAATCAATGCCAAAGTATTCATCCTTCTATATACACAGTGAAAATTCGTACATATATATATATCTATACAAGAAACCAAAATATTTCTTTTATAAATACCTAAAATCCAAGAAGTCAGAACTCTGTGCTTTCTTTGTGTGATAGTCAACATATTCAGTTGCATATATAAATGAGGAAAGAGAATTTTGCCTCTTGTTCTATTTTACATTTTGTAAGAAATAGTAAATTCTTAACTCCTTATACATTCCTGAATTGAATCCCTGGTCTGAAGAATTCCAGATGTAAATAAGTAGCACAAAAGTGAAAAGAATTATACAAAATCAAGTCCACAAAAATACATTTGGAGTACAAAGATTGGAACTACTGCAAAGAAAAAAACCTGGCTCTTATCAGTACATAATAAAAAATCTTCAGAGCTTTGTTTATTCTACTGAATAAATACTATTATTTGTGCTTATAGGATCAAAATAAGATCTTCTCACACCAGAGGTTTCTTGTCCATTTTTTGTTATTATATGAATGTTTGAACACTGTCACTGTTCTAGGTTTGGCACTAACCCTTTGTTTTTTCAAAAAATTACTATTTTCAAAATAAAAAAAGCGCCCAAAATAATTAGCATTAAAACATTATTTATCTCTTTGATGTCATAAAAGGTGTTTGGTTGTATTGTTGAAAATGAATCCCTTGGGAAGCTGTGATCCTCATAACTTCTCCATTTAGAGTATCATCTTCAATTATTGTTATCAGTCCCTCAGCAATTATAGATGGGCTGAAAAAGAAAGAAGTTATTTCAGTGTCATGATGTAATAGAACATCTGAAAAGAAGAAGTAAAGAACCTCCAGGTAAATCTATATAACCTGAAATAGGTATGTGTATATGTATGTATATATTATATGTGTGGCTATGTATAACTACCTGCCTGTGGGCTTCCCAACCAAGTTTTCTCTATCAGGTCAGTGGAGACAACACTGTGCACCAGCTTGATGCTTCTGTGGCAGGACTGACATACAAATAAGCATAGGGAGAGTTTGCTCTGGTCAATAGGTGCAATGTATTTTACTTATGAAAATGTGTGGGTCAAATTACACAGTCAGTGCAGAATTATCTGAGCAGTTAATTGTTAGAGGCTGAGAAAATATTAAAAAATACTACTCTGTGCTTGTCATGTTCTCACAGCCTTTCCTAGGTGTCTGCTTTTGGTCTTTGTTGGCAATACCGTAATAGGCTATGTAACAACTTGATCTTCATTAGACCTTATTAGGGTTTAATGAACTTAGTTCAGTTTTGTCAGTTCTTGGTCTGATGTCTATCTTGGTTCATTTACAAATGTTGTGGAGTTTAGAACAAATGATACCTCACAACAAATGTATCTCATATCAGATTTGGTTAAACAGACTGCTGAAAGAACATCAAGGACTGACAAAAGAAACCCACCATCTTTAACTTGAGAATTTGATTTGCACTTTCTGGGAATTGGGAATGAAAAAGGGAAGTACCACTGTGTCGGTGATAAAGTTGTCTTAGATATCTGTCATTTGTTCCTTTTATAGAGGATAAGATGCTTGATAGACTTTTACATTAGATAGCATTTCCCTTTTATTTTAATTTAGCTAAAAGTGCTATTGAGGGTGATTTTTCTTCATTAAGAAAGGATAAGAAAACAGTATCTGACTTGACTTACTCCATTATGCCATAGAACTGCATCATATTTTTTATCTCATCCTTATATGAATAATATTGTCCCATATTCTCTTCTTTATCTATCGACTGAAGAATGGGTGTGTTGACAAATCCTGGACAGATTGTGTTGAGTCTCACACCATAGTTTTCCATACTAGCAGCTAACTAGAAAAGAGGAAAAAGTCAGGCATTTGTCATCAAAATTTCAAGATTAAGTCAGACTTGCCTAGTAAGCAAACTTCATTACTACTCTTTGTTTTGTTGCAAAAACTAAGCTTGAATAATGGTACTAGATTTCCAGAAAAAAGAATCTTTGCTGGAGAAGAATTATACAGATACACAGATCATTAGGGGTTGTAAGGAACCTAGAGACGTCATTGAGTCTACAAGAAAACAACACTCTTCTTTCCATGCGGCTTTTTTTCTAAATATTTTCGTTGTTAGTGTTCTTGGCATGACATGAATGGTGTTCTGTGATGATGTTATTACTCTCATATGCAAAACCAAGTAAAACACTTCTGCCAAACGTATGCTTCCAATCTTACAAGAACTTTCTCATGAAAAGACAACACTCTGAAATCAAATCAAGATTTAACTCTAACTTTGTATTTATCTCTATCATATGAAAAAGAAAGATTTGTTCTCTACCCCAAAGACTGTAATGTTAAATTTTTTCCAGCTCCTCTTCTCCTGCAAAGGGAGAAACCAAATCACAGAGCATCTCCACAGGGACACAGGGAAGTCCCTGTGAACTCCAGGAAAGAGGTTTGTTTTTTTTTTTTTAGGCAGTTCAGGAACATGATGCAAGCAAGCTGCACAAATTGTTCTGGGAATGTAGGACTATTCAGTTTGTGGTGCTCCCAATGCATGTGTGTAGCAAAGACATCTGATCAGCATCCAGACATATGATGAATGTTGGATGAACTTTCATAGCAATGGCACAGGACTTACAAACTATGCATTATATAGCCAAGAATTACCGTA
The DNA here is from genome assembly GCA_013397515.1 of Upupa epops. NCBI lineage: Eukaryota > Metazoa > Chordata > Aves > Bucerotiformes > Upupidae > Upupa > Upupa epops. The sequence goes on along the minus strand of VZRI01010182.1, from coordinate 341,155 downwards.
ACTGAGTTCAACACTGAGTTCCAGCTAGTTTAACATTTAACAGGAATCCTTTCTGGTGAATTGCATGCCATTTGCAAGATATGGTGGCCTGCTCTTTTGGTATGAAGAAGAAACTAAAGTCCTGGATGGTTTATATCATGCCTACCCAGCCTTAGGTTGTACTGGCTCAGTAAATACAGTGATTTGCTATGCTTATTATTCCTTTTCTGCTTTGTGTTCTGATGTTCCATTAACACAGCGTTTCGTCTACTTTTCTAGCTGATACTTTATTTTCAGTTTTGATGGTGATGTTTACATTGTCATGAGGAAACAAAAATGGAAAACTAGTGTCAGGCTTTTCTGTAGCTAGTGTGTTATGTGCAAATCTTACCTGTACTAATGTATTTAGGTTAATCTAAAAAAGTAGTTACTTGGATGGGGAGTGGGAGCATAAAATATCAAAAAACTATCTAGATAATCATTTCAGTTGTTGTGTTCTGGAAATGGGATTGGAAAGCTTGTAGAAGTAGACTACGTTTAAGCTTAGTTTAAGATTATTAACAAAAAATCATATTTGCTTTCTCCAAGTTATTTTGCCATATTTCTTGTTCAGTTGTAATACAGATTTTTGGAGTGAGAGGCTAAGATTTCCTACATGGTCATATAGTATCTAACATACCCCATCCTCCAAGTGTCATTTCTGGTGATGTCAGATTATAGGCTGGACTTGATGATCTCTAAGGTCTTTTCTAGCACTCAATTATAGAATCATTAGGGATCGGAAGGGACCTCAAAAGATCATCTAGTCCAATCCCCCTGCCACAGCAGGATCACCTAGACTAAGTCGCACAGGAACATATCCAGGCAGGACTGGAACATCTCCAGAGAAGGAAACTCCACAACCAACTCTGGGCAGCCTGTTCCAATGCTCCGGTACCCTCACTGGGAAGAACTAATTCTGTGATTGTGCATTTTCAGTATATTAAGAATAACTAACAGTAAACATTTTTGTGTTCAAGTCACATTTTGTACACTTTAGTCATCAAACTGTCTGACAAAGAAACCAAAATGTTAAATGACTGGAACGGAGTTATGAAAAATATTTTTAAAACTCGGATAAGAATTCGGCTTATGGGCTTCTCCCACTGTTCTTAAATTACTTTGCAACATCTTTTGTTCCATGTTCCCTAAACCTCAAATCAGTCATAAACACATGCATGCCTTACTTATTCCATCTTTGGTTGCCCTTTGTGAAAGGAGGGAACTTCCACTGCCTCAGATACTGTCTTGGGAAAATTAGTTCCAGTTGAAAAGAATCGTCATGTTCCCAAGGAACTGCTGATACTGTTTTCAAAAACGCATACTTACTGCTATTGACCGTGTGAATCCAATTACACCATGCTTTGTAGCACAGTACACAGGTTGGAACGCAGCAGGCATGAGTCCTTTAAAATAAAAAGGTAACTGAATAAAGATGTTTCGTAGTCTATACATGATCACCTTAAATACACAGATAGGTCTATAATGTGAAAAGTAAGTGATGAATGTATAGAGATACAACAAAATAAATGTCATAAATATATGAGGAGGAAAAAGAAGAGTAATAAATACAACTTTTGAGAGGAAAAGCTGTTTCCATGAGGTACGGCTTAAAACAGAGGACAGCATTTGGCAGAAAACACGCAAGAATGAGGTTTCTGAGCCACCTTATATGATTAATATGTGAAGTATTTAAGGTATGTGGAGTATTTTAGATAACCTTTGCTAGGTGACACCCTTGTTGCTGATGTGTAAACTGGACACATGCAGACATTTAAGGGAGAAAAAGTGGGAAAAATTAATAGCAACTTGACTACTGTAACTGATGTTTCTCCATAGTATATTAACACATATATATAGTGCCTGACTTAAATCCCTCACTTATATTGCTTCTATGGAATAGTTACGAAACTCAGCCTCTGATAAAACCTTTCCAACTGATAAGAATAAATGAGCTGCACAGCTGACCTAAGCGCAGTCAGCCAGTGTGGCTCCCAGGCACTGCTTTTGCTGTTTATTTATTGGGTAATGTGGTTAATGCTGTAACAAATACTCTTTTGTAGAGTGCTTTTTGCTCAAAGGAGCAAATATAAAAAAGTCATTCAGAGTTTGATGCACCACCTGAGGCATATTTTACTTACAATGCTACTGTGGTCATATTTCATGGGTGATAGGGTTTTTTTAAAAAAAGTAATTGAAACGAAATAGAGAAGCCATTTTGCAATGAGTGAGAAATGAATGCAGGACCTCAGTGCAGAGAGGGTACAGTAATAAGTAAGCAAACACTGTGAATGGAATGAATGCTCAGGTAGTGAGCAGAAAACCAACACTGAAGAAAAGAAGGGTTTAAGTTAGAAGAGACCTCAGAGATCACCTTGTTCCAATCCCTCTGCCATGGGCAGGGACATCTCTCACTAGACCCAGTTGCCCAGAGCCCCATCCAGCCTGGCGTTAAACACTTCCAGGAAGGGGGCAGCCACAACCTCCCCTGGGCAACCTGTTCCAGTGCCTCAGCAACCTCATAGTGAGGAATTTCTTCCTAAGATCCAACATAGATAGGCAAGGTTTATGAAGAATTTCTAGCTTGAATTAGGATGCCTGAAAAGGATTTAATGGCATGGTACCTTCTACAACATTCTGGAATGAAAAGCCAGGATAAAGATTTAGAAGAGAGCAGGAAAAAGTTACAATCCTGGGTAATATCACTGCTATCTTCTGTAAAGAAAATGGGAAGCAAAATGACTGCTAACACTGTGAACTATTATGGTGGGAATGGGAAATCATCAAATCCTTATTTATAATAGAAAAATAAGGTAGAATATAGGTTTTGGAATAAAAATAGAACTTAATTACAGTAAGACTGAGTTTGATGGCAAAACCTGATCAAGAAGAGATGACAGAGCATGAATGTATATACGTTTTACAGTAATCACAGTAATGATGAGGCTGGAAAAGATCTTAAAGATCATCTAGTCCAACCTAAAACCAACCAAGTTTCTGCCCATGTGCAAACAATTTCCACTATTCAGTGGCAACTGAACTGGACTTTCATGTTGTCCCTTGTGGGTTGTGACAGATTTTTCACTATTTATGAAAGAGATGTGAAAATGCGGAAAGGTAAGTTTTAACTGACAGAACCTATATAACCCCAAACCACGAGTGTGCTTTTCTATGTGCTGGAAAATAATGCCAAAGGAATTTGCTTTCCTTTCTGGATTGGGTTTGGTTTTTTAAAATATACTTATCACAGCCTATTGCAAAGCATAGAATGCTTATAATTAAATATTCAAATTTATTCAAATTATTGTCTTTCCAAACCACATAACAGGAAAGTCTGGATGAGGAATATGGAATATGCTCACAATGTTCTTTGAAGGCGAAAGCTTCTTTTGAAGAAGTGGGTATGTAAGTAGGGGAATGAGCTAGGGGCATGGTGGTCCTGCAGACTGATATGAGAATTGATTAAAGGGGTTTATATAACATCCTGTATTAACAGTAGAGTTGGGTATAAGGTCACGTTCATTATGTCAATTATGCTTGCTGTATTATGTGTTGAAACAAAGGAGATACAGAAATTCTAGCAAAAACTCAAAGCTGTGTCATTTCAAGGGAACTTTTTAACAGCAAACTGAAGTTTTAAGAGAATACCTTCTATGTTTTCTAACCTCATTCCTGTAGGTTCTCTTTTTTAAAAAGACGAGGGACCAGAAGCTCTTTTGTGATGCTGAAGTGATGGCCCCAGTTATACAGCTTCTTCCTGTATCCTATAAATCCTTGTCTTTAGACAGCAACGTTAATGATGTGCTTAGCTTTGTTCTTGCAATAGATATGGGATCAGGTCCTAAAGAAGGCTGTTTGCTCTGAGGGATTTCCTTTGGCTTGAAGCTGAGTGCTATCAAACCACAAATACAGCTGTACAACAGGAGGGTAACCAGATACGCCACACACTGAACAACCTCTTAAAAAACAAGCATGAACTTATCCTAAATGTTTTACCAGTTTTTATGCCTTCTATGTATACTTCCATTTGTTTATTTTTTAATCTTCTATAATCCAGACAGATACAGATGCAGTTGTACAGAATACCCATTTAAAGGTACGAAAGCTGCCTAACATAAGTGCAGGCACACACATGAATTCCTTTCACCATCTAATTACTGAATGAGAATGGGTACCAGCCTCTAAAAGGGATGATGCTACATTTAATCACATAAATAGTCCCAGAAGTTAAACTGAATATTGTATGCTTTCTCTGACATTTGTTAAGTATTCTGTTAGACAAGATTAAAATTAACATGCCTAGCTTCCTATAGAAGAAACTTTAGAACATTTTACTCTTTGAATTTGAAATGAAGTTTATTACAATGCTACCTGCAGTCACTGGCACTATCTCAATTTAGCAACAGTATTTCTGCTTGATATGAATGCATGTTTTCCACAAAATTAAGAAAGTTTTATAGCTTTGAGATGCAGTTGGTTATTTCTTTCCCTTTCTATCTTGTGAAGACACTAAAAAAAGGAAGATGAAACATTGGAAAGACAGGGTGGACACTGGCTCTCATCCATCTGAAAGAACACTATAAACATCCACTTCATAGGGAGCATTCAAGTAGTTCTGTGAGTGTTTGGAAATATTAGACAGTAAGACTTAGTTCTATCTTTACTTCAAATTGTTGGCAGAATTCCCATGGTGAGGAACTAGAAGGTAATTCATGTGCAACGTAAATATTATTGAATATTACGTAAGCACCAAATATAACTTATTTTGCTGTGTAGCAAGACGCAAGAATATTTGCTGTCTGCAGAGCATATCTGATAAAAGATTATGGAGAACTAGGACAGGAGGAATCAAAAACACTCAAGTTTAATGATCAACAGGAGCTGAAAAACTTGAAGGGAATGTTTAGCAAGCCAATGGCAGTTTGCCTTTTAAATATAAATTAAAGTGCAGGACTTAGACCTTCAGACTGGAAAGAAGAATTATGAAGCACAAACACTAGTGAATAAATAAATAAGCAATAAAATCTGGCACGTCAGCTTTTATAATGTGTTTTCCTTGTGACCTTGGAAGCAATTGCTCCATAAATACAAGCCACGCAAAAGCAAAAAGCAAAGACCATTTGAGTTTTGGCAGATACTCACAATCATTATGGCCAAATACTAATTTTAGAAAAGTAATAAATGAAAACTTAAATTAAGTCATTAAAACAACAGTTATGAGCTCTTAAACTGAGAACAGTTAAGCCATTAGGTCATATTCTTTTGTTCATTTGAGATTACCTAGAAAAAGAATAAAACTGCTTGCCACCTCTGCCCTTTCTTAAGAACTGCATGAGCTACTTCAGCAACTCTGAAAATGTTTAATATTTGACTTGAGTTGATGAGCTGCAGTTTCCTTCAGGTTAATTTGGTCCCACTCCAGTGTCCATCTGAGCCAGCAAAGATAAATGTACTGCTGCCAGCCGGTAATGTGTTAGACAGTATCGCAAGTGCTGCCTTAATGGCACACTGAGGCTTTGAATGAAGAACCCCTCACCCATACAAGATGTGGGCATATTAAGTCAGAGCCTCAAGATCCACACACGTTATATCAATCTGAGAGAATGTGGAACATAGAGTTAGAATCATAGAATCATCAGGGATTGGAAAGAACCTTGAAAGATTATCTAGTCCAATCCCCCTGCCACAGCAGGATCACCTAGACCAAGCCACAGAACAGAACATTATGGATTGGAAGTGACCTGGAAAGATCATTCAGTCCAAACACTGTTGGTATGAGACAATCTTCATCGATAAAATAGGTACAGTTTAGTCTTAGATATTCCTACAGTTGTGGGGCTTAATGTAGGATCTATTACTTCTTGCTCACTTTCTCTGAAAAACATAATCTGATTTTCCATGTTTGATGCCCAACAAATCCAAATTCACAAAAAAATTGAAATTCAAAGTCACTCTGAATTCAAATTAGGTCCATACTTTAGATTTGTTTTTCTACACATGGTGTGGTGTGCATTGCCTTTTGTTTGAGTAGTTTTATTAGATAGTGTTGAATAAGCACTCTGATTTGAGGCTCGTCATGTTTTCTTCATTGTGTGGCAGTGCTGAAATCTGAAGAAAACACAAGACTATGAAATATGAAGTTAAGAAGAATATTGCTTTTTTCATTAGTTTGCGTTTAAAAACGTAAATTGAATGTGTGGTCCTTTGATTTTACTGTAGTTGCTATGATGAAAACCAGGTCAAATAGGAAAGAAACAGGGAAGACACATAAGAAGAAAAAGTTTGCTCAGTATGATTCATTTATTTTAGAAACAAACCAGTGAGCAATAGTGTTTATACAGAAAATATTCTCACCTGCCAAGGATGATATATTAATGATTACTCCTCCATCGCCTCCATTTTCTTTTCTCATGTATTCAAGCCCAAGGTAGGTTCCTCTAATAACTGATGTCTGGTATGGAGGGGGAAAAGGAGTAATTATACTCAAAATACCTTTATCTTGTGCTCCTAAAAACTGCAACTTGTTTTTATTGTGGTGCCTAGAACCTGTATGGCTTCACCAGTGATCTTATTTATACTTTGATGTATTAAAAAAACACATCACTGTAACATAACTTAATAACTTCAGAAGCACAACTGCAGTGGATAAAAGTAGTAATGGCTTGAATAATTTCATTAAGATATCAATAGTGAAACAGATATGTTATCATGTGAGATAAGACCTGAGATCTTAATGAGTTTTTATAGAAAGGCAACAGAAAATGCTTCTAGTAAAATATACTAATGAAGAGTTCCATACTTATGTAGCAGGGTTTTTTTTAGCTCCTCATAATCAGTTCACATTTGGGGTACAATTTCTGCTTAAAATCAACAAATGCATTGACTTATTTTTATTCTTCTGGAAATAATAGTTCAAATTTTATATGAGCTGCATTTATGTTTTATTACTGTTTAGTGTTATTTGACCCCAATAAAGATCTTTAAACAAGAAGTGGTCCTACAAGTGTTTCTGTATCTGTGCATAACTAGTTCACTTAAAACGTAATGGATAGTTGCTAGTTGTTATGGAAAGACTGGATGGGATCCACCCAAAGATGGATCTGAGAGAGGTGGTGCAACTGCTCACCAAGACACTTTCCATCACTTAGCAGTCCTGGCTGAGTGGGGAGGCCCTAGTTGACTGAGGGTTAACAAATGTGACACCCATCTACTAGAAGGGCAGGAAGAAGGATTCAGGGAAGTACAGTCCTATCAGTCTGACCTCACTGATGGGAAAGGTTATGGAGCAGATCATCTTGAGTGCCATCATCTGGCATTTGCAAGACAACCAGGCGATCAGGTCCAGTCAGCACGGATTTATGAAAGGCAGGTCCTTCTTGACTCATCCGATTTTCTATGACAAGGTGACATGCTTAGGAGATGATTTCAGCAAGGCCTTTGCCACTGTTTCACACAGCATTCTCATGAAGAAATTGCTCATGGCTTGGATGGGCATATAATTCCTTGTATAGAAATCTGGCTGGGTGGTTGAGCCCAAAGAGAAGTTCAGTCCAGTCGGCAGCTGGTCACAAGTGGTGTTCCCTTGGGCTCACTAGTGGTGCCTGTATTCTTTATCATCTTTATGAATGATCTGGACAAGGGGATTGAGTGTGTCCTCAGTAAGTTTGCAGACATCACCACATGTGTCAATCTGCTTGAAAGTAGGGAGGCTCTATCAAGGACCAAAGCCAACAGTATGAGGTTCACCAAAGCAAAGTTCCAGGTCCTGCACTTGGGTCACAATAACGCCATGCAACACTACAAGCTTGGGAGAGAGTGACTCCAAAACCTGAGATCTGTCATCTTAGCTGAATATGAGCCCGCAGTGTAAGCAGGTGGCCAAGAAGGCCTATAGCATCTTGATTTCTCTCTGGACCCGAGTGGCCAGAAAGAGTAGAGAAGTTATTGTCCCCTGTGGCCTGCACTGGTGTGTGTGCTCAATACTGTGTTCACTTTTGGGCTCTTCAACACAAGGACATTAAGGTGCTGGAGTGTATCCAAAAAAGAACAGTGAAGCTGGTGAAAGATTTAGAGCACAGGTCTTACTAGGAGCAGCTGAGGGAACTGGAGAAAAGGAGGCCGAGGGGAGACCTTACTGCTCTGTACAACTACTTGAAAGGAAGTTGTGGTAAGGTGGGGTTTGGTCTATTCTTCCAAGTAACAAGCAATAGAACAAAAGGAGATGGCCTCAAGTTGCAACTGGGGAGGTTTAGTCTGGATATTAGGAAAAAAAAGTCATCACTGAAAGGTTTGTAAAGCATCGGAACAGGCTGCTCAGGGAAGCGGTTGAGTCACCATCCCTGGAGGTATTTAAAAGACTGTAGACGTGGTGCTGAGGTACATGATTTAGTGATGATTTGGCAGTGCTGGGTTAATGGTTGTACCTGATGATCTTAAAGGTTTCCTCCAACCAAAACAATTCTATGATTACTATCACGTGTTCATTTTCCAAGTAACATGAAGTTAAGCTGCCCATTAACAGCGATAAAAGAACCGGAGACGTCAGTACCATTTATGCTTTGGTATTTTGATATCAATTGGCTTTTTTCACTTTATCTATAGTCACAGCTTTTCATATGCAATTTTTTTTATTAACATTTTTTCATTATTCTTATTTCCTGGAAGAGTCTAAAAAAATCACAAAATATGAATATTTCAAAATTCTGAAATAATATTTTGATTTTTTTCTTAAACAAAAATGTTTTACATCTGTTTTTTATATTAAAAAATGTTATTGCTTCAGTTTTTACTAGAAAATTTCCAAAGAACTGTCTTCAGGGGCCTGAAAAATATCAAATGCCCAGTAGTGTTGCTGTAAGGCAAACATATCCTGCACATAAATTCATTGGCAGCTCAAGGTAAATCAGTCTTAGGCTTATGCATTTGTGGTGTTTTGAATTCAGAGGTACAGCAGGATGTACACAAGGTATTTCAGAAAGGAAGGGGTTAATGCTGTCTGAGGAGAGCAGGTGCAGATTCTGTCATGCCTTGGAGCAGTGGCTCAGCCTGCTGTACAGAAAAAGAGAATTCCACCTAGGATGATTAGAGGAAATAAATCAGTTGGAGAAGGAAGTAGCTCGAGGCCCCTTGAGGAGTTTCCTGTTCCCTCAGACTTCTAATTCAAAGAGATAATAGAGCTAGATGAGGTCTTGGCCAAACCACAAGAAAACAAATGGGTAGCTTGACTTATCAAAATAACTGTAATGTTTTTTCTTCTCTCTGGAACCATTAACTTTGTATTTCTTCAAGTGGCTGGGGAAGCTGACTTCTCTATGTAGATATTCTGAGATGTTTTCTTCAGAATAAATGCAGGCTTTCAGGTATTGCCCTTGCACATTTTGCTATCCTTGCTAAGAATTTCTCAAGTGTGGCTGATCTTGGGTGACCTGACTATTTCCAGTGCTTGGGCTGACAACATAAAGAATCATTCTGGAGATAGACTCTGGACTAAATACAGAGGATGAGAAGATCTTAGATGTCTGCACACCCAGCAGATGGCACTTCAGATGAAAGGCGCTGTGTGACAGGTCTTCCATTCTCTTGACAGAACTCTCTCCAGGAGAGAAACTCCTCTTGTATAGTAGTCAAAGGAAAAACTGTGGAGTCTGAACTCACTGTAGAATGAATGTCACACATATGGGCTTAGAAGTCTTCATGCCAATTTCAGGACCAGCCTGTGGATCGAGCTGAGTTGAGAAAGTGAAGCTGGCTCTTGTATCTCAGTGCCCAACACTCAAATGGGAAAGAGCCTTTCCTAAGAAAAACAGCATTCAGCTTTTTAGTTTTGTTGCGAAATCAAACTTTGCAAGTTGCAGCCTCAGGCCTCTTTTCATGTGGAATGCAACTCTGGATTCCTGCTTGTTGATGTCAGAATGCTTACTCTGAATTCTGGAAGAAAGCTTATCAGCGTTTACTTTACCATGAAATGCATGGAAAGTAAAACAGGCAAAGACTGATGCATTTTGTGTAGTCCAACTTTCTGCTTTTTTGAGATGTGATGAAAGATTTTTTGCAATCTTCCTTTCATAGAATCATTAGGGATTGGAAGGGACCTCAAAAGATCATCTAGTCCAACCCCCCTGCCACAGCAGGATTACCTAGACCAAGTTGCACAGGAACAGATCCAGGTGGCTCTGGAATGTCTCCAGAGAAGGAGACTCCACAACCCCCCTGAGACTCCACAACCTCCAATGAACTAAAAATATCCTCAGATTGTGTAGTTCTCAATGTATACTGCTAAGAATAGTAATTCAATCTCATGCTTTTAACCAATAATAAATCATAGCAGGTCCATTGCAAGTAGAAAATCTGGGAAAGTTAAATTTAAAATTACCTAATTAAAAAAAATATGCCTGACTTGTTTTAAGATTAAAATATGTTGGAATCCTTAAATTTGTACAAGAAAACACGTTGCATTTGAGATTTGTTTGCAGTTTCTTTGTTTACAACTGTGTTTAGCTGTCTGCATATTGTCCATAAACTTGTCAAGAACGAAGCAATTTAATGCAAACAAAATGGGGACAGCTGATTTTGTTCCTGGCCACTGAAATCTAGGGTCATTAAAATCAGAAAACAATGCTAAATTCCTTCCTAGTCCTTCTAGTTGCTGAAAAACCTGTGATCATAGTGGTACTGCTATTTTTTCCTTACTAAGACACAGAGTTTGACTATTGCACATGATGAATATGGACTGCCAAGTTGCACCACAGGTCTGAGTGTGCTGCCAAGAAAGATGATTTTACCCTTCAACTGCCAGCAGAAAAATTAGGGTGCTTTCTGGTGAAGTTATAGTGACTGTGAGAATATCCCCTACCATTAGCTTCCACAAATTACAGATTTAAACTGGAGGAGATCCAATGTTCTGAAGCACTGTACAGTAATAAATGCAAAACTTCCTAGTGGACAAGACAACAAATGTGGCAAAATAATTGTGCAAATCCTCAGAGAATTTGCTACTGCTTTTAGAAGTATTGAATCAGTAAGCAGCAACTGCAACAAATTGTTAATGGCAATTGGTGTCAAATGGTATTGGTGTCAAAATGAAAGATAACATAAAAAATCTGTGATTCTTGAGTATTTCTGTTTATCTCACAGCTCTATAGTTGTATTGTTCTAGAGGAACTCATGCATTGAAACTCTCACACTAATTATGCTCCAAGTATTATGCTCTGCTTCAACAGAGACCTAATTGACTTTTTTCTGGTGTTAAGAGCCAGTTTTATGCAATGCTCTTGTGTTTGGACATTACCCATGTTAAGTCAATTTTCATACTCTGTGTTCCACTTTAACTTGGTCTATTAAGAAATACAAAGTGTTCTTCAGTAATGGTGCCCACAACTTCATTAATCATCTTCCTTTGCAAGTGCCAATCGTTTTGGAAGTAATTTAGTTCACATTGAGGTTTTTTCCTAGTGTTCCAACTGAGATGGTTTCTTACACCTTTTTGGTAAAGTTTCCCTTGCCACCCCATCTGAAACTTCTGCTGCCTTCTCATGCATGCTAGTATTTTATGCTGAGAAATTCCTTCAGTGCTGAGAATGAATACCCTCTTGTCAATAGGAATTCCTTTTTGAGAACAAAATGGGAACCAGTAATAAGCCCTAACATTTTGTGTAAGTTGCTGGGCTAATCTAGTTCAGAACAAAAAACAAATGGAAGAGCAATTGACTTGTGGTTTCATAAAGCAGGTTAGCACAGAGCTGGAATCCGACCCAAGATCATTTGACTTTCATACTGTGATGTTGTAAATTGATGGCTATCTATAAGGAAATATTTCAAAGTACTTTATGAAGTGCGTAAGACAAACTTCAAAAGTCTGAAACTAAATGCTGCTAGTGATATCCATGGAAAATTTTAGCATTTTGCTGTTGGACAGGGAGGTGGGACTGATTTTGCCTTTAATGTATATTTTCTAGGAAGCAGACTTGTCGAAGCAAGCATGCAGGTACCTTGGCATTCTTATGTATAGGTTTACTTGATGAGTGAAATGAAATTGAAGGCTTTGAGTTTGAATTTCCACCTCAAACTGTGAAAAACAAGAATCTGAGGGAGGTATAAAAGAAGATGAATATGCAGTGGGATTTGATAATTTGCTGTAGCTTTTGTACAACGTGGGAGCAAAATACTGCTCTTTCCTTTTAATTGTGTGGCTTTCTTTCCTTATTCCCCACGCACATTCCTGAAGGACACAGCAATACTATTGCCTTTTGAGTGGCTGAGCTTAAGTATTTCCTAGTTCAGAGATTTGCTGTTCATTGTACTTCAACACTGATTATTGCAAACATGCATGAAAACTGTCAACTAAAAGTCCAGTGTCGTCTTGTGCAACTACAGTAAGTCTGTGTCTTTCCTAGTGCACTATGAACAGCAAAAATTACTTACTTACAGGCTTATTTATGCACTTAGAGAATTACCCTCCCTCATGCCACCGATTTCCAGGTAAGTGGTACTTCTCACCTTCTGGTGGCCATGTCTGCCCCTAGCTACTTTGTCTTCTTCCTGGCATGAGGCTATGATGAAGAGTAAGCAACTAAGTGATTGGTTAACAGTGTATTTGTGGATGTCTTAGAATGCCAGCTTGGTAGAGTAATTACCTGAACTGTTCTATCTTCTACAGATGGCACAGTTTGTGACTGTGGGACTTAATGTTAACTCCCAGCTGCTCTCTCCAGCTGTGTCCTGGTCACATTATTTTGAGATGAAAGTTCAATCCTTTTCTCCTGGTACATTGGGAAAGGACAGCAAGGTGTATGGACCAGAGGTGGTTGCAGCATACTCCCAAGGGATCCCTCTTATGGCTTGCATAATAAAATAGCTTAGTGGCAATCATGAAGTCTTCATCCCAAACATAAATAATAGAGTTCTGAAGTTTGCCCCATTACCCTTCTGGTTTCTGCTGAGATATTAATCAGACTTTTGAGGAACAGTTCCCTATTGCTGAGTAAATTAATTGATTTTGCAAGGTTTGCTTATTGCTGGAGCCTTTATTTAACCATGAGCTCTACTGAGCGGAGCCACACACACACATATATTGTTGAATTCTCTTCTCTGTAATCTAAGTATTTACATTTTGAAGAGATAAGCCCCAAGTTAGGCAAAGTTAATTTTAGAAAAGAACTTTTCTAAATTCACCGAAAATTATTATTATGGAAATAAATTATGTAAACTTGTTGGGGGTTGGACTAAATTATCTTCTGAGATTCCTTCTGACCCCTACCATTCTATGATTCTGTGTGAAACCCATGAGAAATGTAAAAACTGGGAATTGTTGGGTATGACCACGTTTTTCCCAGTAATAGACATGCAACTGTCATGCACCTGAAAAAAATTTACATGTGTCTAATTTGAATTCTACCTCTAACAAGGTAGAAGTCAAATTACACAAGGGCAAGACTTAATTGGATCGCACGTGACTGGGGCTTCTTGGAACACCCAAGCTATGACCTGCCATGTAAAGTTTTACCTGAATAATGGGTTCAAATGTATCAAATTCTTTCTTGAGTCTGATTTTCTTTGGGAATCAGTCTAAATATACCTACAGTATAATGAATTTGTTAGCATAAGAAAACAGTAAGATAGTCAAAATGTTATATAAAGTGCTTCTGCACTTTTGTTTCAGGTTATATTTCAAATGTAAACATATATAATACCACTATGCTACATTTAACTGTACTGAACCCTCCATCAGGTTGCAGGAACCTCTGATGGAACCGTTAAAAAAAGGAACCACCAATACATTTTGGGATGTTTTATTATAAATTCTGCTAAATGTATTTGCAAAGAGCCACTATAATTACAGTAGTTCCAGAAAGCCTACATCATGAATACCACATAAATTGAGGGAAGTTGAACATGAAATTGTGTTTAACTAACATGTGTGTTTAAGGCTTATAAAAATTATAGAACCACAGACTGGTTCATGTTAGAAGGGACCTTAGAGATTATCCCCTGCCATGGGTATTGATGCCTCTTAACTAGACTTGATTGCTCAAGGCCTCAACCTGTCCTTGAACACCTCCAGGGAGGAGGAGTCAGAACCTCTCCATTCTTTCCACCCTTGTACTGAAGAACTTCCTAAGATCTAGTCTAAACATACTCTGTTCAGTTTAAAACCATTTCCCCTTATCCTTTGCTAGACCCCCTTGTGAAAAGTCCCTCTCCAGCCTTCCTGTAGGTTCCCTTCAGGTAGCAATCACTGGAACACAAATCTCTTCTTAGTTGTTGGTAGTTTGTTCCCCCCTCATCTTCATTAAGCTGTTTTTTTCTCCTCCTGAGGAGCTTTAATGGATCACACAGTAGGAATTGTAGGGGTTTTCCTCCTCTTTCCTTCTAGACTAAGTCCCACTATTGGAACATGCTGCTGCTTTTTTGTTCTTCATGCATCAGGGAACTTCCTTGCAATCCTTTACAAATGTTCCCGAAGACCAACCAGTTCAGTGAATGTTTTAGCCATAAAGAACACACCCCATATGTGTTTGTTCTGATTTATCTTGCTCTGTGCTCTCTACTATTGTACTTTGTACTTTAAACTGGGGCAGGGAATATTTGTTTTATCAATACATAACTTATATCATTAAGACAAAGACTGGCATGCAGAGGGTGAGTTTTTTCCTTTTAAAAATAGAAAATATGGGCATATTGTATATCAAAGTGTGCAGCTATGGAAGTTATTCCTGTTCTTAGGGATACCATACAAAGAATACTTAAAATGTCCTATGCCGTGGAAATAGATACATATTACAATCACATATTTTGTACATAATTTGCTCCTTTCTTTAAAAGAAGCAAAAAGATTTCATGGGACCAACTAATGTAACACAGAGCAGCTGTTATTCATCCACTGTTATAGTTAAAATGAAGTACAAAATCTTGAGTCTTAGTTTATGGAGATCAGGGTAACTAGTTAGAAATGCCCTATGGAAACAAGTATACTAGCTGACTTGGGGTTAAACTGGTTAAGAATTCAAATATTCAATAGTCAAATCAAAAGATAAATGAGGATATTCAGATCTTAGAGTCTCCTGCATTTAATCCATGTGGCTGTACTCGGACTCGATCATTTTAGCTGTTCTTATTCCAGTCACGAGCAGCTATTGATGAAAAGTTTCATATTTTGACTGGGAACGAAGTCATTAGGACATTTATGGTGAACTCATCTATATGATGATGCTTAGACTACATAATCTTCCTTTCCCCTCACTTTGGAAAAAAAATTAGGAGCAGTAGCTTTATAGTTAAGCATATAGACTTCTAAGATGTGAGTTCAGGTTTCAATGCCACTTGGGATGGTTCAGACCCATCTAGGGTCTGCTACAGCCCAGTCCTTTGTGATAAAATAAAATTACTAGAAGAAGGTTCTCAATGTCTCTTGTTAGAAGCTCTTGACATTGAAGAATTGTTTGGACATCACTCCAGGACATTTACTTGTACATTACATCTTATGAAGACTTGCTGATCAGAAGCGCCTTCATTTTTCGAGCTAAAAGTAAAGGATGATTGGAAGTTGGCGAATGTGACCCCCATTTACAAGAAGGCTCGGAAGGAAGATTCAGGTAACTATAGACCTGTTAGCCTCACCTCAGTTCCAGGCAAAGTTATGGAATGGTTAGTGCTGAGTGCTATCATGCAACAACTGAGTGATGGCCAAGAGATTAAGCCCAGTCAACATGGGTTTAGGCAGGGTAGGTCTTGCCTGACTAACCAGATCTCCTTTTATGATCAAGTGACTCGACAGGTCAATGAGAGGAAGGCTGTGGACATGGTTTACCTAGAATTCAGTAAGGCATTCGACACAGTCTCCCAAGATATACTCATAGTTAAGATGGCAGCAAGGGGCTTTGACAGGAATATACTGTGCTGGGTCAGGAACTGGTTGGATGGACGAGCCCAGAGAGTGGTGGTTAATGGTGTCACATCTAGTTGGCGACCCGTTACTAGTGGTGTCCCCCAAGGGTCGGTGTTAGGTCTGGTCCTGTTCAACATCTTCATTGATGATA